>ML797084.1:122149-160616 GCA_009831015.1 Picea engelmannii
TCCTCTCTCTCCCTCCCACACTCTAACACACTCACTCTCTACCTCCCCTTTTTGTCTTCCTCTCTCTCCCTCCCACTCTCTTGCACACACACTTTCTATCCCCCCTCTATGTCTTCCTTTATCTCCCTCCCACACTCACACACACATTTTCTATCCCCCCTCTATGTCTTCCCCTCTCTCCCTCCCACACTTTAACTCACTCACTCCTTACCTCCATCCTTTGTCTACCTCTATCTACCTCCCCTCTTTGTCTACCTCTCTCTTCCTCCCACATTCTTGCACATGCACTTTATATCACCCATTAAGCTATTTATATCTCTCTACTCCCCCTTGCCTCTATCTCCCCCCTTCCTCTCACAATCAATCTCACTCTCTCTCCACCCCCTCCTCCCTTTCTCACCCTCCCTCTCACTATCTCTCTACTCATAATAAGTCTCACTCTCTCTCCACCCCATCCTTGTGATGCAAACGCTGAGCTACCTCCTCCGACAACTCCTCGCCCGCTCACATGATCGATTCTAATCCCCTCTTCGGCCCGAAGAACTCCAAGGCTCTTCTATTTCCCTATCGGGAAATATCTACCCACAGATTCTCTTCTCTTGCGCGATCCCCCTTCTAGACTTATCAGAGAATCGGAACTCACGATTTCGTGAGTCCAAAGGTCAGTGGTCGGGTGTGAATCTTACGAGTCCTCGAGCGCCGATATGAATCAATGCTGACCTCACCCTTCTCCTATCGCAAATTTCTCCTATCGTGACTTCGCTACTTACGATATCAAGCGCTCGGTCCTTCGACTCTCGAGTCCTGATGTGTCGAAACGCCGATGGGTTCATGAGTTGACTTTTCAATGGTCCCTTATCTTGTCGGGACTTCGGACTTCGCGAGATCGTGAATCCTAACACCGATATTTCGGGACTTCTCGCGGCGAGATTCTGATGACTTCGTGCCACCTGTACTCCACTCACCGACTTCGCTATGGCCCACACTGTCCTCCAACGGTCAAGATATTGCTTCTCGCAATATCGCAATCCCCGCGGCCAAATCCTCGAGTCTTTTCTCACGAGACTCCGATACACGATCCTACATGTAGATCCGATGGTTCTCCTGTGATCCGGATCCAACGACTATTCTCCTTCTCGCTCCTCATGTCTTCGTGACTTTGAGTACCCGATGCTTGGGCTCTCACCCTGCGAACTTCCGAGTTCACAAGATCTCTTGATCTCTGCCACCTGTCCTCCTCAGATGGACGACTCCTAGTCCTCTCTCTACTTCGCCGCTTCGTGACCTCGCGCTTCGCGACCTTTTACACCAAGTTCTCCGCCCTTCTACTCACGAAATCCCGATATGCGATGTACCACCTGTCTGCTTGACGACTCCTGTGGCCCCACACCGTTCTCATGATCCGATATCCCGATATGACGTCAGCTAGGCCCCACAACACGGAGCTCTCACCTTTTCACCACTCGTGAAGTCGAATGACTTCCTCTTCCAACCTCCGGTGTCCGAGTCCCCGATGTGGGTAACCTCGTGACACCCGTCCGCTCCCAAACGAACGGTCCTGATCAAGCCTCACTAATTAGAGGGTTCTGGTGTCGAGGGACTCTCCTCGCGTCCTTGATATCCCTGATATCCCGAGTGTCGATGCCTTTCGGGATTCTCACTCTCCTGTTTGCGAAGTTAAACCTCGTGTAGCTCCCAACCGATCTGACGACTATCGGGTATTACGCTCTAGATCTGACGACTCAGATCCATCCTTCCTCCTGTGTGCTTCTCTGGCTGCCCTTGGATGCGAAAACCCACGATCCAGATTCTATCGGCTGATCCAATGGCCGATGTTGCTCCTTCTGAGCTTTGGCACTCTTCCTTCCTGCACTTGGAAGAATTCCAAATTTCCCTAAGGCCTCAACCTTTGTCTGCTTTCTTCTCTGCGAACTCCCGAACTTTGAGCTTCGTTGCGCATATCATAACACTGCCCTTCCTGAGCTTCTGTCTTTGAATCCTCAAAGGATTCTCCCAATTCCTGCACTCCTTGCAGAGTCTTCAGATGCACTCGCTGGTGCTATCCATCCTGAGCTTTTGCAAACACAGACTCTATGCCCACCTGGCAGAGTTCTTTCTTCTCAGAACATCTAGCAGTTCTGTCTTCTTCTCCTGTGCACCTATGCACTTGCTCAATGCCCACCTGGCAGAGATTCTCAGGATTCCCAGTGATTCTGTTTCTTTTGAACTCACAGCAGAGTTCCTTCTTCTTTGCACTCCTTGCACTGGCTCAATTCCCACCTGGCAGAGCTTCACAGAACTCCTCAGATCTTCTGTCTGAACTCACAGCAGAGTTCCTCCACTTGCACCTTGTGCCTATGCTCAATGCCCACTTGGCAGAGCCTTTTAGAACTCCTAAGAGATTCTGTCTGCAACTGTGTCTTCTTCCACACAACCTTACTCCAAGGTTTTTAGCAACCTTGAGGTTTACTTCTTCCTGCGTTGTTGATCCCAATTCCTATGCCACAACACGTCTTTGTCTGAACCGGCAGTGTTCAGAAGTGCAACCTCTGTGCACGGCTCTCAGAACCCGCAACGTTCTGTCACACCCTCCTAGTGTGAAGCCTCAAAGACCTTCAACTGAAATCACACAAACTCCCTGCAAATGCACCAACACACATACATTCACAACATATAATGAACACCCACAGACATGCATATAAGACAGGACATATGCAGGAAAAACTGCTTCTGATTATATTAAAATGGCAAATGCCTGTATTTACAAAGGTGTTCTCCTGAGCTCTCTCTGGCTCTTCTCTATTCTACCTTGACTAACTCAAAATGAGATCTCAAAATCTCTTTTACCTGAGGGGATCATCGAGTGCTTCCCTCCAGGTTCACCTACTCTAATAAATTACATTCAATGGTTGTCCAGTCTAGCATCTGGATCTAGATCTTAGCCGATCTACAATAAAGGCCGATCTACCTAACGCCTGCTCAAAGGCACGACTTCCATGGCTCACCAGCCTAAGCATTTAATTACATTCAATTTAAATTTAAATGAGGTTGTGCCTCCCTTTCATCCTTGAATGCACGCGTGCTGACGTGGCTGGCTGGCTGATGTGGAGGGATGCTCCTGCATCAAACTCCTCAGCTGCAAAATCATGATCTCCTACTCATGCGCTTCCCCTCTAAGCGGTTGGAAATCCTCCTGGATCCCAAACCAATCTCTGGAGCTTCTCATCTGCTCCCTTTTGCTGCTGCTTCTGCTTCTTCCACGCTGCTGCTACTGCTACTCCCTTTCTCCTCAGTCTCTCCTTGCTGGCAGTTTCTGCTAACTCTACCATCATCCTTTTGATCTCCTCTATCACTTCATCCAGCTGCTCCAGTGGCTGGTCCTGTTGTTGCAGTCTCCTTAGCTGCAAAAATTTTCTGCAATTGGGTAGATCACCATGATCTCCCATGTTTCCTTCTTCATCTTCATCTATGGCCTCAAGTTGCCACTCTGCTACAGACCTTAGCTCTGCAGTCTCCCTTTGACTAACTTGCTATTCAGTCACCTTCCCTGACAGTTCCACTTCTGTCAGTTCTCTTGCTGGCCCTGGATTGTTCAACCAATCCTCCAGCATTTCTAGCTCCATCTCCCATGGAGTGATAGATCTGCCCTCTCGCTCTTTGGCTTCTTTTGCTGCTAGCTTCAATGCTACTGCTTCTTTCCTTTCAACTCCCTGGCTGAAATCATGGAGCCGTTCCTCAAAACGCTCATTCTCTTCTCCCTCTTCTGCTTGTGCTTGGGTAGTCTCAAACACCTGCTCCAATTTCCTTTTGACAGTCATAGCTGACTGTTCCCCTACTGTTGTTATATCATTTGCAACAGAATTTTCTGCCTCCTCCTGGGCAGATGGTAGGAATACTTGTATCCCCCCAATCATCATTCTGCTCCTCATATCTTCTGCTATCAGCTGCACCTGCTGATCCAAGTCCACCTGTTCTGTCAGCTCCCCTGGCTGATTCCAACTCACTTCCGAGTTTATGAGACCCACAGATAGTCTCATCTGCTCATCCCTGCCCACCTGGGAATATGGGATGTCTCTGCTGCCCTCCTGGCAGACTATGAGATCAACCGATCCCATCTTCATCAGCACTCCTTGCTGAATTGAACTCTCCTCTGAGTCCATGAGACTTTCAGACAGTCTCAAATATTCATCTCTGCCCACCTGGCAGTCCAAGATGCTTTCGCTGCCCTCCTGGAAGTCTTCGAGATCCCTCAACGATCTCTCATCATTGCCCTCCTAGAAAATTGAAATTCCTCAACTGCCCTCCCGACAGTCCGTGAGATCCCGCGGCGACCTTAGTTCATTGCCCTCCTGGCAAAATGGAATTTCCACTTCTCTGCCCTCTTGGCGGTGCTTGAGATCCTCAGCCAATCCCAATTCAAATTCTTCATCATCGAGGCCTCTCCCAGTCTCTGACTCACAGTGATCAATCATCTTTTCCTCTGTGGCCTTGATGTTTTCAGCATACCTCAACCATTCCTTTAACAACCTATGCTATTTTATGACCATCATCTCCCTGACTGGCCACTTTGATTTCACCTTCCTCATGGGCCATTCATAAACCCATCTCTGCTTGGCTTTCTTATCCTGCCACATCCGCAGTTCCAGCTCCTCTATTTTTGCCCTGATATCAGCAAGCTCTTTCAATCTTTCAGCTGGGCTAATCAGCTCTGGCTTCTTTCGTTCAGTAGACCTATGGCCTTCAGTAGCCATTATGTTGTTCCTGTCTACCTCCCTGGAAAACCTGCTACTGTCACTCCTCCAGTCCTGAGTGCTCAGCTTCATCCTACAGTTCCAATGACTGCATTCCCGACTGCTGTCCTCCTGCAAATAGTCAACACAGAGTCCTCCAGCGCTCTGTCTTCTTCCTTCTCCTCTGTTTGCAATATACAAATAGATTCCCACTCTAATACCACTTGATGTGTATCAGAGTGCTCCTTCTCTCTGGCTCCCTTGCCTGAAATATACAAACAAGATCTTAGCTCTGATACCACTTGACGCAGATGCCGAGCTACCTCCTCCGACAACTCCTCGCCCG
This sequence comes from Picea engelmannii, assembly GCA_009831015.1. NCBI lineage: Eukaryota > Viridiplantae > Streptophyta > Pinopsida > Pinales > Pinaceae > Picea > Picea engelmannii. Next base: position 127,226 of record ML797084.1, read on the forward strand.
CTCACAGGATCGATTCTAATCCCCTCTTCGACCCGAAGAACTCCAAGGCTCTTCTATTTCCCTATCGGGAAATATCTACCCACAGATTCTCTTCTCCTGCGCGATCCCCCTTCTAGACTTATCGGAGAATTGGAACTCGCGATTTCGCGAGTCCAAATGTCAGTATTCAGGTGTGAATCTTACGAGTCCCCAAGCACTGATATGAATCAATGTTGACCTCACCCTTCTCCTATCGCGACTTCGCTACTCACGATATCAAGTGCTCGGTCCTTCGAATCCTGAGTCCCGATGCGCCGAAACGCCGATGTGTTCATGAGTTGACTTTTCAACGGTCCCTTATCTTGTCGGTACTTCGGACTTCGCAAAATCGCGAATCCTAACGCCGATATTTCAGGACTTCTCGCGGCGAGATTTCGATGACTTCGTGCCACCTGTACTCCACTCACCAAATTCGCTATGGCCCACACTGTCCTCCAATGGTCAGGATATCACTTCTCGCAATATCGCGATCCCCGTGGCCAAATCCTCGAGTCTTTTCTCACGAGACACCGATACACGATCCTACGTGTAGATCCGATGGTTCTCCTGCGATCCGGATCCAACGACTATTCTCCTTCTCGCTCCTCGTGTCTTCGTGACATTGAGTACCCGATGCTTGGGCTCTCACCCTGCGAACTTCCGAGTTCGCGAGATCTCTCGATCTCTGCCACCTGTCCTCCTCAAATGGACGACTCCTAGTACTCTCGCTAGTTCGCCGCTTCATGACCTCTCGCTTCGCGACCTTTTACACCAAGTTCTCTGCCCTTCTACTCATGAAATCCCGATATGCGATGTACCACCTGTCCGCTTGCCGACTCCTGTGGCCCCACACCGTTCTCGTGATCCGATATCCCGATATGACGTCAGCTAGGCCCCACAACACGGAGCTCTCGCCTTTTCACCACTCGTGAAGTCGAATGACTTCCTCTTCCAACCTCCAATGTCCGAGTCCCCGATGTGGGTAACCTCGTGACACCCGTCCGCTCCCAAATGAACGGTCCTGATCAAGCCTCACTAATTCGAGGGTTCTGGTGTCAAGGGACTCTCCTCGCGTCCTTGATATCACCGATATCCCGAGTGCTGATGCCTTTCGGGATTCTCACTCTCCTGTTTGTGAAGTTAAACCTCGTGCAGCTCCCAACCGATATGACGGCTGTCAGGTATTACGCTCTAGATCTGATGGCTCAAATCCATCCTTCCTCCTGTGCGCTTCTCCGACTGCCCCTGGATGCGAAAACCCACGATCCAGATTCTATCGGCTGATCCAATGGCCGATGTTGCTCCTTCTGAGCTTTGGCGCTCTTCCTTCCTGCACTTGGAAGAATTCCAAATTTCCCTAAGGCCTCAACCTTTGTCTTCTTTCTTCTCTGCGAACTCCCGAACTTTGAGCTTCATCGCACATATGATAACACTACCCTTCCTGAGCTTCTGTCTTTGAATCCTCAAAGGGTTCTCCCAATTCCTGCACTCCTTGCATAGTCTTCAGATGCACTCGCTGGTGCTATCCATCCTGAGCTTTTGCAAACACAGACTGTATGCCCACCTGGCAGAGTTCTTTCTTCTTAGAATGTCCAGCAGTTCTGTCTTCTTCTCCTGTGCACCTATGCACCCGCTCCATGCCCACCTGGCAGAGCTTCCCAGGATTCCCAGTGATTCTGTTTCTTTTGAACTCATAGCAGAGTTCCTTCTTCTCTGCACTCCTTGCACTGGCTCAATGCCCACCTGGCAGAGCTTCACAGAACTCCTCAGAGCTTCTGTCTGAACTCACAGCAGAGTTCCTCCACTTGCACGTTGTGCCTATGCTCAATGCCCACTTGGAAGAGCCTTTCAGAACTCCTAAGAGATTATGTCTGCAACTGTGTCTTCTTCCACACAGCCTTACTCCAAGGTTTTCAGCAACCTTGAGGTTTACTTCTTCCTGCGTTGTTGATCCCAATTCCTGTACCGCAACACGTCTTTGTCTGAACCCGCAGTGTTCAGAAGTGAAACCTCCGTGCATGGCTCTCAGAACCTGCAACGTTCTGTCACACCCTCCTGGTGTGAAGCCTCAAAGACCTTCAACTGAAATCACACAAACTCCCTGCAAATGCACCAACACACATACATTCACAGCATATAATGAACACCCACAGACATGCAGATAAGATAGGACATATGCAGGAAAAATTTCTTCTGATTATATTAAAATGGCAAATGCCTGTATTTACAAAGGTGTTCTCCTGATCTCTCTCTGGCTCTTCTCTATTCTACCTTGACTAACTCAAAATGAGATCTCAAAATCTCTTTTACTTGAGGGGCTCATCGAGCGCTTCCCTCCAGGTTCACCTACTCTAATAAATTACATCCAATGGTTGTCTAGTCCAGCATCTGGATCTAGATCTCAGCCGATCTACAATAAAGGCCGATCTACCTAATGCCTGCTCAAAGGCATGGCTTCCATGGCTCACCAGCCTAAGGATTTAATTACATTCAATTTAAATTTAAATGAGGCTGCGCCTCCCTTTCATCCTTGAATGCACGCGCGCTGACGTGGCTGGATGGCTGGCTGGCTGATGTGGAGGGATGCTCTTGCATCACCTTGTCCAATCCCCCTCTCTTTCTTTCTCTTCTCCCCCTCTCACACTCACACATTCTCTCTCTACCCCCCTCCTCCCTCTATCTCTCCCCCTTCGTCCCACTATCTCTCCTACATATACCACCTATTTCTCTATATCCTCTACTCTCCCCCCATTTCTCTCTTTATATCTCTCTACCCTCCCTTCCCTCTATCTCTCCCCTTCCTCTCAAAATCAGTCTCACTCTCTCCCCACCCCCTCCTCCCTCCCTCTCTCTCTCCCCCTCCCTCTCATTATCTTTGTTGTAGGAAAATTCCCCCGCGGATAGGTGAATGTCCTCTTCGATCTTAGACCCCCATGACCAAGACAAAAAAATGCTAACATTGAACACTGACATTCCTTTAAATGTAGTTAAACTAGTCAAGAAAAAAGAGGAAGAAAGCATGAGTACTTTTTTCTAAAGTTTGTCCTTGCTCGGTCCAGGTTGAACTTGATCGTTAAGCCCTTTAATGAGTTCTGCAATTCAAAAGACAACAAAGACAATACATACTTCCTATTCTACCAAGATTAGTTTAAACTATATTTATCAAGAAGAGACAAGCCCATGCAAATGTACACAAACTTGAAGGAAACATGCCAAGCATATATATTAATGAGAACATAACAAGGTGCTTACAAATTGTAGATGCAGATGCAATAGCCTCACCAAGTCCTCCTTGTCCAACCCCTTGCTCAAAAGATCCATGATCAGAATGAAAATACTTTTCACTTATATTATCCCCCTTTCACCATGAGAATGCCTCCTTATATAGGCTTTGAGAGGCTCAACCACCTTATCTATTCTTGGGATAAGTTGAGGATATTACTCCATCAGTTGTGGGATTTCCCTTAGATCTAGCCTTTAAATTGGATTCGAGCCAAACTGACTCAGATGCTTCTTAGTTGTCCTTAGAGATAAGGGGGATTCTTCCCCAATATTCTCTCAACAGATTGACGCTCCCTCAAATTTGGCCACAGAGCGTTGTAGCACTCCCTGCTAAGAGGACAAGGAGCACTAGCGCTCCTTGCAAGTGGGCAGGGGAGCGTTGATCTCCAAAAATACTTTTAGGATGATTATTCCTCAAGGTAAAATATTGTAAACTATTCCAAATGATATATTTTCCTCTTCTAACAAGTCTTAGAGGATGTCCCAAGTGATCTTATGTTGTCATTCGCAATGCGACACATGTGAGACGAAAGTATGACTTTTGCGACACTTGCAACATTTGCGACACTTGTGACAATGACAATGAAACATTATTGAAGTGAGGAATTTTTACGTGTAACATATTTACCCCAAAGTGCGAGGTCAGAGAATGGAAACTAATGACTGAAGTGCTTTGTAGAATTTCGAAGCAAGGGTATGGAGTCGGAGAACCTGGTAGAAGCCACAAACAACCATCAAACAAATGTTATGATATGTTTCAAACCCAAGGCATGCATACCTATGCTTGAGTGATAAAGAACTTTAAGGTATGGCCGCCACCAAATACACTGCGGATCCATAATCATTTTGATTTAAGGTTATAGCCACCAAAGAGACAATGTGGATCTATACTTTCATGACATGAACTGGTCATAGCCACGATAAATACATAGTGGATCTACGAGATGAAAAAACATAACCACAGACCAATACAAAGTGGATCTATGTGACAATATATATATATATATATATATATATATATATCAATATGCTCAAATGATCTCCTTTCGCAGCCTGGGTAAAATAGATTTCAGAGTGAACACTCAACCCAGGGTACTCTTCCCAATCCCGATGTGGTACAAATCTAGACATGTGAATAGATGTTTTGATGTCGAACATGGTAGAAACCACTTGATTACCAGTCATTGAGGTAAACCATTAACAAGTGCGAGGGAAATCACCAGTGATGCCAATGACTCCCAAGGTACCCTAGTACAATCCAATGAATGTGAATAGAGGAATTGAAGTCGAACATTCATGGAATCATATGATCAGATGTCAATGATGTAAACCTATTGTTGGAGGCGAGGAGGCCTGCCATTGAGGCATGCAGGTTCTAAGTTACTAACTGGTTTCTAAGTCAAATTTCCTTGATAATGTGTTAAAGTCGACAGGAAAATACTCGTCGAAGGAGGGCCTTGATGTAGCCCTCATCAACTACACAAAACTGACATAGATATGTAAGATGGTGAATCAAATGAGTATGGACTGACACAGGTATTGAAATAGGAAATTTGTGATGGTTGACTCTTGAGGTGGATACTTCCCTTGAACACTGAGGTACAAACAACAGAAACGTAACATGGACCAAAATGTGATGTAGTGGATACTGTGACTTTCGTCGGGTGACCCAAAGGAGTAGAAAAACTCAGAGCATTGGTTCAGTGCATAGGTTTAGCAGATTAAAATGTATGTAAAGACAATGTGTTGTGTTCAAGGGCGACTGCAAGAATGACTTGTGATGATTCTAAAAAATGGCTTGGCTTACTTCCTTCAATCCCCCCCCCCCCATCCAGATAGACGAGTACCTCCTTTTATTTTTACAATCTTGAGGAGGATAACACATGCTCGATATAACTCACCTTCTGTAAGTTCCTCTTCCTTTGTTTAATGAACTGGAAGAAGTAAGGGTTCGGTCCCATATGGGTCCTTCAATGTGTAATTTTTAACGAGTCCAGAGAAGAAAAAATCGGTGGTTTTTCATGTTTAGAGAGTCTGAAAATAACTTAAAGATGACTCCAAGGTTGTCCCTTTTTGTAATATTAATCTCTAAAGTCTGAAAAAGAGATAAACTGCTACTCGGGAGACGCCCTTTCAAAACATTTTAAACAAGTGTGAAAGGAAGCAAGATCACTCGACAATCTTTTCATATTTAGAAAGTCTGAAAAGAGATTAAAGGAGAATCCAGGGGGTTCCTTTTTCGTTTAACCTTACGAGTTCGAAAAAGAGATAAAGTCTACTTGGTTACATTCTCATGTTTTTTTTAGCATGAGAAAGAACAAAGACCGTGCTCATCAGTGTTACAAGGTTAAACGGAAAAGCACTGCTTCGAAACTGGCAAGTGAAGACAAATCTACATCCAGGGTATTAGTAACATCTCCGAAAAATATTTTAAAACCCAAAAGAAACTATAGATTAGCAAAAAAGAACCTTATAATAGTGAAATAGGGCTAAAAATATTATTTACCATTTCATTTTTACCAATCTCTTCTAGCATTGGTATTTTCGACTTCGGAGGGTGATTTTCAAGTTATTGGCACCAGAGATACGGTTGACCATTTTCACATCTGTCTGGATAAGGTTGGTCATTAACCCTTTCTAATCATTTTTCACAGTTTAGAAATTCATTTTAGGTAGTTTTTAGTATTGTCCTGGTCTCCCTAGGAAGCCCTAGGCACCAAACTAGATTGGCGCTCCCTCAAAGGGGTGAGGGGAGCGCCGATCATATTTTCAGCGCCCTGGTATGTGTGCTAGGGGAGGGCTAGCGCCCTATGTATGAGTTTAGGGGGGTGTCGATGCAGGATTGAAAAATAAGTTGCTATTTATGCTAAAAGTACCCAAATTTTTGCTATGAGAAGATGATTAATGGATTTTAAATGTATGTTCTTGCAGTTTACACTTATAAAAACCATGATCGAATGGAAAGAGCGTGAGCATGAGCTCGATGATATAGTTGAGTTGAAAAACCCCTAGACAAGGGCCGCTTTGAGGAATTGTAGCCTAAAGTATTTTAAATTGAAAAAAATGAAAAAGGAAGTCTTACTAATTGAGTATTTAATTGGACTATGGGATGACGCTGAACATGCATTCCAAATTGGGCCACAAATGCTCAAAATCGAGCTTGATGATGTATAATTTTTGACTGACCTCTCAAGAAGAGGGGCTCCTATCACTTTGTCTGGGCAACGGGCAACTCCTCAACCTGTCGAGGTGTACATGGATGATCATTGTGTTCTTGGGTCATGATTGGCTAGAGGACGAATAGTGATCAAAGACGTCATAGATTTGATACTACGATCTATCTTGTTTCCATAACCAACCTGGAAGGTAGCACAAGTGTGCATTTGGCGTCAAAATCCCAAATGTCTTATGCTCTACAATGCATGGAGCCGAGGTTATTCAACTGGAGTGTAGGTTTTTTTCACAATGTGAAGGATCAAATTATGAAGTGAAAGACTGAGAAACAAAAATAGTTCGATTATGGTTCCTTTTTGGTTTTCTTCCTTCTCAAGCAAATACCTCATATGCAGCTGCATATTGAGTTGATGGAACAACCGGTGGCTGAACCATGTATCGAAAGGTGGACGAGTTTGTCCCCAAGATTGGGGACCGACTTGGAGTTCAAGTTCACTGTTGACTTCCTCGCTTGGTGGAGAAGGAAATTGATTGTCATCGAGGACTTCCCATACATTGGAGTAGATTTTCGGGGTAACCTGGACTTAGTACTTCCAGAGGATATTGACTGGGATACATCATGTACAAAATCAAAACCTTGTAATGTGTTTTTTGATTTTAAAATTTATATTATTTTTATGTGTACAAAGAGGGATTTTAACAGATGTATTGTTTCATCATGCAGATAGAGGCACATCACGTCCGATGAAGATACTGCCACTCGGGCGTCGTGGAGATGTGAAGATAGTCATAGAGAACGAGGTGGCGATGGGAGGTCTCTAGGAGGTTGAGAGGAACCTACGAGGTCTTACTATGGGTGTCCCACCTCTCAGGAGGCGAGACATACCTCTACATTTGCAAGGACATACAATGGGGGTTCCTGAGAGCTTGAACCACTTGCTTCGACGAGTGGCCCGTGCAGTGGTGTGATTCTCGGAGCACAACATGGTGTCGAAGGACTAGGATCCTCTATGTGTTTTTGTAGTATTTTCATGATGATATCATGGGCATGAGGGCCTCGATTTTTCCCTTCTATGTACTTTGTGATGTAAACAAACTTTTTCTATCATGCAGTTTATATATATATATATATATATATATATATGAGTTTTGTGGTGTCAATGATGTTACAAATTATCTTGTATGATGTTTTTAATGTACATGTGATTCATTTTCTTTATAAAATTTTATCTATGCGTAAGATACCGATCCAAAATATAATTTTCTAGCGAATCCGAAGTTGTGTTGAGTTCTCTTGGTATGTGTCTGTATTGTGTAAGTTCAAACATTCTTTCAAGACGACGAACTTGTAGGTGGAGACACAATAGAATAGGGTTGCGAACGATGTAGACTTGATTAAGCTGACAAACCACGAGTTGAGAGTCTAGGTTAATGATTATACGAGATATACCTAGAGAAGAGGCTTCAATTAAAAGTACAATGACAACATGATATTATTCCATGTTATTGGTTACCGATCCTAGGCAAACGCCTCCTGAACTCAACAACTCATCAGAGTGGTAAATGACCCAAGCTGCAGAAGCAATGTTCTGGGTGTGTCGACTAGCGCCATACACAAACTCGATAAAGATATGAAAGGGATATGTCATCTGTGCATGCAATCACAAGACAAAGTATATGTGGCTAAAACAAAACTCATACATGCAAGAGAAAAAGACACACCAAAACAAAACTATAGTATAATAGTCTACAAAGCACACATGCTAGATGTTCTATGCATAGTACTTCATAAGTTAAATCCCATTCTGGGGTTCACCGAGAGAGATTTCATCGTAGTCAACTAGCTCGTAGGCACCTCTATGTGATACACGTTTTATGATGTAGGGTCCATGCCATAGAGGTTCTAACCTTCCTTTCCCTAGCTTATCATGAGCCTGGTCATAAACGAGAACTAGGTCTCCTTCTACGAAAGTACGAGGGTGGACGGATTTGTCATATTGACTCTTCATTCATTTTTTATACGTCTCGTTAACGAGAGAAGCATTGCGACGTGTTTCGTCCAACCTAGTCAGATATAGGAAACATTCATCTTCAATAGAGGTGTGAGGCAGGAGTTCTACTGTGAATTTCAACGAAGTAATTTCACACTCGATTGGTAATACTACTTCGACGCCATCTACCAACTGGAAATGAGTGAATCCAGTTGCAGTTTTCACTGAGATGCGGTAAGCCCAGAGGGAGGAGAAGAGTTGAAAATGCCAAGAAGTTTTGTTTTCCCCCACCATGCGTTGGATCATGGTTTTAAGGACTTTCTTGATAGCTTCAACTTGTCTATTTTCTTTAGGATAGTAGGGGGATGAGTTCTCATGGAGAAAACCCAACTTGACATGCAACTCACTCATCTGTTTTTGAAAATGTGAACCGTGATCAGTGACAATGGCTTGTGGAACACCAAAGCGAGTGATGATGTGGTTGAAGATGAATAGAGATGCAATACAACCATCATTAAGAAAAGTAGTCATAGCCTCAACCCATTTTGTGAAATAATAAACAACAACGATGATATAACCGTGCCCCCTAGTTGAGGTAGGCTTACATTGCATAAAAGCAATGCCCCATTTGGCAAAGGGGTCAATGGCTACAATATGATGCAGCAGAGCGGGGTGGGTGCATGCCTTTTTATGAAAAAACTAGCAAGGTGGGCATCTTTTGACAGCCTCAATACAATCTATTTATATGGAGGGCCAAAAGTAACCGACACGTAAGATTTTATGAGTTGTAGCCATCCGAGAAAGGTGACCGCCACATGCTCCAAGGTGGCAGTCATTTAGAACATATTCAACCTCATCATGAGTTAAACAACGTCGTAGGATAGTGTCAATACCACAATGATACAAAGTGTCACCGATGATAAGGTAGTGCTTAGAATGGTGGTGAATACGACGACATTCTTCATGGGAGATATCAGGCTGAAAATGTTGGGTTTGAAGATAAAGAAGAATATCTCCATACCAAGGGTCGGACATGCTAATGAGGAACATAGATTTGTCGGGAAGAGAATCATTGGGCTCAATGTATTCATCAGCATGGGAAAGATCGCAGATAAGTTCCGCAAAAACCAAGGACTTTTTAGCTTTTGATTTGGTGAACTCAAGGTTGAATTCCTGAAGAATAATGATCCATTTGGAATATTTTCCCCCAAGGAATTGACGTGTCATAATATGATACATGGGGTTTGAGTCCGTAATGACCATGGTAGTGCGTAATATGATGTAATGGTGAAATATCTGGACGATAATGACAACTTCTAGAGCCAACTTTTCAATGTGTGAATATCGGAGCTTGGGACCAGATAGACTCTTGCTTAGATAGTAGATCACATGTTCATCACCGTTAGAGTCCTTTTGAAATAACACCATAGCAAGTAGAGGATGCTAAATAAAGGATATAGTCTCATGCATAATTTAGAGGATGAAAAAGAGGTGTATGGGTCAATGCATTCTTAAGAGCATCGAAAGATCGTTGAGCAGTGTCATCCCAGATGAAAGGAGTGTCTTTCTGCAACAATCACATAAATACTTTAGTAAGCTCAGCGTAATTACATATAAAACGGTGAAGAAAGTTCGCTTTCCCTTGAAAAATTTGTAGTTGGGTTAGATTGTTGGGAGGAGGTAAAGCAATAATATATTTGATCTTTAAAGGATCCACCCTAATCCCAAATTTAGAGACAACGAAACCAAGGAGTCGACCTGATTTGTCAGCGAAGATGCATTTGTAGGGGTTCAAATGGATACGGTATAACCAACATTGAATAAAAATGGCTCGTAGATGACCAACATGGTCCAATCGATTAGATGAATGGGTAGGTAAATCATCGAGGTAAGGTTCCGCAATATTTTTGATATCGTGGAAAGCATGCAACATGGCCCGCTGGAAAGTAGCACCAACATTTTTGAGACCAAAAGGTAGTTTCCGATAAGTGAATGTTCCCCATAGGCAGACGAAGGTTGTCTTATGTTGATCAGTGGGTAGAATGTCAATCTGGTTATATCCTAAAAATCAATCCATGAAAGAGAAAATAACGTTGCCAATGCAATTATCAATGATTTGGTCGATGAAGGGTGTGCGATAATTGTCTTTTGGACAAGCCTTGTTAAGACCCCTATAATAGACGCAAACACGAATGGTTCCTTGTTTTTTAGCAACCATAACGATGATATAAACCCATTCTGTCAAGGGGACATGATAAATAAAGCCATATTTTAACATTTTTTCAACTTCTGCCTTTATGGCCGTAGTTTTCTTAGGATGAACTGGGTGAAGTTTTTGTCGCACAGGTTTAATGCCCGGGTAAGTTTTTATTTCATGCACAATGATCGAAGGATCGATCCCGAGCATTTCCTCGTAGCTCCAAGCGAAGACATCACAAAATTATTTAAATAAAGTGGTGTAAGATGCCACTTCCTCGGGCAAACAATTAGCACCGAGATGAACATTTCCCACGATACCTTCTTTGATCGAGATATCGATAGTGACGGTAGAAGATATGTTGCCTAATTTCCCCTCAATAGTAGTATCCTGGGTAAATATAGAAGATTGGGGAGAATTAACAACATCGGGGGGGAAGATAGAGTGTATATCCTCTTGAATTTCTTCTAGAGTAGGAAGAAAAGAAGATCGATGATGGTTGTCATCCCAAGGTACCTTGTCGATACTAAGTATTTCCATAATGGATTTGTTTGATGGAAAAATATGTGAAATGTAGTCAAAAGTAGAGGACAAGGAATTCAACTAGGATGGCAACGAATAAGTGTTGGATGCCAATAGATGTTGGTCATCCAAGGAGGGAGAGGCAGATTGGACAACATCGTATGAAGCCTCAATTGGACTAAGTGGCATAGCATCACCCAATGCATTGAATTATAATGGACTAGGCACAACCCAAAGATCAGATGATTCTAAATACTGATAAGCCATAGTCAAAATCATATTGATTGTGGAAATATGTTGTGTGGTGGCAGGAAGTGGTGCAGGGAAAGTACCCATAAGGGGAGAATATTTTAAAATACCTACACCAACACTTTCATAAGTGATCTTAGTATCTCCCAAGAAATGAATATTGTTGGTGGCGAGAGTGCGAGTGTCAGGTGTACAATAATCTAATTCGTCGATAGTGACAATTTTGCCTTGATGAGGGAATCATACACATTGAAACAACGATGAAGCGACGACAGTCATGGCATAAAACCAACTTCTTCCTAATAACAAGTTGTAATCAAGGGGAGAATCGACTATCTCTACATCGATAGAGACGGTCTTACCTCCCAACTGAATGGATAAGGACTGGAAGAGTCCGTGAGGACAAAAACCTCATCCGTCGAATGCTCGTAACATTGTAGGGGACTGGTTAAGCGTAAGGTAATTTTAATCCTTTCCAACAAGCTAACGCCATGACACAAGTGGAAGCTCCCTCATCCAATATGGTGCGGTGAATGTGTTGGTTATGAACAACGACATCAATTTGAAAAACAAGATGGTGAGAAAGTCGTGACTTGAAGTTGTCTAGGTTAAACATGATATTATTTGATGACTCGGGATCAATGGTGCCAATGGCAACCAAGATCATTATACATTGACTTGGGATATGTTGCAGAACTTCAAGAGCGGACATAGCACATGGGGCTTGAGCCAAATCTTCAACAATGTTGTAGTTTTGGGTAGCACAGGAACTAATATTAAAAGTTGACCTGCGGATAGTGATCTTGGGAGGGCGTAAGATAGATTCAAAAGTAGGTTTCTCTATTTGAAGTGATCCAGATGGACGACTAACAGAGGTGGGAGATGGATTTGGTGGAGTACTGTTAGTGATATTTTCTTTATCAGGTTTATCTGGTGCGTCGTATGTGGTGGTGTGAGAGGTTAAATCAATTCCATTGAATATATAAATATGAGCACTCGTCGAGGCTTCATCACTAGGAGGATGGATGGAACTACCCCCCATGGGAGGGGAAAGTGATTGAGAAACCATGGATTGTTGTTGAGTAAAAGGTTGTGTTAACATGGAGGGTTGAGAATTCCCTTTGAAAATTTTTTCAACTTTGTCACGATGTGGACAGTCTCTGGTGAAATGATCTTCACCACAAATAAGACATGGGAATTTCGATTTTTTCCATCGTTTCTTTTCAGCAGCAGGTGGTTGAGTTTGTGTTTTGAGATGTTCATTATAATTATTATTATTCTTTTTTGGTTTATTTTTTGTTTTCATCTTACCCCCGAATTGTTGTGAAGAGGGATATTGAACTGCATTCACCTCAGAGATTTGAGTCGGGAGGGAGGTAGAGGAGAGTGAAGTTGAACTGGTAATGGGTGCTGAAACAGAGCGATTTACTGTTCTGCTAAACTGTGATGTATATTGGGCTTTGACGGTAGCGATAAATCCATCCGCATGTGTCGTGGAAGAAGGTTTGGATAGATCAGTAGGAGTACGGGTAGCATTTGGAATCAACTCATACAAAGTACCCGATTGGGAGTAAACCAAATCTGAGTACTGAGCTCGGACAATGGATTCTTCCTCAGTGACTACACCACCCATGGATACGTCATGAGAAATTGGGGGTAAAAGAGATTTATTAAACCACTCTGCCAATAGATGGTCAAGAATGGTCACTTTAATCAACCTTCACCATCGTCTCCACTCATGAATGTGATCAGAGATATGCACATAGTTCGTTTGACGAAGGGAGGTTAAAATTTCAGTACTCATCTCATAATGGATGGGTAATTGAAAATGCGTGAGAAAAGACATAGCGAGGGAGTTGAAAACTTGAAAAGAGCCACGTTGAAGTTCAATGTACCATTTGGTTGCAGAGCCCATGAGTGTGCGCTAGAAGAGATGCAAACGTATAGAATAATCCATCAATGAGTTTGATGAAAACCATAAATGGAATGTAATCACATGGTTGTTTGGGTGTTCTCTAGGCTTACCGTCAAACTTGGGGATGTCAAAAGGCAACTTAGCAGGAATTACTGTCCAAGAAGGAAAATGCAATATGGGATCATTTGTCAACCGAGACAAGTCTAGTAGATCCAGAGTGGCAAGGAAGGGTAATTGTCGATTAACCTGGGGGTGATACTGGTGTGGCATAGGGACACCAATGGGGCCATAAACTAGTTTAGGAGGATAATTGTATCCACTAGGCCCTCCCATATATGTTTGATGTTGACCAATATAGGTAGGACTCGATGGTTGTTGAGGAATATTCATGAGCATGGTGAAACCGGGTTGATTCTAAGGAGTATAAGTCGGTTGATTCGGTTGTGGAGGATAAACAATTTTCCATTGAGGAGGGTAAACATTAGCCTCTTGGGGAGGATAAACATTAGACCCTTGGGGAGGATAAGGTTGTTTTCCTTGAGGACCCCAAGTGGGATTTGGGACACCCGGATAAGGTTGTCCAAAAGATAGTCTGGAAGGAACAATATTTGATACTCCTTGTGGGTTATGGTATGATTTCCCCCCATGGTAGGGTTGATTAAACATACCTCCTGAAGGTACTCCCTAGTATTGTGAAGGGTTTATGGAAAAATAAGGTTCCCCCCCTGCCATAGGTTGATTTACAACTGGGGTTTGACCAGTAAAGGGAGGTTGTCCTCTAGAAGGAACATGCAAAGGTGGTTGTCCCCTAAGAGGGGTAGGCTCACTAAAGGATGGTTGTCCCCTGAGAGGAATAGGTACACTAGATGGTGGTCTCCCCCTAGTTGGGATATGTCCTACAGTTGGTTCTGTATGTCTGGCAAGGGTCTGCATTCTCTATTGTAAAGGTGTTCCAACAGGATCTTGTGGAACATGAGGAGTTGTAGTGTGAAAAGGTGTAACGGTGGGAGTAATAGTTGAAGTTCCTTGTGTATGATGAGAAGTGATGAATCCAACATTGAGTTGGACTTGTGCTGACGTAACATCAGGATCAATGACCTTTTCAATGGGATGATCAATAGTCTGACCAGATGGTCCTACATCAGCGGCAAGAGGGTCATGAGGATTAAGAAGTTGTCGAATGTATTCAAAATGATCATAAAGATCATGTCTCGATGGATTCCTCCATATAGAATAAGAATGTTTTTGATGTGGATCTACTGCGTTAGTAGGACGAACGGGGGTCCTAAATTCATCACTAAAAATTGGTTATGTGGATCCCATATATGTCTCGGTAATTGGTCTCAATGGAAAACATGGGACTTCTTCTTCTATAATATTATCGAACGAGTCTACTTGAACCAAGAGTGGTTCAATGGAGCTTCTGACATAGGTGTAGTATGAGGAGTGGGATCCTCAACCATAACCAAGGATTTTTCTGATTTTTCTAACAAAGGAGTAGCAACACTCCCAGCATCAGGACGATTTTCTACCTCTTCACGGTAGATGTATTCTGGTGAATTAGGAGGTAAGGGTTCATAGCCTTCTGGAGGAAACCCTTGCATCCTACTACTATAGTGTTAAAACCCCCCTACGGACTACACTAGGGTTCTAAAGTGCAGGCAAAGCTAACCGTCTAAAGTCTCCTACTTTTAACAATTATCCCGACAACACCCCACATTCATGTATAAAGTACAAAGTATAGGGATCCGATAGTCTTACCTTAAAATCCACGTCTGGTGTCGATCCCAATGTGTTCGGTCGCTTCTCGACTTCAAATATCCCCTCAAGGCTGACTTGCATTCACTAAAAGACAAACAAGAAACTACGAACAAGCATTCTATATATGGATTGATGGGTTAGATGTCATAAAAAAATGTAAATCAAACATGAAGATTGAACACATCATATGGTGGGACAAAAAAAGTACTTCTTTGTATTAATCTCACAGAGTTACTTACAAAATGAGATCGACAACTGCTCCTCGAACCCGGTCATGGGATCCTCTTCACCAAGCTCCAACTGCTTCCATGTATCCTTTTTCTCTCACACTTCTCTCTAGAGAATGGGCATAGGCTTATGGATGAGGAAAAAGGGAAAGAATAGGCAATTCTGGCTCAAAACTCGTAATGTGGCTGCAAATTCTTAGGGTAAGGGGGGAAAATGAAATGAGTAGAGTTTCATTGTAGATATGTTTCTCCTTGGAATGAGACCACAAAACTTCATTTTATATGACAAAAGGATGGTTATTCGGTTGGGTGATGGGCTATAGGTGGTCAATTGGTTGGGAAACTACCCAATAGCCCATAATCTCAATGAATCCCTTGCAAATTTTTATTTTTTGCAAATTTTGTGAGTATATGTGGGTTGTAATGGTGCAGCTAGCGTACGTACATGGGCAATAGTGGTTTAGATAGTGTACATACGGGAACATTAGTGGTGCAGGGTGTGTACATCTTCAAAAATTTGTTTTTTAAGAAGAGTTGTTCAATATTGGCTTGGAAAAAATAGTAAGTAAGATGGCCTGATGCCAGGTATGCATGTGTGGTGCAATTTAGGGTTATAACAGATGCCCCCTAATGTGTGAGGTCAGAAGAGCATCTGATGGTCGAAATACATTACAAATATTTACCAACATACAAAGCGAGTGAGCCCGAAACCAGAGTTCGGGAGGTGCCATATGAAAAATAACAATTGTCTCACCGAGGCGGGCATACCCATGCTCGGGATGAAACAAATCATGGTTTCCAATCAAATACACTATAGATCCATGTCATATAACTATATAAAGTGTAGCCGTTAGCTATACACAACAGATCTACATCTCAAAATCAAAGATATACATGTATAATATCCATCTTCAAGAAGCCAAATAACCCCTGATGGCTGGAGATGAGGCCTTCAGAGCTCGAGAAACAACTTCAAAATCTTCAAAACGTGGGTAGGAGTACAATGTGAGCGTACAACTTCACTACCTAGAGGTCTTCGACGGTTCGTCGGGGAACAGACAAGAGGATATTAATGATCAGGCAAAGAGCTTCATTGATTTTGAATAAGGACTTGATTGGACTTTCGAGATGGTCGGGCATGAGGTTAAGAGATAAACTGTAGAAATGATGACTCAAGTTGGGTAAAAATTCCCTTGGATAATAGCACGACTGATGATTAGACTCATGCAACATGTCATTGACATAAGTTCATGATGCAGGAGGCAACACAAACTCTCCATATGTTTGGAAGAATAACCAAATGGAGGAGGACACAACTCTATGTTATGAGAACAACTTCCTAAGGTCATATAAAATCCCAAATCTTGATGAAAAAATGGAAGGATGTGATTTGTCCAAGGGCGACTCATTCTGTTGCCATAAAGAAAATACTTTTTCCATCCTCTTTTTGGGGTATATTTGATTTTTTTTTTGTCTTTTTCAATATTTTGAAAGTTTGAAAAGGAATAAAAGAATGCTACGTTACAAAGGAGGAACGAGTTTCGAAAGCATACTAGTTCCAATCGCAAGGAACACGCTAATGTTTAGAGCAAGGAGACATGTGCAGGGAAAGGACACTCGGGAAAATTCCTCCATGGGTCAAGGTGTCAAGATGCAAAGGAAAAGCTCTACAAGGATTGTGTATAAGGCACGCTTCATAGGTTTGGTTGAGAGAACCATGGAGCTAGCATTAGGCCAAAGACACAGGAATGAAAATGTGATTAATAGGACACAATGATAACATCCTTTAATGTGATTTTAAACAAGCCTAGAGAAGGTAAGCTCAGTGGTTTTTCATTTTTAGAGAGTCTGAAAAAGTGCAAAAGAAGACTCCATTGGGGTACCTTTTTCGAAGATAGTCTAGTCGGCTTGAAAAAGGGATAAATTAACACCGGAAAGACGTCTATTCAAAACCATTTTAACGAGTGTGAAAAAGACAAGATCACTCGACAATGTTTTCAATTTTAAGGAGTCTGAAAAGAGCTTAACTATGGACTCGCTACCTTTTTCTAGATTTAGTCTCCTGAGCCCAAAAAAGTATAAAATCTAATTAGGAGAACTCTCCCGGCAAGACAAATCTCCTGGGGTGTACCTTTTTCCTCCTCAATCTACAGGCCAGAAAAAGGGGTAAACTCATTCCAGTAGATGTTTTTCTGAAACAATTAACGAGTGTGAAAGAATAAGGTCACTCGACAATCTTTTCAATTTTAAGGAGTCTGAAAAGAGCTTAACTATGGACTCTGTAATGGATGTTCTTCTGGAACGATTTAATGAGCATGAAGAAACAAGCTCACTCAACAATATTTTCACTTTTAGGGAGTCTGAAAAGACCTTAACTATGGACTCCGTGGGAGTTCCTTTTTCATAAATTTAGTCTCTCAGACCCGAAAAAGGGTTAAACTTATACCTAAGAATACTCTTATAGAGAACCAAAGTTCCTAGAGTATACCTTTATTTGTATAATTTACCATCCGGACCGAAAAAGGGGTAAACTACCACTGGACAGACGTGTGTTCAAATTTTAGTTTGGCGAGCATGAAGGGCAACAAGATCGCTTGACAATCTTTTCATGTTTAGAGGGTCTAAAAAGGGCTTAAAAGAAGACCCGTTTTTTTTTTGGGAGTCCCGGGGGTGAGGCCAAAAGTGAGAATACATCAGACATGTGAAGGCTCAAACTCGTAATCAAGACAAGGCTAAAAAGACTCTCGAGCCTATAGTCATTAGCGACGACATGGACACCAAAATGCAACCATGATCTACCTAGGGCATCCATGTGAGGGTAGGCTCTACCACTAAATGACAACACTTCTAGAGCAATAATGACAGTTCCGTGTCACAATTTGGTGGGGTCGACCCTATGGTAAAGTGAAAAAGACAACAAGGTGCAACAAGTGGAGGTGGAATCCTAACTTAAATGCAAACAGTTGGAAAAACAACTTTTATCAAAGGACCTTAGAATGTGACCCATCACTCGAAAATTTTCCCAAACCAAAAGTGGAGTAATTCGTAACATCCAATGAGAAACTCAAGAACCACACTAAACGATTTTCAAGCCAGAAAAAATGACAAAAGGGTTCAAAAAATGACAAAAAGGGCCAAAAAAGTCTATAAATAGAAGCTTGGTAGCTCATTATCACCATTGCAAATTAAGAATTGACCAAAAACCCAAAAAAAAACCCTTTGCTAAAAAAAATTGATTCTGGGAGCTTCAGTGGACTAAACAAACTTCCGCTCGGCCCAAGTAATATAAATCAACCCCTCTTGCAATTCAATACTTCCTTTTTTGTTCATTTTTATTTTTTTGGGGGGAACACACTCATAAAAAGGGTGTGGTCTTGTGTGTACACGGGTTGTCCAAGGACAACATGCATATGCCCATGGGTAGAAAACAACCTGCCCCCGTGCATACGTGACTATGCTCAACACAGCCCGCATACACCCTCAAACACATGGAAAATTTTGAAAAACAATAGTTTAACTCTCTTTTGAACTTGTCACTTTGCAGGATGTGTGTCCATTGGAGAGAAAGGGAGCATGAATACATTGATTCTTTGGTCATAGAAGACCTTGTTGCTCTCGTCGTATTAGCACAATGCGGGTTGTTGAAATTATTCCAGTGTCCACTCATGAGGGCACAACCCAGGCTGCTGAACGCCTTGGTAGATTACTAGCACCCAGACGCTAAGGTGTTTATGCTTGAGGGACAGTCATTGACTCCAATGATTGAGGATATCTATTTTCTAACTGGCCTCTCAAGGAGAGGGGAACCAGTCAACCTTCATGCTTTTCCTCCTGGGCCTCATAACATAGACGAATTGATCGGGCTACACTGCAAGGCTGGCACAGATAAAGTGGGTTCTAAGGTGTCGATCCACAAGATTTCCAACCTATCACTGCAAGTGATAGTTTTACTTATTGGACAGATCACTGGATCCGAGACCTTACATCAGGCCTCCCGGGTGCACATGCATTGTGTTGTATAATGCTTAAATGAACGGGTGTTCAATTGGAGCACAACCATGCTGGATTGCATGAAGAGACAACTAATAGAGTGTTGTATGTGGAATAACAAAAAAATTGGGTTCGAGACTGTTCTATGTTCCTTTTTCTTTGAGAGGGTACCCAGTCTCAGTCTGCGAGAGATAGTATGAGGGCACGTGGCCTCTCTCCCAGCAGTGTGCAGATAGGTGACGTTGTTGCCGCGACAGGGGGGAGGGAGGACTATTGAGGCCTTCAACAATGCTTTTTTCAACTGGTGGTCTCGGAAGATTCTGGCTATAGAGGACTACCCTTATGTCGGGATCAACTTCTCCAAGGATCCTATTATACCTGTACCTCCCGGAGCAGAACGAGGAGAGATAGGTATGTTTGTTTTTAATTGTTATTTTATTTTTAATTTCTTTTATATATATAGTTTTTATGCGTACTAGAGTATCTGACAACTATGTATCTATTATGTACAGATGTCGGACCAGTGCGTCCAGCTGATTTTGCGTGGAGTAGGCACCGTCCACGATCAGAGGCAGTACCATTAGCGGTCACCATAGCACCAGCAGGGGTACCTCCAGTCGAGGAGGCTGAGAGAGTTTTGAGATGAGTGGAGTAGAACTTGACCACACTCACTCGTACTGTGCCCATGGCCAAGATTGAGGATCTCCCGCCATCTATGCAGCCTCATGTTGTTGGGGTTCCATAGACCTAGGTCCAACTCTTCCAGTGTTTGGAAAACGTTGTGGTTCACTACGGTAGGTCCAACAGGACCCACTCTTAGCTTAGGATGGACCACTTACGTGTCAAGGGAACTTTTTTGTATATTTTTTAGGGCATAAGCCCCGTGACGTATACTGGACATATTTTTGAGGTGCTTGCGCCCACCTATGTACTCTGAGACTTTTGATATATATATATATATATATATATATATATATATGCGTATTTACATCTTTTTATGTTTTATGGATTACATTTATTTACAAATGTACTTACATGTGCCTGTGTGTGCTTTTTCTTACGTGTGTGCAATATGCCAATCTAATACTTGATTAGCTAGAGTATCTGTCATTTGATTCAATCTCCTAGGAACATGGATATATGTAATGTAATCAAAACAATGTTCTAAGATACATACCCTAAGGAATCGTTGATGTAGAGTAGGATCATAAACGCGGTAAACCCCATTTAACTGGGACACAACCAATTGTGCATCTAAGTAGACCCAGAGGTAAGAGATACCATGAGACAAGGCGTCACAAAGAAACTCTATTACTTCATTGTATTCGGTGACATTGTTTGTAGCATCACCTAAACAGATACCTCCAGAAGATAACAACTAGCCTTGAGGTGTGAAGATCACCCAAGCTACAGAAGCAAGCCTCCGAGTGTGCTAGCTAGCACCATCTGCGAATCTAATGAACAAGTCTAATTCACTTGACATTTGCCATAGTGAAAAAGTTGACATAAAAAATGACACGCCCATAAAACAAAAGACAAAAACTAAAGTGTATAAGAACTATACATATATACAAGAAGTCACCCAAGGCGACCCACCTACGAGTAATACTTCTTAAGGTAGATCCCATTTCTAGGCTTTGCTAAAGCTTTCCCTTCAAAGTCAACCAGATGATAAGTGCCCTTCTTTAATACCTCCTTCATAATGAATGGTCTGAACCACATGGGTTTGAACTTTCCCGCCCCCATGGGATCCTTATCTTGGTCATATACTAGGACAAGGTCGCCTTCGGAGAAAATTCGAGGACAAACGGACCGATCATACTGACACTTGAATTTCTGTTTGTGAGCCTCGTTAGCCAAGGCTGCATCACGTCGTTGCTCATCGAGATGCTCGATATATAATAAGTGTTCCTCAAGCGATGAAGTGTCTATCAATAAATGTACTGCCAACTTAAGAGACGAGATCTAGCATTCTATAGGCAAGACTGCTTCCAATCCATAAACGAGTTGAAAAGGCGATAAACCAGTGGCAGTCTTTACAGATGTTTGGTAGGCCCATAATGCCAAGTATAACATCAAATTCCAATTTGACTTGGCCGAATTGATCGTTTGCTATAGAATGGTATTGAGTGACTTATTCACAGCTTCCAGCTAACCATTCGCTTGTGGGTAATAAGGTGATGCGTGTTCTTGTCTCAACCCTAGCTTTGACGTTAACTCAAACATCATTTTATTTTGAAAGTGACTCTCATGGTCAGTGACAATCTCCTTCGAGATGCCAAACCTTGCTATTATTTTATTAAACAAGAAGAGAGATGTTGTCTCTCCATCATCCTTGAACATTGGCATAACTTCGACCCACTTGGTGAAGTAGTCTACTGCTACAATGATATAACGGTGCCCCCTGGCTGAGGGGGGGTGGAATGTAGTATAATCAATCCCCCACTTGGTGAAGGAGCCAACTGTGATGACGGGAAACATGGGAGCAGGATGTGCCCTCATATTCCGTGAGAATATCTGACACGGGTGGCACTTCTTGACCGATTCAACGCAATCTTTGATTAACGTCGTCCAATAGTAACCGACTTGTAGAATCTTTTGGGTTGTTTCCAACCCAGACAAATGACCACCACATGCTCTAGTGTGGTAGTTGTTAAGCACAAGTTCCACTTATTCATGGGTGAGACATCGATGAAGGATGCAATCTATGCCTCGACGATACAAAGTGTCTTCAAGAATAAGATAGTTTTTTTCCTAATGGTGTATACTTCTATGCTCATCACGAGAAGCAGAGGCGGTGAACTTCAAATTCTGGAGATAGACTAGTATATCTCCATACGAAGGGTCTGAATATGCGATCAAAAAAATATCTCCTTTAATAGGCGACTCTTCAGGTATAACATCACCTGACTCGACCGGAAGTTCCGAGATGAGTTCCCCAAAGACCAACGAGTTTTTGGATTTTTTCAAAACAAAATCCAAGTCAAATTCTTGGAGGATAACTATCCATCTACTGATCTTTCTGCCAATTACATGTCATGTCAACACATATTGGAATGGATTCACAATGACAATGACGATGGTCTTGTGAAACAAGATATAATGACGGAACCATTGGACAACATGAACTACTACCAACACAAGTTTCTCAAAATGGGAGTAGTTGAGTTCTGGTCCAACCAGGCCTTGGATTAGGTATTAAATCACATGCTCTTCAAGAAAATCGTCCTCTTGAACCAAGACCATATCGATGGTTGACTCTACAACGACCAAGTACAATAAGAAAACTTTATTATAATTGGGTGGCCAAAGCAGGGGGGCAGACATGAAGGCACGTTTCAACACTTCAAAAGAGCATTGAGCGGCTTCATCCCAATGGAAAGGAACGTCCTTCTTTAGTAAACACATGAACCCTTTTGTGATCTCGACATATTTTACGATGAAACACCATAAAAATTTCTCTTTTCCTTGTAAACTCTGAAGCTGAGGGACTGTGCATGGGGGAGACAACTAAACTATTGCCTCAAGCTTTAGAGGATCGACCATGATCCCTGTTGTCAAAACTATGAAACCTAGTAGATGACCCGACGTCATGCAGAAACTACATTTGTTTAGATTCAAGTGAATCCGATAATAACTACATCGCTCAAAGATAAGTCGGAGGTGTGTGGGATGATCAACTCTCTTATGAGATCGTGATGCTAAATCATCGAGATAATCCTCGACTAGGTGTTTGAGATCATGGAAAGCAAAAGACATGGCCTACTGAAAAGTGGCTCTAGCATTCTTCAGTCCAAAAGGCATCTTCCGATAAGAAAATGTACCCCATGGACATATAAAAGATGTTTTATGTTGGTCCTCGGGTTTGATCTGTATCTGATTCTATCCCAAGAAACCATCCATGAAATAAAATACCTCGTAGCCCGCGCATTCATCGACAATCTGGTCAATAAATGGGGTGGGGAAATTATCCTTTGCACATGCCTTGTTCAAATCACGGAATTCCATACATACATGAATCGTAGCTTGCTTTTTGTTGACTAGAATGGGATTTGACACCCATTGAGTCAATTAGACGGGGTAGATGAAACCAGCTTTGAGTAGTTTCTCTACGTCAACCTTAATAGTTGCTTCTTTCTAAGGATTGATCAGATGAAGCTTCTGCTGGACCGACTTGGCATCAGGGTAAGTCATAATCTCATGTTCGATGATTCTTGGATCAATTCCTGGCATTTCCTGATAAGACCAGGCAAAAACATCATGGAATTCTTTAAATAAATCTGTATAGATCTGAATCTCCTCAGGGGAACAATCTTCTCCGATGAAGACATTCTCCATGATGCTAGGGGTTATGGAGATATTGATAGGTATCATTTTAGCGATGGTTTCCATATTACCCTCTGCATAAACTACGTGCGTAGCCATAGGATTGATAGGACAAGACCTATCTCCAGTCATAGTCAACACAAATTCTCCTGCCTCTATTCTTCCTAACTCTAGGAGGAAATATGATCTGTGATGGAGATCATTCCAGGGTCTGTCTGGACTAGTCAATGCCTCTAAAATCGCCTTGTCAAAGGGCAAGACCAAGTCTAGGGAATCGGTAGTGGAAAGGGAACCTTGAGCCCAGGCAGGATCTAACTCTTATGTGGGATTCAGATTAGGGTTGGTGGAAGCTTGTTGGACTATAAAGTACACAACTTCTATCGCGGATAAGGGCATGGAAATGCCATGGTGTCCTGTCCCTTCCATCATGGCTGATGGGGAAGGAAGAATCCACAGATCATTAAAGTAAGTCATGCAGAACGATGACACTGAAAATATTTTAGCCTTAGGCTGGTCGGGGACAATCGATATCATTTTGAAATCACTGGAAGGAGGCGGGTAATCGAAAGTACCCATGAGAGGTGGGAAAAAACCAACCCCCACATTGACGACGTCGGGCTGTGGGTTATCAATCATTGGGATCGTGGATGCCCCTGATGAAGGGTCAAGTATAGAGAAGGAAAATTGATCAATGGTCACGATTCGACCCTCATGTGGAAACAACAAGACCCAAAAAACTGTGGCAACCACTGCTTGCATGGAATATTTCCAACTTCTTCCTAACAGGAGGTTGTAGTCAAGAGCCCCATCGACCACTTCAACTTTGACACACACGGTCTTCCCTCCTAACTACACAGGGAAAGAAGGAATGATTCCATGTGGCCTGGAAGAATGACCGTCGAAATCCATAAGAAGAGTAGATGAAGGAGACAGAACGGGTTGGCCAATGGCCTTCCAACAGGTCGATGACATCATGCATGTTGAGGTGCTCTCATCAACCACCGTACGAAAAATATTTCAGGTAGAAGATTTCGTGGGGTGAGCCACTACTATCTGAAATGTGACGTGGTATGGGAGAGAAGGCTTCAAGTCAGTTGTATCAAGCATGATAGTTCCCAGACTACATGTTTCAGTGGATCATAAGGCGGCTAGTAGAGCCTTTCTCTGCGAAGGGCAGCTCTGGAGGACCTCCAAAGAAGACATCGCGTAAGGGGTTTGTGACAAATCCTCCACCACAGAGTAGTTTTGTGCAACCCTCACATTTGGATTATGTGAATCCTTATTGAATGCCCCTTTCGGGATGTGTGTCATTGTTTCACCCATCTTTCTCTCAATCTGGAGAGGAACAAATGGGTTTTCAGCTTCTTTACCCTTTTCGGTAGTACTTGGCATTCCATAACCATGTTCCCTAGTAGCTATGTGAGATTCACCTTTCAACATATAAAGATTCGAGGTCAAGGGATTACTAGATTACGAAGGGGGTCCTTGACTTCCCCCATCCGCGTTCGCAGAGGCTTGAGTTAAATTTTTCCCATGTGGAAATTCGTTCGTTAACACAGTAGGTTGTTGCTGCACCAGAAACTTTTGGGCCTCTGCGAGCCAAGGACACAGGTGAGTCGGGTGGTCTTCCATGCAAAGGTTACACAGATACTTCAACTTCTTTCTCTTTGTGTTGCCCCTTCCATCATTATTGGTGAGTTTCTTACCCCCCTTACCCTTCTTTCGTTGTTTTTTCTTCTCTTCGGCCTGCTGGTTGGCCTTTGGGTTCGTCGATTGCACACTGTGTACATCTGACGTCTGAGTAGGGGGAGTAGCCAAACTAGGATTTGGGTTGGCCACTGTCTACTGTATCAAAAATTGTTGCAATTGGTTTGACAACGGATCAGTGGGATTTTCTTGTGCTGAACCGACAATACCATTAGCATGTGGTCCAAACTTTTGTTTGGTCTTGTCAAGTATAGACCTCGGTGCATCTAGAAAATTTTTATAAAGTAAACCAGACTGAGAGTAAATCAGCTCTAGCTGTTGAGCTCTCATTATCGCTTCTTCTTATGAAAATATCCCTGACGTTGCTATGTCTTTGGATAACTGAGGGACCAAAGAATTGATGAACCACTCCAGCAAGAAATCTGGTGGGATTGGTACCTTTATCAAACTCTTCCAGCATATCCATTCTAGGATATGATCAGAGATATGGTCCGCCTTTGTCTACTCAAAGTTGGCCAACAATTCGGTGCCACCATCATATCTCATAGGTAATTGAAAATGGTTTAAGAAAACCATTGCCAATTTGCCAAAAGTAGAGTATCTTGAGCGATCAAGCTCAATGTACCATTTCGTGGAAGTCCTAATGAGAGTGCGTTGAAACAAACACAATTGTATGGAGTCGTCTTTCAATGAGTTGGACGAGAACCATAGGTGAAAGGTAGTCACATGATCACATGGATATTCATTAGGTTTTCCCTCAAAATTTGGAATGTTCGAGGGTAACTTGGTCGGCATAGGAGGCCAACACAGATCTTGATAGATTGGGTCGTTTAGAGGATAGTGGCTTGGGTTTTGGTTGGCACCAGGTTGCCAGGAAAAGTTAGGCTACTGGTCTGGGTTTTTCTAAAAACCATGGCCTAGGCTAGCATTCAGATACTGCGCTTGTTGAGATGTCATCAACTGACTCCTGTAGTAGGAAGTTGAGGGATAAGAAGGGATTTCTCACGATGTTGTGTTCTAAAGGTTCTAGAAAGGTTTTCCCCCTGCTGATCCAATAGGCATGGATGATGAGCCTTTCCTAGGGTTCCATTGACTATGGAAAGGGTTTCCCTCGATCGACATCCCTGATGAGGGAACTGATCCCTACCACGGATTCCAAGGTCCTTGAGAAGTGTGTACCCCTTGTGCAGGAATAGTACCCTGTGCAGGATGTTGTGATCCAAAACCAGGGTTGCCCCCGGTCGAGATGAAAACTGACGAGAAAGCGTTGTTACCAAACGTGCTGAACAAAAAGAACGACAAAGAACCCACTGGTGTGGTACAGGAATAAGGTCCTTGACTACCTTCTCCGAACGAGTTGTAGTTCATGTTCGGCCAGGCGGGTTGTTGAGAAGCACCGTTGAGCGAGGGGGATGATGGAGATATGTGACCCCCTCCGTAAGGGAAAGCATTATAGGGGGCTGAGGTGCCCCCCATGGACCCTTACAGAGGAGCGTTTGAGCTCCCTGCCCTAGACCCATGGTCTGTAGGGTGGATTAGGTGAGGACTGAGTTTGTATCAAAGTTGGGCATCCCATATTAGAATGGAGGGCCCATCGCACTCTGTGTAAACGGTGTAGTGATCACCACCATAGACGGAATTGGACCACTGCCCGGTAGAGGCGAGCGAGATCATAGTGGCCCGGACCTATGAAGGTGAGTTAGGAGGTAGAATGCCCCTAGTTGTGGAAATCATAGAGGGAGTATGAGGACTCCCTGACGAAGTAGCAACATTTTCTTCCATCATTGCTTGTAGGACTATCTGACGTTTGTGATGTGTTACCCTTGGACGGATGAGCTATATCAAAAGTGGTGCCGACAAGTCACTGATCGGAGGGTTATATAGACCAATAGCTTCTGCTCCAAGGTCAGAAATAGTTGATTCCTCCGGAAACGAATGTTCTCCTTTCAGAGATGGCTCGGGTATAGTTTCCTGTGGCCCGGTCACCTCAAATGACCCTTCCTATTCAAGTCTTCACCTTCGTGGTGGCAGTGGTGGCTCCAAAATAACCGATGGTAGGCCCAAAAGCCTTCGCGACCGACATAGTTCTTGATCTTTCATTGTGGGAGAAGATCAACGACACACTAGGTCTTTCTAATGTTGAATACCAAACACACACTAGAAAAATTTCCTATGAGATGTAGCAAGCAAACCACTATTACTAGTTGGAAGAATAGTTACAACAACCAACACTATAGCAACTTACCGGTGTAAGTGAAACTCGAACACGGAAGAACCCTTCGAGTATACTCTGCAAAGCGTGGCCTGATGTCTATCCTAGGTATTGCGGTATACCCCTACTGTCACATGTGTAAGTCCCTAAAATTGAAGGCAACTAGGTTGCTAGCTCGTGAACAACTACCAGGTGGGTACAATCAATAGTCAGGTGGACCGCAATGAGCAGGTTATCAAGCCTGAAACCTATCGAGGGTATCAAAAGCAAGTGTTCTGGAAGACGACTGAGGACCTCGAATGGATTCGAGACCCACGAAGCTTCGTGGAAAATGTGATCAACGCAATCCCGAGATAAGTCCTCTATATGCGTTCCTTC
The DNA here is from genome assembly GCA_009831015.1 of Picea engelmannii. Lineage (NCBI taxonomy): Eukaryota > Viridiplantae > Streptophyta > Pinopsida > Pinales > Pinaceae > Picea > Picea engelmannii. The sequence continues at coordinate 155,175 of ML797084.1, forward strand.
GCTATGACTGGTCCGTCTTTGGAGGGGTTATCTCTACTACATTTATGCACACGACCTCCTATTTAGCACCTGTTTTAGAGGGGGGTCCCGGATAATTTCCACATTACTGGACTTTTTCACTCCCTAGCATAGACTCCTATGTTTGTTTTATAGCCTTGAAGAGTTTCCTCTCCAACCTAAATCAAGGCTCTAGCCTAATCTAGTTGATGGACCCTACAAACATGAAAGTCTAATTAATTTTAATTAAGCATTAATTTTAAGTGGTTTATCTTAAGTCAAAGGAATGGAAATGAAACTGATGGTGTTTGTTAAGAGACAAAAAAGAAGAACAAATGCTTGGAAACAAAATTACTTATTTTTCAAAAGATGTGTAAATTGAAAACAATTTAACCAACTTTTCTAACTAACTTTTCTTTCTAAGATATTTTAAAAGAAAAAACTCAAAACTAAATTTCTCTTGACTACAAGCTACTTAAAGTCCTAAGTATTCAGTAAAGAACTTAAGAAATCACTCTTCTTCCCAACAAGTAAAGACAACTAACCTAACTACTTAACCAAACAAGAAACTGAATTTTTTTTTTTTTGTGCTTCAAAATAATAAACTTGAAAATGAATTATTTTCTTTTCTTCTAAAGAAAGTAAAAGGGAAAAGTAAATACAAGGCCCAAGAAACTGACTTTAGGTCTACTGTGGATCGTAGGGATTCACTAAAAGAACCACAAAGGCTAAAACAGAAAAGACTCACAAACTCATCAAATAAAAAACCTAATCAAGAAAACACAAGAAATCTTAATAAAGAAAAAAGCTAACTGCTGTCAAACCTAGGCCAAAGACTGCCAAAAACAGAGATCAAGGCTAGATCAAGAAAACCCCTAAGAAATATGGCTTCATTCAGGGAAGAGGATGATTGCCTCTTCTTAAAAAAAAAAAAAAAATATTGACACAGGCACATTACTGATATTTCAGCAGCCTGTGTATGTATGTGGGTTGTCCAAAGATAGGGTGCATATGTACGCATGCAGACCAACTGAAGGCCGTATACACCTTTGTGACTTCTCTAAAAATAAAACTAATAGTCAAGCAAACCAGGCATGGAGTACTGGTATGGAAGACCAGAATCCCTTAAAGACACAGAAACTTACGGAAACTCAAGAAACAGTAAATAAACCAATTAAAGACACCCCCAAAAAAAAATCCCCTAAAAACCCTAGAGGTTCCCCAATATCGTCGCCAATTCTTCTATAGTAGGAAAACCCCCCTATGGACTACACTAAGGTTCTAAATTGCATGTAAATATATTCGTCTAAAGTCTCCTACTTTTAACAACTATCCCAACAACACCCCACATTCATGTATAAAGTACAAAGTATAGGGATCCGGTAGTCTTACCTTAAACTCCGCGTCCGGTGTTGATCCCAATGCGTTCAGTCAGTTCTTGACTACAAATCTCCTCCCAAGGCCGACTTGCCTTCACTAAAAGACAAACAAGAAACTATGAACAAGCATTATATATATGGATTGATGGGTTAGAAGTCATAACAAAATGTAAATCAAACATGAATATTGAACACATCATATGGCAGGACAAAAAAAATACTTCTTTATATTAATCTCACAGAGTTACATACAAAATGAGATCAGCGACTGCTCCTCGAACCCGGTCTTGGGCTCCTCTTCACCAAGCTCCAACTACTTCCACATATCCTTCTTATCTCACACTTCTCTCTAGAGAATGGGCATAGGCTTATGGATAAGGAAAAAGAGCACGAATAGAGAATTCTGGCTCAAAATACACAATGTGGCTGCAAATTCTTGGGGCAAGGGGGGAAAATGAAATGGGAAGAGTTTCACTGTAGCTATTTTCTCCTTGGAATGAGACCCCAAAACCTCCTTTTATATGACAAAAGGATGGTTATTCGATTGGGTGACGGGATATAGGCAGTCAATTGGTTGGGAAACTACCCAATAGCCCGTAATCTCAACAAATCACTTGCAACTTTTTATTTTTTGCAAATTTTGTGAGTATACACGGGCTGTAATGGTGCAGCTAGAGTATGTATGTGGGAAGTAGTGGTTCAACTAGCATACATACGTGGGCAGTAGTGGTGTAGGGCACATACATCTTCAAAAAATAGTTTTTTAAGATGAGTTGTTCAGTATTGGCTTGGCAAAAATAGTAAGTAAGATGGTCTGATGCCAGGTATACATGTATGGTGCAATTTAGGGTTATAAAACCTACGTGATCGACGAAGACCTTTATTGTCTACAGGATCAATCTTGAAAAAATATCAAAACAACAACACACACTAAAAAAATCTAGAAGAACCAACAAGCAAGCAAACCTTCTCTCAATGACTGTACTAGTTGGTGATGAAATCCAACATCGCGTGATCAAATCAAGAAGGGTCTAGGATATAAGCAGGTGGAACAGTTATGATGGTGAACTTCTTAACGAACTTATTCCTTAGTGCAAGCTTCCACACAATAATCATGGATTTACCCTCCAAGGAGCCCAAGTGAGTTTGACCACCGTCTGTTCCAAGTACAGTGAAGACTTCCCTTCACTATCACCTTGTGTAAAGACCCTAAATATTATGGATACTAAATACACCAACTTGCAGTTAGCCCCTGGGTGGGTACAGTTGACAGTCCAGTTTGAACGTCTGGGTAGGATAACAAGTTTGAAATCCTTCGATAGAACTAAGGACAAGTGGACCGATAGAACTCCATAGGACCCCGAACAGATTCAGAATTCACTAAGCACTAAGACTAAATGAATACAATTAGACCTCAAGAAGAATCCATAATATACGATCTTACTACTATGAACGGTTAAACCGCGAAGGAATAATCTCTGTGGCTCTCCCGAACGTGACCTCGTGTGTAACTCCTGTGTGAGAGGGGGATCCCAGATATGCTTATATGAAAATTGGATTTGCTCTTCCTATCGCAAGATGATAATTTTGTTTTGAATGCTTTGGAGATTTGTACTCACAGCCTAATCCAAAGCACTAATCCTAGTCTAATGTTGGTGGAAGAATCTAAAAAGAAAAAGTTTCTAGATCAATTTTAATTAGCGTTGATTTTTGTGGTTGTTCTTTACTCAGAGGTGAATGAGAGTGAAATTGATGATATTATTACTTGATTCCCAAAAAGGCATAAGAAAAATGATAAACAATCATTTCTTTCAATGAACTTCTATTTATGGGAAGGACAAGAATTTTTTCCTTTCACTATCAAACACAAAAATGCAAAAATTTCATGCAATTGCTTTCAACAAGAATCCAATTCAATGTTAAACTATTCATAAAATGACTCTAATATCCAAAATAAAATCATGAAAATATATCTCTTTGTTTAAATATGAACTTTAATTGATTTGATTCGAAGCTTCTTATGCCAACCAGATTTCACTATTTGCGGTTTTAGACAATTGGAAGCAAGTATCACATAAACAAAAAGAACACTCTCACAGTGATCAAACAAGAAGAAAAACAAGTTAAACTTTTTAAAAAGAAAACCAAAATTCAAACAAAAAAAAAATGCTTCGAAATATGCAAATCAAAGACCAAATGGAATAGTTTAAAGATATCTGAACTTCCTTGTGACAATTTTCAAACAATCAGATGAACGAGAAAGTATCAAAAACCAAACCAAGATCTCAAAGAGGAAGAGTGATTCCAAAACAAGGAAATATCTTAAAAGACCAAACAAAGAACCAAAAACTCTTAGAAAGAAAAAGGTTGCAAGTTTTTATAGAAGACACACACTGATAGAAAAATTCTTGAGTAGGAGGAAAAACCAAAAAATCACACCCAGGAGAGACATCCAACAATTTTTCAATAGAAGGTAAAATCAGTGCCCTAGTTATATAAGCACCAGAGTGCTACAACTCTCCCTAGAGCATTGCAGGGGAGCGCCGATACTGAAATCAGCACTCTAGCTGTAAGGGAAGAGGGGCACTGTTTTTTGAGAATGAAAAATTATCAACCCATAAAACAAAAGCTCAGGAAGGCTTGATCATCAACTTGTGTAAGATGACTTCAGGAATAACAACACATGTATAAAAGAGGAAAAACACAGTGAGTAGGATCTAAAGATGGGAAAATACTAATACAAGACCAAGGAAAGAAACCAAAACTAAAAGCTTTGATCCCCAGTGGAGTTGCCAATTTCTGTTGTAGGAAAATTCCCCTGCGGATAGGTGAATTTAATCTTGTATCTTAGACACTATGACCAAGACAGAAAAATGCTAACATTGAACACTGACATTCCTTTAAATGTAGTTAAACTAGTCAAGGAAAAAGAGGAAGAAAGCATGAGTACCTTTTTCTGAATTTTGTCCTTGCTCGGTCCAGGTTGAACTTGATCTTCAATCCCTTTAATGAGTTCTTCAATTCAATAGACAACAAAGAAAATACATACTTCCTATTCTACCAAGATTAGTTTAAACTATATTTATCAAGAAGATACAAGCCCTTGAAAATTTCCACAAACTTGAATGAAACATGACAAGCATATATATTAATGAGAACATAACAAGGTGCTTACAAACTGTAGATGTAGATGCATCAACCTCACCAATTCCTCCTTGTACAACCCCTTGCTCAAAATATCCATTATCAAAATGACAATACTTTTCACTGATATTCTCCCCCTTTCACCATGAGAATGCCTCCTTATATAGGCTTTGAGAGGCTCAACCACCTTAGCTATTCTTGGGATAAGTTGAGGATATGACTCCATCAATTGTGGGATTTCCCTTAGATCCAACCTTTAACTTGGATTCAAGACAAACTGACTCAGATGCTTCTTAGATGTCCTTAGAGATAAGGGGGATTCTTCCCCAATATTTTCTCAACAGATCGACGCTCCCTCAAAGTTGGCCACAGAGTGTTGTAGCACTCCCTGCTAAGAGGAGAAGGAGCACTATCACTCCCTGCAAGTGGGCAAGGTAGTGCTGATCTCCAAAAATACTTTTAGGATGATTATTCCTCAAGGTAAAAGCTTGTAAACTTTTCCAAATGATATATTTTCCTCTTCTAACAAGTCTTAGAGGATGTTCCAAGTGTTCTTATGATGTCGTCCACAATGCGACACATGTGAGATGAAAATATGACTTTTGCGACATTTGCATCAAAAGTGCGACACTTGCGACAATGACAATGAGACATTATCGAAGTGTGTGTAACATTCTCTTCACTCTCTCTCTCTCATACATTTACCCCTCCCCACTTTCTATCACCCCCTTCCTCTCACTCTCTCTTTACCCACTCTCTTTGTCTCCCTCTCCCTCCCTCTCACACACTCAAACACTCCTTGTCCAACCCCCCTCTCTTTCTTTCTCTTCCCCCCCTCTCACACTCACACTCACACATTCTCTCTGTACCCCCCCCTCCCCCCGCTATCTCTCCCCCTCCCTCCCACTAACTATCCTCTCTA
>ML797084.1:171056-202375 GCA_009831015.1 Picea engelmannii
TTATTCTCATGTATTTACGAGCATGAGAAAGAACAAAGACTAAGCTCGGGATTGTTTTTATTTTTACGCAAGCTTTAAAACAAAACAAAACTATGCTTGGACCTGGTTTCATTTTTACACAAGCTTGAACCAGAGGAAACTATTCTTGAGGTAAGTGGTTTCATTTTTACACAAGCTTGAACCATAGAAAACTATGCTTGGACTTCCCAACGCATAACACAGGGATGGTTGATACTTAGCCCCTAGCTTAAGAAGCTAGCAGCTCAACTTCAGCATGAAGTCCATAGGCTGAGGCAAATTCCCCCCAAGCTTCATTTCATCCAGCTGCAAAGGAGAATGAAATGAAGCTTCAAATATTAGACGAAGGACTTGACTCAAATAGAGAGGGGGAAAACTATTTCATTTTTTAACGAGCTTGGCACAGAAACAAGAACTATGCTCGTAACCTTTGTTTCATTTTTTTAATGGGGTGGCCATAGAGATGAAAAAAATATCCTTATAAGTGGTTTCATTTTTTAACGAGCTTGAAATTAGAAAACTATGCTCAAGTCTGGTTTCATTTTTTAACGAGCTTGAAATCAGAAAATCATGCTCATATACCTTTGTTTCATTTTTTAACGAGGTTGCCTCAGAGATTCAAAACTATCCTCGGAGTCTCTCTTCTTGATCATGGATTACAAGAGGATAATGCTCTAGAATGACACCATGTCAAGGGACAAAACTCGATCATGGATTCCAAGAGGTCTTCATTGGAAGGAAGAAACACACTCTGGAAGGACACCATGTCGAGGGTTGTGATAGGAGTAAAGAGCTCAGGCTCTAACAACCCTATCGAAGAGATCACCATGTCAACTACTGGATCTAAGTCATCAGAAGTTGAAGCCATGGGAAACAACGCCACATAATTGACTTGTGGCTAGGGCGATACCATCTGCATATAATAACCATTTAGGGAGGCAATCCAATCGAGGTCAAGGAATGAAAGTTGATCAACAATCACAAATCATCCATCGTGAGGGAAAGTTATCACATGAAAAAGAGTAGACACAATAGATTTCATGGCATAGACATAATCTCGCCCAAGGAGTAAAGAGAAATCCAAGGGGTCTTGAACTACCATGATGTCATTAAAGACAGTTTTCCCTCCCAAAGTTACAGGAAAATGAGGAAGGGTCCCTAAAGGTTGACAAGTTCTTATGTTAAAAGATAACAAATTCCACGTAACCGGGGCAAGCTGAGGACAACCCAAATCTTGCCAAGCAAAAGAGGACAAAATGATAATAGATGCACCTTCATCTATCAACGTCTGAGAAACATCCCGACCACAAACTTGCATTGTAATCTAGAAAGGAATGTGAGAGGGAAGACGAGGTCCAGTTAGAACACCTCAGTTAAAAAGGATGGCCTCATTACTTGGAGGGGGTTTCAAGGGAGAAAGAGGAATACCCCCCGACACGGCAGAGTCTATATCAACAAGAAAAACGTGGGAAGTATCGGGTTTACTCTCAAGCGGGAGAGTAGGATCGACCGATGACGAGATCATATCGATCACTTGGGTTGCATTCTCCATGGGGAGAATTGGATCAATGCTTGGAAAAGGATCGACCGCTTGGGTTTCAGTCTCTAACAAGAGAGTGAGATCAACTGAGGATGGGATCAGATCGACCACCTAGTCTATTGGTTCAACCAAGGATGTGACCATATTGACCACTTGAACAACCGGACTGACTGACAGGGGAACCAGATTGATCATTCCATCAACTATAGGTGGGTTGAGAGAAAGCTTGTGATAAGCAGTTGGAAGTTGAGGCTGTGAAATAGTCATGTGTTCTAGGAATTTCGAGGCTTCTTCCATATGAGGGAAAAGATGAGTTAGATGACGCCCTTTGCATAACATACACAGGAATTTGACTCTACCTTTCTTCTTCCCAACGATATCATGACTAGTTGACCGGAGGTCATCAGCATGTTGTTCAAAGGCTGACGACATGGGTTGGTCAGGGTGTGTAGACCATACTTCTATAACCTTGGATAGGCCAGGGCAATCCTTAAGAAGATGGATACCCTTACAAAGCCTGCAAGGTTACTTGGGATTACAAGTTGTTTGGGTGATCTTGACATCATCAACACTCCCAACACGATTAACAGTAACTGGTTGTTTTCCAACCTGTTTAGTAGTGGTTGGAGGTTTTGATCCTTTCTTATGTTTCTTCTTCTTATTCTTCCTTTTCTTCTTCTTCTTATTCATCGGGTTACTAGCTTCAAAACTTTCACTCGACGAAGAAGATGAAATAGAAGGCGACCTTGCAAGCGAAGAAGGCGAAGAAGACCTTACTGGTGAAGAAGGTGAAGGATCAACATGAGGTTGATGCTCTTGGGGGGAAGTGCTTGTGACTGAAGAACTAACTGCATTCAATATTACCTAAGTGGAAAACAACCATACTGATAACCCAATTGTGAGACCTGGAAGGCTCAAAGTAGCAATATGAGGAGGAGCAATGTTTCCGTAAGAAGGAAAAACAAAAGGTTCCCCTGGAAAAGGAGTTCCTTCATTGGTCATTTCGGGAACTGATGCCATAAAAATAAAGATCCAATCTAGAGTCCACTAGGGAAAACAAACAACACACGTTAAAAATCTAGTAAAAAAACAAGCAAACAAAACCTTCTCACAATGAGCACACTAATTGGTGATGAAATCCAACGTCACAAGAACAAAGTAAGAAGGGGCTGAGATAGAGAGGGTGGAAAAGTTACGTTGATGACCTGCTTAACGGACTTATGCCTTGGTGCAAGATCCCACACATAATCGTGGGTATACCCTCCAAGGAGCCTGAGTGAGTTTGGCCAACATCGATTCCAGGTACCGTGAAGACTTGCCCCTCCACAGTCACCTCGTGTAAAAAACCTAGAGAGATAGGCCACAAAGGTTACCAATTACTACAGTGATGCCTGGGGAAACAATCGACAGTCTAATCCATGTGCAAATGTAGGGTATCTAGCCCAAAATCAACTCGAAAGGATTCCACTCATAATTCTGGGTATACCTTCAAGTGACCCCCATAATACACACAATCTCTACACCAAGACCAACAAATCAGGGTGAGTAACTCTGCTGGTATTAATGCGACCTCGTGATTGACCCTTGTGTGAGAAGGGCTTCCCAGGAAAAAATGTAGTAAGTGGATTTAACTCTCCTTATCACAAGATACTACGTTTGTTTGCAGCTTTGGAAAGTTATCTTTCACACCTATTCCAAATCCCTACGACTAATCTAATGTAGGTTTGCTACCATAAAATATAAAAATATCTAATCAATTTTTATAAGTGCTTTATTTTATGGATGTTGTTACTCAAGAGGAAAATGGCAGGGACAATATGGTGTTTTGACTGACTCAAAATTTATGCAAAGAGATGAAGATGCAATATTTTCATTTCGATGAAATCTATGCTACAAGCAGGAGAAAACATTTATCATTCCCAGATGCACAATGTCCCAAAATTGATTAAACACATGAATATAAATATTCTCAAGAAATGAGAAAAAGAGATTGTACACCAATGCACAATTCATGGACCAAAAATGCCAAGAATCATGCAATTTTTCTACTTCAAATGCAAGGATGCCCCCAATCTAATATAAAGCAAGAAATTAAATCTTTTTGTTTCAAAAATTTCACTAAAGGCAATAATGAACTTTCTTAAAACAAAGAAACCCAAACTAAAAATTTTCTTTTAAAGTGAACTATTCAGAAGAAATCTTATCTTTCCCTAAACAATTCTAAAGAAAACACACGCTTTGTAATTGAAAGATACTCAAAGCAAGAGACTAATCCTTCAAAACCAAACAAAGAAAAGATGGCTAAAAGCAACTAAAAGAATGTCAAGAAGTCTGTAAACAGATCAATATAGGCTCCAAAAGTTCAATCCAGCTGATCAAAGAAAAACTGGGCATGAAAAGATAACAAGACCCAATCCAAAAAAAAATTTACAGACAAGTTCACAGCCTAGTAGTGAGGTGCAGTGCGAAAATCAGGTATTTTCATAGGCTAGACACATGTAGGGTGCGAACAGGTCGCACTGGTTTAAACAGTGGGGTGAAAAAATCAAGGGTTTTCACAGGCTCTAGATAGGTACAGTGCGAGACTGTTTGTAATCAAAGAGATTTTGGAAAAAGGACAAAAAATCTAAGTGAACTTTCAGATCCAAAGAGTCTGGATGGATCTCCCACAGACTCAGAGACCAGAAATCAAGCAATCAAATCAAGCGAAACTAGGCTAGCTAGGAAACAATCTGTTCCCCAGTGGAGTCACCAATTTTGTTATTGGATAAATCGGTAGGTGCATACACTAACTGATCTCCCTAGATCCACCTATATCTAGAACAAAACACACCAGAACATGATGCTTTCCTTAAGCTTTAGATATTGAATTTACTAACTAAAGAGGGATAGGTGACATACCATTTAAATGCCGCTTCCTCTCGACATCGCCATCCTAGCTCCGTTCCAACTCTCATAGAATGGTGAACCTACAAAAGAACGCAACCAACCAAAGTGATAGTAATAGCATAAAATCAATATAAACCTATGTATGTGATCAAGGAATCATACAATAAAACACAACAAGCTTTATAGGAAAGAATCATATTACTATATCATATCAAATGTGAAAGAGAGATTACAACCATGGCCTTGATGTCGTAAGATCCCTTCCAACTGTCCTTCATTCCCCACACACTTCCACTCCAAGAATTCTGAGAGCATAGATCTGATAATATTCACAATCTGTCTTGACAAAATGGCTCATATAGCCAAGCTAACAATCTCCAAAGCTCAATCCAATCCAAGCTCCAAAATCAAAAGCTAACCTCCTCCATGAGAGCTTCTCTCCTGTTATAATTTGAAGAGGATAAGTGATGAGGTTAGGATGATCCCACTAAATCATTAAAGCGAGTAAGATCCAAACCATTCAGATGCCACCTCACCATGGAAGTTTCTCCTTCTAGAAGCATCGAGAAGATGCTCGTTTTTCCCACGTATGAGCATTCTCGCAACCTACTTATAGAGAAACCTGCGAACCTCTCACAACCCAGCTATGGTGTAGCCTACAAGAATCAGGCATTCTCGCACCCTAGCCATAGTGCAGCATGCGAAAATAATCTTTAATAGGGTTTTCATAAAGGAAAATGCAACTTCTTTTCTCAGGAAATGTTCTTCTCCCTTCTTTCTTCAGGAACTCAGGCCACTGACCCCTCTGAAGACTACATACAGGTTTACATCATTAAGGGTAATAGGGATGACGAAAATAATGTGTAACACATGCCTTGTCTTTCCTTCAAATTCCATGTGTTTCCATGCATTCAATTTCCTTGCCTTCACATGCCTTCACTTTCCTTCACTTGCCTTTCCTTGCCTTCACTTGAATTTCGTTCAATTTTATTTAATTTTCCATGCCATTCCATAGCATGCCATGCCTTCACTTTCCTTTCCTTTCCTTGCTTTGACTTCACTTGCCTTGCGTTGCCTTCACTTTCCTTCATTTTCCTTGCCTTTCCTTCACTTTCCTTTCCTTTCCTTCACTTGCCTTGACTTCATTTTCCTTGCCTTGCCTTTCCTTGCCTTGCCTTGCCTTGCCTTCACTTGCCTTTCCTTTCCTTTCCTTCACTTGCCTTGCCTTGCCTTAAATTTCCTTGACTTCACTTTCCTTCACTTGCCTTCACTTTCCTTGCCTTCACTTGTCTTGCCTTTTCCATTCCATGTCATGCCATTCCATAACATGTCATGCCTTTCCTTGCCTTCACTTACCTTTCCTTCAATAACATGCCTTGCCTTCACTTGCCTTGCCTTGCCTTGCCTTCACTTGTATTGCCTTGCCTTGGCTTTCCTTCACTTGAATTGCCTTTCCTTCATTTACTACTAGTACAAAATGAGAGATAAGTGACCCAAAAAATGACCAAAATCTGCATATAAATGACCACTTTTGATTTGGCAATCGCTGGTGGCTAATTTTTGGTCTCTTATCACGCAACCAAAAATGTGGTCATATTTAGTTTGGTCATTTATATCTTGTCTTGTGGTCATTAATTTGGTCACATATTTGGTCATTAATTTGGTCATTAATTGTCACAATTAATGATCAAATATATGACCAAATATGTGACCAAATTAATGACCACAAGACAAGCTATAAATGACCAAACTAAATATGACCACATTCTGGTCACGTGATAAGAGACATAAAATTAGCCACCAAAACTGCCATGTGGTCATTTATATTCACATTTTGGTCATTGTTTTGGTCACTTACCTCTCATTGTTTTGGTCACTTATCTCTCATTTTTTGGTCATTTTATATGCAAGTTTCAGTCCTTTTTTTGTCACTTATCTCTCATTGTTTGGTCACATATATCTCATTATTTGGTCACTAATTTAGTCATTTGTAGTCGTTTTATATGTGTTCATTATTCTCATTTTTGGTCACTAATGTAGTCATTTTTAGTCGTTTTATGCGTTCATTATTGTAATTTCCCTAGGCCGAACCCAATTGTAAATGTAAAATGCAAATGTACTTAAGCTGGTGAGTTGTTTGATATCATTTTTGTATGCACCTTCCACAGTATAGTGTGCACATGTACTACACAGTAAATTGATGAAGTGTGCACATTCTAGGATACTGCACAAAAGAAGTTAAGTGTGCGTGATCTTGAGGCCAAGGAGCCTTTGTGTACATGTTGTGTTTTATAGGCTGGTGAGCTAGTTATTATAAGCTAGGAGGATTATGTTTGTATTAGGCGAAAGAGCCTAGATGTTAAAGGCCAGTGCGCCTATATTTGTATATGTCTCATCATTAATATAAAATAAATCTTTGCGTGTAGACCTTCCACGAACCTCCCAACCTTAGACCACACTTCACATCACTCTCAGAAGTGGGTCACCCCCAAGATGGGACTAAACTCCACCTGGGTAAAGGGAATCCTAACCAGGCTAATGGATCATAGAAAAAAGAAATGACTTTGTCACAGGTGCCAACTCAAACTAACAGCCTACAGTCCCTCATTCCCCACATGAATGTACCACCCAGGAAGTGTGCTCCTTCTCTGCTCAACATTCCTTCGACTTCCCCACTTCCTTTCCGGGCTTTAGCAATAGGCCGGTATTGTAACATCCCCAGTCACCCAGGTGTTGGGCCTCAAAATAGTCCCTATTCTCACTCCATTATTCACCAATACCTTGACATTACTTCCATATTACCTTCATGCCACCTTCATTCCACCTCCACATCATTACATTTATCTCATCGTTGGGTTATAACTATGCTTTTCCAAAGTTTATTAATTCTTAACATTTTTAAGTGGATTTGTGGTTAAACTTTAGAAAATAATATACTTATACTTATACCTAACAATTAGAATGAGTTTGGTGACATGTGTAGGTGATTTGGAAGCTTCCAAGACACTCTTATGTGGCCTCCAATACTCAAATTCGAATTCCCTTCAAGATATGGAAGGATATTTGGATAAAGGTCAAAGAGGTACGTGTCTCATCATTTTCCATTTGATTGTAACTATATGAGATTTTTATGGATCTAGGGAGAGAATAGTGGATCTCCATTAATTGGGTAGCTTCTTATGTTCTTGTATAAATAGGAGAGCCTTCTCCTTTCAAAGAGATAGATGGAGATATAGGTGTGAAGTTTGGGAAATGCTCATGTTTTGAATTGATAGGTTGATTCTTGAGGTTAGTAGAGAGGAGATTTTATATTGGAATGAAGATGTAATCATATTCTTTTGAATACAAGACATGCTTCCACTTTGATCTCTATCTTGTGTTAAGATTATGGTGTACTTACTGAAGGATGGAAGGGCCCCCATGCACTGATGCCAGTACACCTATGTGTTGTATATAGTAGGTAAAATTTGTCATTTGTATATTCATGTTATTTTTATGTTCTTTGCTTTAGTAGTTTAAAATAGACAACTTCAAATCCTCGCACATATTGTGTTGTGCCTCTAAGCTTACGAGCTCCTGGTTGACATTAAATCATTGAGAAATTTATACGACATAGATTGCACTCAACACCAGGTCGGGCCATGCTACTCCAGAATTTTTTTTTATTCTCTTCTCAACATACTGTAACATACCAAGTATCCAACTGAGCTATGCCACATAATGTTTTTGAACTGTATGAAATTCAAACATATGCACACAAAACTATTGAAGAAATTTATATATGAAACGTAAACGGACAAATGCATTCTATAATTGCACGGATTAATACTGAAATAACAATAAGCATATACATGCACCATATACAGGCAATACCCATAAATATAAAGACAATTATAACCACACATAGGATAAACACATAAAAATACACACGTATATAATAATGCAACATGTAAATTTATCACACAATTGTCACTTATATTGGTAAGAATATCACCAACTGCGTTCAAAACTTCCACGAACCTCCCATCCTTAGACCACACTGCTCATCACTCTCAGCAGTGGGTCACCCCCGAGCTGGGACTAAACTCCACCTGGGTAAAGGGATTCCTAACCAGGCTAATGGATCATAGAAAACAGGAATGACTCTATCATAGGTGCCAACTCAAACTAACAACCCACAGTCCCTCATTCCCCACATGCCTGTACCACTTAGGAAGTGTGCACCTTCTCTTCTCAACAGTCCTTCGACTGCCCCACTTCCTTTCTGGGCTTCAACAACATGCCAGACGGGAAGTCTCAGAGCCTTGTAGTTGTAGTTTAGCACCTTCAGGAAATCAATTTCCAACAATTCTCTCACCTAGAGAGAAATTTATCACGAGCTTGACAACCCTCCTCTTCAATATCCCATGGTCCTGACAACTCGCTTCTTCAGTCCAACTCCCAAGCTAACTAGCTACACAAACATGTATGGATACCAATACAGATACAAGTTCAGGTACAATGATAGGAAGGTACAAAGGATAGATCAATGAGTGTGTGAATGATGATGGAGTGATTGACTCAATGACTGAATGATGGAAGGAATGATGGAAACTGAACTAAGTCCAAACAATATGTATGCATGTTCCCAACTTGAAACTTGCCATGTTGGGAGCTACATTGGCCCACTTGTCCCCATATTTAGAACTTAGAATAAAATAATTATCCATACTTTATAATTTAAGAAATATTAATATAATATTCCTTTTTGGCTTAAGCTCCCTAGATTAGCCCCTTTTCCTTAAATTTTAGCCCCCCCCCTTTCCCTAACTAGTGGATTTTAGTCCTCCATACTCTTTTATCATGGTCGGTCTGTGCGCAACGATGTATTTTATATTAATGATGAGACATATACAAAAACAGGCGCATTGGCCTTTAGCATCTAGGCTCTCTAGCCTAATACAAACATAAGCCTCCTAGCTTAGAATAACTAGCTCACCAGCCTATAAAACACAACATATACACAAAGGCTCCTTGGCCTCAAGATCGCGCGCACTTAAGTTGTTGCGTGCGGTATCCTGGAATGTACACACTTCATCAATTTACTACACAATACATGCGTGCACTATACCATGGCAGGTGCATACAAAAATGACATCAAACAACTCACCATCTTAAATACATTTTCATTTTACATTTACAATTGGGTTCGACCTAGGGATATTACAATTATTCTCATTGTTTGGTCACTAATTTAGTCATTTTTAATCATTTTTTCTATTCATTATTTTTTAGTAGTTTTAATGGTGTCCATTATTAATCAATATAGATTTTTAGTATGATATTATGTTATCTAAATTAAAAAAAGAATCATGCTCATCTAATACACATGTGAATCATGCAATATTGTCACATTAATTAGTTAATTACAACACTTATAAATAAATTAAAGTAAGCGAAGGGATTTTTAAAATCGGCTAGCGACGTTGCTAAAATTTGCAGAAGGGATAAATAAGCAACGAGAGCACTAAATTTGGCCAAGTAATAAAATTAATTGGCAGGACCCTCCAAATCTTAGGCCCGATTAGATCGACGACTCATATTGTATTTCGTTGGTGTTAGTAGATCGACGGTTAGTAGATGGAGAGCAAAGCAGAATAAAAACAACCTTGCTACATGTCGCTTCCTGATTTATTCAGCTACCTCAAGTGGTGTGGATCAAAACCACCATTGGACCTTGATGAAATAAAAATATAATCAAATAACTCATTTTATTATTATTTTCAAAGATTGGAAAGTTGAATCTCCTGCCATTTCACCCTCCAGTTTCAGTTGATAGCCATTTTCAACTGGAATTGCGCTTCACCAACTTGATCCTGAGTCATTTACTATAACATTGTAACCACCAGGTACTTCTAAAACATTCTTTGTTATCATGGAATCAACTTGAAATCAGGTTTTTCTGTGTAAAAACTTAGATGAAAAGGAGGATTCCATAGTTGATAAGGAGGGGGATATTTTTGATCCAATTTTATCTATCAGAAGCATCTCATAGTATAAAAACAAGTTATCTGCATTAGAAATTAAAAAAAATTGATGTTTTGAGTAGTGTTAGGGCTTCAATTTCTCATTTATGTCAAGAACAAACCTGTCATTTCCCTGAGTTCGTCAGTGGGTGTGCAACTAATTATTCACATACAAAGAGAGTAATTGTTGCTTCTGATGGGTCAAAAATCTTGTTCCGAGTCAATTCCTAGGTCATTAGAGATTCATTAGGGTTATTCCATCCTTTTCCCCAAAATTATGTGTCATTCGATGAGGTATAATTGACTAGGGTTTACAGAGAATGTAGTTTAGAGACAAAAAATGAGTTTCTTTCCAAAATATTGAAACCTGGTCAATCTATTGAAGATTTGTGATTGCCCTGTGATGTAAATATTTTCCAAGAAAGTGTACAGTTGGTATTTTCCCTTTTAAGTCAGCTTTTGGGTCTTGATAATGATAAGTTTTTCATTGAAGTCATGTTAGGGTTTTTGATGAAGCCAATTCAGTTAGAGTCAGTCCCAGTTTGCATTAATTTTGATGAATTTCTTGCTAAAGTAATCCGTGATCAACAAGTGAATTTTGACACTCTCAAAAAATTTTGGTACCAGAATTATCTATTGAACATGTTCATATACTACTGTCAAACATATTATCAACAACTAGATCCAATATTATTCTCAGACCATTTAGTCATATCATTTGATGCAGATAAGATTAATATGTTTGATTTCATCAACAAAATCATGTCTAGGATATACAAAGTGTTTTTCAATACAAAATTGCCAAGGGTTTCAGAAGAGATGAAAACCAAGCTACATTTCATTCCGAAAAATAGAACAGGAGACTAGTTTTTGTACAAGGATTATACAATCATCATGGTTTATGGTTTCTGTGAAGCACCTTACATTTTGCCAACATTTTTGACTCCTAAAATATTTTCCCTTGAGTTCATTAGACAAAGACTTCACTCTGACACACAACATTTTCTTAATTAAAAGAAGCCATCAAATATTAAATTCCCATTCAATATGGGACCTTTTGTAGTTAAAGGTAAATCAACTCCGCCCATAGTAGAGAAGTTATTGAATGGCATGAATTTACAAGAAGCAGAGAAGATTAGATATGATCCTCATCAAATCATATCACATAGAAGACAACAAAATAAAAATGCACCCTATGAGCATAAAATAGTAGAAGGTTTAGATAGAATGGCCAACTTGGAAAACTTTGATCAAGACCAACAAATGCCTGAAATGTTTAATGAAGTTCAGGATTTAAAGACTGATACAGTTTGAGCAAATCCTCTTACAATAACAATTCAAAATCTAGGAAAAAATGATAATGTGAACAAAAGAGCCATATCAGAGGTATATAACATGGAAATTGATGAACCATTTTGCAGTAAAAGGAGTAAAATTGAAAGAGAGAAAGTTGTGGTCATCCTGGAAGAAGATTAACCCATAAAACAAGTAACAAATGTTGTAATTGTTGAAGAATAATAAAGTTTATCAAATACAGAAGAGAGGATCTTAGATCCTGTCGTTCAAATACAAAAATATTTATCTTCAGATGCTCAAAAATCCCAATTTAAATATAAGAAAGAGATGATTACAAAATATGAACAAAAGAAAAAGAAATTATTTGAAGAGGGTAAAACATTATTTACAGAAGTCAGGAAACTATCTCAAAATAAAGTTTCATTGGTTATGGTTAAAGATGCATAAATTAATACCTAGAATATAACAGTTATAGAAGAAAACAAGGTCACTGAGATGAAAATCAACATGG
The DNA here is from genome assembly GCA_009831015.1 of Picea engelmannii. Lineage (NCBI taxonomy): Eukaryota > Viridiplantae > Streptophyta > Pinopsida > Pinales > Pinaceae > Picea > Picea engelmannii. The sequence goes on from ML797084.1 coordinate 183,316, forward strand.
ATCAAATTAATGCATCAGATAAGATTCATTTGCATAAACAAACCAGTGAAATGATTTATGATGACATTTTACAATCAGCTTTGAATATTGCAAGGCTGGAAAGAAAGGTGAAAAAGTTGGAAGGGAAACTAAAGCAGGAAAAAACAACAAATAGAGCATGGCATATATAGATTAAAAGGATAGAATCAAATATCATGGATGTAGGGGCAGAGCCTGGAAATATGCAGCCTATTAAAAATTTCCTGAGAAAAAATAAAACACAATCCAGGTGATGAAGAAGAAATAGAGATCCCTGACAATGAGCATGCGCAAACTACATAACTAACGACCTTACAACAAGAAAAATATTCTCTACAACAAGAACTAATGAACTATAAAGCAAAATTCTTGCAATTAGAGAATGAAAAGAAAGAGTGGAAGAAAAAAAGAGATGAATTATTGTTGAGAAATGTAACTGCAAGATCTATTCAGGAGAAAGATGTATCTACTGAAAATATGGTAAAATTTATTTCCCAAGTTAAGCTAAAGGATGTAGAAATTGAATAACTGAAACAAGAAAATCATAAACTTAAACGATTAAAAAGTGAAAAGAGTAATCAAATCCAAAAAGAGAAAAAATGTTTGCAGAAAAAGGTTGCTAAGTTGAATTCAAGAATAAAGGGAAAAGTTCTATTGCAAGGGGAAAATCATCTTCTCTGGTGATGCAGGAGCATCGCCAGCACAACAAGCGAGCCAACGCGGAAGCAAAAGACAGCTGGACAGCGCCATCACCAGCACAAAATTTTGAAAACACCTTGATATTGTTGCGTAAACATTAAAGCGTGGATTTAATGAAGCGCACTTTGTATATTTTAATGGACCTTGAGCAGATAGGTCTCGTCCTTAAGTAGATAGTCGGCATTTAATATAGTTAATGAAGTTAGATAGGAATTTAATTTGAGATTTGATAGTGTAGGGTCCAAGAGGGAAACAGAATATAGACAGCCTCCTTGTACATTGTAAGATCATTATGAAGCAGCATTGTTGAAGAGAGCATGTAGAGAGAACAGTATGAAGAACACCCATGTACAAACATTTGAATTAATAGAAGAAAGCGTTGATTCAAGTTCATGATTTGTGTTGTTTCTCTGTGTATTTATGTTATGCTCATGGATGTTTGCTTCTTGTTATACACTTGCTTTTATATGCTGTGTATGTGATTTCATGGTTGAATTGAAATCTGAAGGGGATAAGGATGTAGTTTCAATTGTTTCTCTATTTTGAACCAGAGAATTCCTGCAAGGAGTGCAGTTGAATCGTCCACAAGGAGTGCGTTGACAGAAGGGTTCAATTAGAGATAACTTTTGTTCTAAGTCCCCAGAAGTGCAGATTTGGCATCGGAGCCGTGCAAGTCATGCGCAAGCTAGACGAAGTCTCAGAGTTGCGATTCTGAGCAAAGGGAATTGAGACTTCTGTTGTAGGTGTGCGCAGAGTCGAAGCTTCAACACTTAGACGTTGTTGAAGATTTTCCGCAAGGAGTGCGTGCAAGAGTTTCTTGAAGGGACTCGAAAGTTGTGAGAAAAACTCAGGAAGGACAGACCTTCGAGTTCGTTGAAGGGTGGTATAGATAAAATTCGTGCCTGGAAGGCTTGCAAGGAGCGTCACAGGTTTGTGCACAGGGTGACGAGTTCTGTGGAAGAGCGTCTCGTCATTTCATGGATTTCAGTTGGAAGGGATGGACGGTCGGGATCCTCCGAGGAGAAGTCGCGAGAATCCGTGGGCCGTGGGATCTTGCCGAGCTGCAGGGGAGATATTGCAGGTATCCCAAAGGGTGGAAAGTCCAGGACAGATAGAGCGTTTATCCAAGCCAGCTAGGGTTGTTGGATCCATCGCGAGATCGCCCATCGGGGTTTCGCGAGAAAAGAGTCAAGGATTTAGTCACGGGAATCGCGATATTCCGATAAGCGAAGTCCCGACAGATTTTGTAAATAGTGTGGGCCACAGGAGTTGGTGATGTGGCAGGTGACGCGAGTTATCGGGATTTTGCAGCGAAAGTTTTGAGCATTGGACGTCAGGATTCGCAAACCTGCGAAGTCCAAAGTCCCGACATCGGCGTTTTGGCACATCGGAACTCGGGAGTTGGAGAACCAAGAGTTCGGGGTCGCAAGTAGCGAAGTCATGAGGGAGCGGGATCGCAAGTTTCGACTTCTCGGCATCGGGAGTCGACGTGGAAGTTATTCAGTCTCGCGATTAGCGAAGTCGCGAGTGGCGAGATCGCGATAGCATAGAAGTTCCGACAGGGTAGGAAAAAGTCAGCGATTGACTGGACATCGGGTCTCGGGGATTCGAGAGCCCAGTGATCGACAGTGGACTTGTGAAGCTGTGAGTTCCGATCCTCCGATAGGTCAAGGAAGGGGATCGCGTGAAGAGAACCGTGGGTGCAGATTTCCCGATAGGGAAATAGAAGAACCTTAGAGTTCTTCGGGCCGAGAAAGATAGAAAGTCCTAGAGAAATAGACGTGCTCCGAGGAGTGTGACTACGTCATCTGGGATTCCTTAGCAGTGGATATCACCAAGTTTAGACAATACTTTAATTTTGTTGATGAAAAGAGTATTGTAGCAATCACAACCCTTCATAGATGTGTAATTCTAAATGAAACACTACTGAAAAGACCTTTGAAGTGGGATTAAAATCAAATTAATATCCTAAATGAAATCTCCAATGTAGATTTGCAGACTATTGGAGTCAAATATAGGAATGTTGTCATATTTTGCGCCAGGAAAATCATTGGAAAACATAACCATATGAGGAATGTGCGGTCAAAAGAAGAGAAAATAGAACAAAATGTACAAAGCTTCGAGGATTTATTCAGACAATTGTTTAAAAGGGGTTTGCATTCTTTATGGAATAACAATGGCAAGTTGGTTTCACAAGAGCAATATAATGTTTTGTGACCCAGGCTCGAATGGATCATTCTAAATTTGAAGACCTGGAAAAATGTTTAAAAGGAAATATAGTTGTGGACAAGTTAACAAACGACTTCGAGATTCTATGTCAATTCAAGACAATTAAATCAGGTATTCCTCCTATTTCATATGCATCCTATATAGAATTAGCGGTTCTTATCAAGGAAATGGTTGATTATGATATTCCCTCAGAAAGTCAGTGAAAGGAAGTTGAGAGATTGGGGAGATCAAAGTATAAATTGCTAGCTGCTAATCAATCTTGATGACTCATCCAGGTGGTAAAATATGGTTAGTCAGGAAATTAGGTTAAGCAACTCTTTTAGTCAAAACAAATGTAAAGAAAGATATACATCATTTATGAAGGGATTTTCCAGGTGTAGCAATATCTCTCGAGTTTGTGATTTTCTATTGTGTATGTTTATATTTATCTCAGTTTCCCATTTGAATGTGTGATATTCTAGTGTTTAATTAAAATTAAATGATTAGGAATTCATCTTTGATGCTCTAAGTTCATAGCAGTTAAATACTTCCACTTTTTCCTCTAAAATTAATACAAAATTCATCCATGTTATATGCTTTGTGTTAATGGACTGTTAATCCTCAAATCCTCAACCATACTATAATGAGTTTAGTAGCCGGAGAACATGATCTATCTTGCTTATGTCATTGATCTTTTCAACCACAAGTTATTGATCACTTTGGTTAATATTTTTGTTTCTTGACTCCATGCCCAATGGTCATTTCCTCAACCCAACCAACCACACTATAAAACCAATCCTTATATAAATATCTAGCCATTGTGACTAAATTTCATTGAGGGAGCCCCCTCTGGTTGGCAAGGCCATTTTCCAGCCTAAAGATTGGTTTGAAAGGGTTACCTTGGCAATTTCCCCTTACATCCAAGAAAAATACTGAGTAATAACAATAGGCATGACATAAACAACATTTATAATCGCACCACAAGCAACATTAAATGGAATCAACCAATGAATAGATGCATTAAAACATGTCCTTATATCTAAGGTCACATGCCCTTAAAGAAAAAAGATCTGAACACTATGTAAAGTAAGTTTAAATGGTCCGAAGAAAATGTAAAGTAAGTTTAAATGGTCTGAAGACTATGCAAATTAAATAGAAAGTTTGCAACTAATTCATAAAACATGACCATCTAGATCGATGATTTTCTCAAATACTTCTTCGACCACCGAATGAAACTCCTTTCTATCTCCTTCAAACATTCACATCCATCAATTGTATTTTCATAGGCAAGGAGGATGTTACTTGTGACATTAACAACAAGTATATTGGCCTCTTCACGACCAAGTGGCGCTCTATGGATCTTAGCAAGTGACTAAATTCATCCAGTTCTGGCAATAATTATTTGACACACCGATCACACTTAGAGGGGGGGTGAATTAATGTGAGGGATGTTTTTTCACTTATCACAAAACTTTAGTTAGAAATCACCATTCACAACATCATTACTTATTACTTCCATTCATACTTAGTTGCTTGCATGTAAATATATCTCAATTACATACATTAAAAATAAATAGCTATGCACCATCACAATAAAGAACACAAGGAACACCAAATATATGTATAAGTTTATTTTGTATTATGGACTACAATCCTTGGGTTTTATCAACACCAAATGAAATAGAGAACCAAATCCAAGAGAGCACCAACTCTCATTGCAATACCCAACCTACAGATCACAGTACCAACTGAGAAGAAGAATCCAACCCTCAAGTACAAGACCCAACTTGTATACAGAAAGAAATCTGTCAAATTGTACCAATAGTTTATACCAAACACAAGTATATAACCTATGCACCACACAACCTGTCACATCAATATCATCATCCAAATATGATCTTTAACTATGTAACAGATTTGGTTTATATGATCACAGACCTGCAAACCTTCCTTAACTTTAACAACAAGAGACTATCATTTTTATCAAACTTTACTTTAGTCTCACATGACTAATTTTGGATTAGTCAACAACCCTAACTTGCAATAATCATAACTTTGTACCTGTAATGAATAAAGGTCTGAAAATGGTACAAAATCTTATTTATTGTATTTTATGCAATTCCTCCAGGTTTCACTTCTTAGATCCTCCCATAAAAGGAGTTATATAAAAAATGGCATACCTTGTTGAATTATGGCTTATTCTAGAGAGAGAACTTGTAGAGCCTACACCGCACAGAATAATTTCTTTATAGATATGAAAATAGTACACAACATACTAATGACTGTACTCTAACCAATACATTTGGTATTACCTAATTTGTATCTGTTATTAAGAATTTATGATGTTTTTACCCAAAACACTTGTTTTAGACTAGTTTCAGAACTAGCCACAAACCATATTTTCCACGACGTGTAACTCGCACAATAAAACACCTCACAAGATGAAATTTTTATCACAATTACTTGGATATGTTTTCTCAATAGCCTCTATATTTCGCCATTTGAAGCATTCTATAAAAAAGGTTATTGTGAAAATGGTGAGATGGCCTGTAAATAACATACCTTAGAAAGCATCATCAAAAAAACTTTATCCTCCCTTGAATTTCAGCCTTCTTTACTTCACCTTCCCTCTAAAATTCGCCTTATATATCCTTTTGTTACCTCAGTAACTTGTAGATGTTCAATACTCTCAATGGATGCTAATGGGAGATCCTTTCTCTCTTATTTATACTCTCCAAGTAGCTTCCTCTAGAAGTATCCACTTAACCACTTTGTCCACTTAGCCACTTTGTCCACTTAGCACATTTTGTCCACTTAGCCACTTTTTCCACTTAGCCACTTTGTCCACTTAGCACATTTTGTCCACTTAGCCACTTTTTCCACTTATCCACTTTGTCCACTTAACCACTTAGCCACTTTTTCCACTTAACAACTTTTTCCACTTAACCCACTTTGTCCACTTATCCACTTTGTCCACTTAACCACTTTGTCCACTAATAGTAAACTCTCCAATTCTAGTTGAAACTAATTAATTTTAATTGTTTTCTTGTTGCAACCACTTAACCCATGACTAACCACTTTGACTGGTCAACTTATTCTAGGAGATTCTAGAAGAATTTGACTTATTTGACCTTCTAGAGGCTTCTAGATAACTCATTAGGTTTTTCAAACTTCACATGGCCATAACTCTCTAAATGTGAGGAGTTATGTGACGTTCCACATATAAAAGGAAATGGCATGAAATATACTATCCATATGGAATAGTTTCTCCTACAAATTCACTGATATTCATTACATTATTTCTTAATCAAACTTGGGTTCCCTAACCACATTGCTGGGATACCTAACCATTTGGACTTCACAAAGCATCTTCCCGTAAGGGATATCACCATAACGGGAACACTTTGAGAACTTTATCCAAGAGCATCTTCCCATGAGGGATTTCACCAAAGGGGCACCACTTTGGAGTTTATCCGTCTGGTTATTCTTATCAACCATGAAAAGACAATAATGACCAACCTTTACATCATCATGTCTATACATCAATCCATGACAATACTGCATCAATATGACACCACTTGACATCTTTGACATCAATTACATCTATGACAACATAGGCCATCAATCAATACATCAATGATACTATGAAAAAGTCATCAACTCTTTGACATCAATGACAACATAATGCAACAATCTCTCTCTTTAGCATTGATGAAAATACCAACATTGATGTCAACACCAATCATTGATGGCAACATGTAGACATGGCATTGCACTTCATCAATATTCATATCAATCACATCAATGTGAATATCTCTCCCCCTTTGACATCAATGGAAAAGGGTAGTTCTCTCCTTGGGTTTTCTCCCCTTATATGAATTCCTTTGAGCTTCCTTTGAATAATCTCTCCCATTTTGAACAAGGGATATCACTCTAATGTAATGCTGAAGACATATCGCTCAAGATCCCCATGTGACCATCGTTCCCCTTGGAAACATGCCTTTGTGCTCTCTTTACAATCATATATCTCTCTATCCTGCATCTAATGAATATCCCCTCCTGGAATCATGGGAAGAAGAATGAATCCCCCTGTGGGTATGTCTCCCAATATCTTCTCTATAAGATGAACAATATGCTACCACTGCAATCTGCTTCTGCTACAAATGCTACTGCTCAACCGGAACATAGATCAAATGCTAAAAAATGATCTTTTCTTCCTATAATGATCCTTGGACCCATCCATGCATCAAACTTGTTTCATATGATACATCATGAAGAAACATATATGTCAACAATGAATAGAGAATCATGAACAAAACATCAACCATATACATCATGTGCCATACTATGTGGCAACCATGCACAATACCCATGTACATAAACCATGTACATCAATCCCATATAATATACCATAAGATATCATCAATGGAGTGTATCAACCATATGCTAAGAACATGTGCCGACTATGTACCAACCATATTCCTATACCAACATACCAATCATGTTCCTCAAACAAGTGTCATATCACTCATGATATGCCTCTACCATGAACCAAGTTCCACAACCATGTATCTCAACCATCAATATATCATCTAAGAATCATAACAAGTGTCTCAAATATATCATCCCATACATCATGTACCAAATCAAGTGCATCAACCATGCACCAAACCTCAACAAGATGAACTACAATAAAGATGTGTTTCCATACATGTATGTCATAGCAACCATAAACCATGTGCCAATCATATTTCTTGCAAGTGACTCTAACAATGTATCAAATATGTACCAATTTAATCACACATCAACTATAGATAAAGCTATGACTCATCAATGATGTACAACATAACCACCTCATTAACTCATCAAATACATGTCTCAATATGTAGCTCAATCACATGCCAAATGCATGCACCAAGACATCCAACAAATATGCCTCTAACAATACATCATAAGACATATAAATGGATCTCACATATGTACCATCCATGTACAATGACAGATATTCCTCAAAAACTATTCACCACAACAAGTACTAAGAAGCTAATAGTACCTCTAAACATGTTCTAAGAGTGTCCCTCAATAGATCAATGATATGTGTATAGTTAGCATCACATCAACATGAATTGTCCCATAAACAACATGCCATATCATCACTGACATAAAAACCATTGTTACTGAATAGTAAATGTCTCAATCCACACTCTAGGGTTAGTACCATGCATCCAAGGTAGAATTTCAACACTCAACCATATGTCATCACCATACATACATAAAATACACATGCCAACATATAATCATAAAAACCTGCAATAAACCATGTCAGACCCTGCAAAACAAAGTTATACCATCAAAGCATGCTCCAACTCATAGCCTTCTTTTCAAAGGCTTTTACCAAAGGTATGTGGCATGTTCTACATACAAGACTTGTATGTATGCAACCTTTCTATAGGTCACCTCTCGTATGTATGTGACTTATCCCACAAGAGTCCGCGTATGCTTCATAAAAAAATCAAGATTGAGCTTGCCTCATGGCTGCCATTCTATTTTGGTTGTTCAATCTTCTTCATCCACTTCTAAAGGTGTTCTAGCTTCTCAGAAATTGAGCTCTGAAGCTTCCATGCTTTCAAAATTGTCTTCCTTCCTAGCTTCATGTGTTCTTATTGTCATGCTATATGAAGCACTCCTCATGGATTGTCTTCTTGTGTTCCAACAATCTTGGGATTTGTGGAAAAACCCACTACAACTGTAGCATCTCATGGTGTGACAATGAGTAGAAATGTGTCCCACTTGATTATATCTCCAACACCTTAGGGTGTTCTGAAACCTTCCATTATCTTTCCTTGCATAATGTATGTAATCCAAAGATTTGTGACCATATTAATTGCATGAGTAGCAGTGACCATGAAAAACATTTTCATACATTTTCTTTGGTGTCCATCTTGAAGGTGTCTCTCTTCTGAATTTTCTTTCAGGTGTAAAGATGGGTTATTGATGTCTTCCTTGCTTTGTTCTTTTGAAAGTTTCCTTGATTTGTGTATATGGTTTACTTGCAACATTACTTCCACTTTTTGAGAATGAAGGACTTACCTCATGCTTCTTAGAAGTGCTAGCTTCAAGATGTATAGATTCCTTGTTGTATCCAAGACCCAATTTATCATTTGTAGATCTTTGGCTATCTAGTATCTCATCCAAGATTCTTGAGCTATTCATGAACTTGATCTAAGTGTTTGACTTCTCTACTTTCTTTCTAAGATCAACAACTTCAACTTCCAACTTATGGCATGACTCTTCCTTTTCCTTTACTTGATTCTTCAATAGTTCCTCTATTATTTTGGATTCTTCAATTTTGGTCTTAAGATTGACATTAACTTCAATACTTTTGATAAGATCATCATATACCTTCTTATTTTCTTGTATTTCATTCTTTAGTCTTTTGATCTCTTCTTCTTTTTCTTCTAATTGAGTCTTTTTACTTTCTTCTTGCTCTTTGATCATTTTCTTTAGTTCCATGGTATATATTGGGTACTTTTCTAGGACTTCCTTGGTGTATTTTTCAAGATACTCAAAATCAATTGAGTAATGTCCTATTTCACTGCTAACATAATCTAACCCAGTTAAAAATTTATCTTTAAGCTTCAACAAATATTCCTCTTCATCTATTGGATAACTGTCATTTGATTCTACACAAACTACCTCTACATTTTCTTCTTCACTTGTAGAGAAACATTCAACATCATCCCACTTAGAATTATTGCAATCAAAGGATTTTGGAGAGTTTTTTACCTTCATTGTTCTTGATGGAATTGTCTTCAGTGTCGTCCCTTTTGCCTTGATATGTCTTCTCTAGCTTCAACCATATATCCTTGGCAGAAGTACATTGTCCCATGCTTTCTTTGACAAAAATTGAGAGTCCATTGAAAATGTTCTTGAGAGCCAATGATTCATTCTTATTTTCTTCCTTTTGAGCTACAAAATTTGACTTATTCTTCAAGGGAACTGATCCACTAATAGTTTCTTTCCAAACACATGCTCCTTTTTCTTTCAAATACCCTTACATTTTTATTCTCCATGTAGAATAATTTTTCTCATAAAAGATTGGAACTTCATCATTTATTTTTGTGTCCATGGATATCATCCAAGATTGTTAAGGCTTATAGTGAAGGCCCGCACTGATACCAATTGTTGGACACACTAATCACACTGAGAGGTGGGGGGGGGTGAATAAGTGTGAGGGATGTTTTTTCACTTCTCACAAAACTTTAGTTAGAAATCCACATTCAAAACCTCATTACTTATTAATTCCATTCATACTTAGTTTCTTGTGTGTAAATATATCTAAATTACATACATTAACAATAAATAGTTATGCACCATCACAATAAAGAACAAAATAAACACCAAATATATGTGTAAGTTTCTTTTGTATTACAGACTACAATCCTTGGGTTTTATCAACACCAAATGAAATAGAGCACCAAATCCAAGAGAGAACCAACTCTCATTTCAAGACCCAGCCTACAGATCTCAGCACCAACTGAGAAGAGGAATCCAACCCTCAAGTACAAGACCCATCTTGTAGACAGAAAACAATATGTCGAATTGTACCAACAATCTATACCAAAGACAAGTGCATCACCTATGCACCACACAACATGTCACATCAATATCAGCATCCAAATATGACCTGTAACTCTATAACATACTTGGTTTATATGATCACAGACTTGCAAACCTTCCTTAACTTTAACAACAAGAGACTATCACTTTGATCAAAATTTACTTTACTCTCACATGACTAATTTTGGATTAGTCAACAACCCTAACTTGCAACAATAATAAATCTGTACCTATAATGACTAAAGGTCTGAAAATGGTACACAATGTTCTTCAGTGTCTTTTATGAAATTCCTCTAGTTTTCACTTCTTTGAACCTCCCATAAAAGGCATTATAGAAAAAATGGCATACCTTGCTGGATTCTGGCTTATTCTAGAGAGAGAACTTGTAGAGACGACCCCGCAAGGAATATTTTCTTTATGTATCTAAGAATGGTACAAAACATACTTCAGACTGTACTCTAACCAATACATTTGGTCTTACCAAATTTGGACCTGTAAAGAAGAAGTTATGATGTTTTTACCCAAAACACCTTTTTTAGACTAGTTTCAGGACTAGCCACAAACCCTATTTTCCACGACGTGTAAGTCCCAAAATACAACAACCCACAAGATGAAATTTTTATAACATTTAATTGGATATATTTTCTCAATATCCTCCATATTTATCGATCTGAATCATTCTAGAAAACAAGTTATTGTGAAAATGGTGAGATGGCCTGTAAATAACATACCTTAGAAAGCATCATCAAAAAAACTTTATCCTCCCTTGAATTTCAGCCTTCTTTACTTCACCTTCCCTATGAAATTATCCTTAGATATCCTTTGGTTACCTCAGTAAATTTTATATGTTCAATTGATCTAGGTGGATATCGGTGGCCACCCACCTATTCCACTGGCTCGAAAAACAATTTTCCACCTTGATAGTTTTTCGACGGTTTTTCGGGTTCCAACCTTCTGGGGCCATTTTGAGGCCCTAAACAATGTTTTTTGGGGATTTGGGCCCCAGGAAAGAATTAATATATTTGATTTGGGCCAATAAAAAATTGTTCTTCTCGGTTATACCTTTCCAACGGGCTATTGTGCGCCTAAAACAGAGATTGTATGCAAAAGTTACGACCCCAGGAAGTTGATGTACTAACTTACCTAAATGAGGCCCACATGAATTTTGGCGCTTCATCTCCTAGGGTTAGGTTTTTGGATGTATAGGGTTCTTTACATTCCCGTTTATTGTAAAATTCCTTCAGATCCTCATTGTAACCATCTTCTTGCGAATGAGTGCAGTCGTCACATATCTTGTCAGAGATAAGCCACCACCATTCAAACAAGCTTGTTTTCCGCTACATTTTATAGTTTCAACTTATTTCCTTATTGAATATAAAACCAATTTTACTGTATCTCTGTTATTTTGTATTAAGCATATTTTAATAATCTGTATTCATTTCGTTCTACTCATAAAATTTGGATCAGTGGTATCAAAGCAGTCTACTCCTTGTCATCTTAATGCATGTCCCCAACGAGGTTAGGGTACAAAGAATTTTGTCTCGAGCTTGTTTCTCTTGAGGAAAAAATCTCTTGCATGCCCAAGCGACCTCTCATGGTAGGAGAAAATAAATATGATGGGATAGAATATCCTTTCAAAAGTTTTCTTGAGGAATCCCTCACACAACAGAGGAACGAGATGATGGATAGTTTCGGGCAAATCCTTCGACGACTACCAATAGGCGACACATCTTCCTCAAGCGGAGGCGCCGCCCCGTTCAAGGTACAAATCAACTTCGATATTCCTATATTTGAAGGTTAGATAGACGCAAATGTTGTAGAAAAGTGGTTGAATCTACTAGAAGGATATTTTTCTGTCCATAACTTTTTGAATAGAGAAAATATTACTTTTGCGCTTCTCAAAGTCGTTCCCCATGTCAAATATTGGTGGGAAATGTTCTGTGAGAAAATGGAAACAGAGGAACCCTCATTATTTACAATCAAGACCACCTAGGAATTCTTCAGGGATGCTATTAAGGAACACTACTACCCTGTCAAAAGTTATGACGACTTGTATACCAAATGGACCACACTGTGGCAAGAAAGAGACCAAGCAGTGCCAGAGTTCACAAATATCTGCTATACCTTGCGCACCAAGCTGGGTATCAAAGATTCAGAGAAACATCTAGTGCTCAAGTATCGCGGTGATCTACATAGATAAATCCATACTGAAATGGAATTTTTGGACATCTCATCCTTGGGTGCGGCCTACCGATATGCCATAAAAATCGAGCAAAATCTCAAACAAAAGACGCAACAATTTGGGCCTGGGAACCCCTCACAGCAAAAGCCAGGAAAGGGCGGCCCCAACCCATAGAACAAAGGAAAGAGGAAATATGGATAGTATCAGGACAACTAGTCCAAGATGCTAGAAAAGAAGGACACTAAAAAGACAAAGAAAGATACCAGGAAGTGGTGCGACTTCCATAAGAGCCGTTGGCAAAACACTGTTGACTTTCTCTCAAAGTAGTCGCTGGTGGCTGAAGTGAAAGCCTCTGAATCAGATGCGGGTTCTGACTCTAATTCAGAACCAGAAAGGGGAAGATGGATCCTTGATGCAGAACCTAGTACCACCGTTGCTACCACCAAGCTTCAGCCCGGTGAACCAGACAAGCCAAAAGAAGGAGAGTGCCTCTTCCATTCATAGATGTGGGTAAAAGGCACCCTACTGCACTTCATCATTGATAGCAATAGCCAGAAGAAACTCATATTAGTAGAGGTTTTCAAGTGGTTGTCCCTACCGACAACACCTCACCCACAGCCCTACACCATTGGATGGCTCCGCCAAGGAAGCGATCTATGTGTCAGCCAATAGTGTCGACTCTCATACAACATAAATCCCTTCAAAGACGAGGTATTGTGTGATGTTTCTCCTCTCGAAATTTGTAATGTTCTTTTGGGCCAACCTTATTTATGGAAACATCATGTTGTATATGAGTCTAGGCCTCATAGTGTTATTATTAATTTGAACAGGAAATTGTACAGGATACCTGAGGCATTCCCTCCTAGTTCTATTTCCTTGATCTCTACCAAGAAATGCAGGAAGGTTACCTCTCAGACAGGGAAATTTTTCTTCTTTGTGATTCGCTCTCAGAGTGAGCAAAATATCACAACCACATGCAGGGCCTCCACAACCGATCTCTCCACACAACATAAGAAAATGGATAAGGTCATGGAATAATACTCAAATATCTTCTCCTCTCCTACCGGGGTACCTCTACACAACTAGGTCAAGCATCCCATCGATCTGACCCTAGGCGCACCGCTACCCAATGGGCCAGTCTACCACCACTCTCTATTAGAAAATGAGGAGATCAAGAGGAAGATCCAATAACTGCTCCACTAGGGGCACATCCATCCCATATCATCACCTTGTGGGAGCCCAATCATGCTAGTGTAGAAGAAAGATGGGACTTGGCGACTCTGCATTGATTACCAGGCTCTGAATAAAATCATAGTCCAAAACTGGTACCCGATTCCCCGAATCGATGACCTCCTTGATTAGTTCACAAGAGCCAAATACTTTAGTAAGATTGATCTGAACTCTGGATACCACCAGGTCCCAATAAAATAGACAGATGTATGGAAGACTGCCTTCAAGTCAAAAGAAGGTCTTTTTGAATGGTTGGTCATGCCCTTTGGTTTGAAAAATGCTTCAACAACTTTTATGAGGATGATGGATGATATCCTACGACCTTTCACCAACACTTTTGTAGTGGTGTATTTAGATGACATGCTCATCTACAACAAGACTTGGGTGGAACACTTGCAGCATATTCAACAGGTTTTGCATACCCCACGACAACACAAACTATATGCAAACTTGGAAAAATTATTCTTTGGCATGGACAAGGTTCATTATTTAGGCTACATCATTGATCATCATGGTGTGCATGTGAATCCATACAAGATCCATGTCATCCATGAATTTCCATCCCCAACCACACTCACTGAGCTTCAGAGCTTCTTGGGCCTCGCCAATTTCTATCACAGGTTCGTGCTGGGTTTCTCTCATATCGCATGGGCCCTCAGCCAAGTAACCATGGGTGGAGGTAAGGAAAAATTTGTGTGGGGCTTGTCCCAACAGCAAGCCTTCGATGAATTGAAGAAGCATTTGTGATCATCCCCAATAATTTCATTACCATACCTGCAACATCACTTTGAGATCAAGACAGATGCTTCAGACTATGTTGTGGGTGTCGTCCTCACTCAACACGGCCACCCCATGGAATATCATAGTGAGACACTATCATATGATGTCTATAAGTACCCTACTTACAACAAAGAATTGTAATCCATTGTGCAAGCCTACCGCCAGTGGAGACATTACATTCTTGGGAAGGAGACAGTCATCCACACTGATCACAAGCCACTATAGTTCATGAAGACCCAAGTAAAATTGCAGAATGACCGCCATCATAAGTGGCCAGCATACTTACAACAGTTTCACCTCAACATCAAGTATAAAATATGAAGTACAAACTGAGTTGTTGACTTCCTTAGCCAAACTCCAGTCGCGACACTCACCACGGTACTAGACTCTTACGGTCACGAGACCTCTGGATGGCCCCACCTCTACAAGACAGAACCTGACTTCTCCACCACGTACCAAATGTTGGGCGCCAACTTAGTGGTCACTAATTTCCATATTCAGGATGGGATGTTGTGTCGTCTGGGCCATATTTTATTTCCATCAAGAGAGCGTGTGAAGATGATTTGGGAAGCTCACTACAATCGGGTGGTGGGAGACTTTCACGTCGAAAAGACAGTGGTAGTGCTGCAAAAAAAATTCTACTAGTCGAAACTTCGACAGGATGTCGGCAAATATATCAGGTCCCGCACTGCCTACACTATTGTCAAACCAACCAATCACTCAGAAATAGGGCCTATACACCCCTCTTCCTACTCCTAACAGGCTGTGGGAATCCATCTCAATGGACTACATGTCGGGCCTCCTATCCACCGAGAGGGGAAATGAATATGGCGATCACAACAAAAGCCACTGCCAAGCTCTTCTTTGAACAAGTATGGGTACATTTTTGGATCCCAAAAACCATTATCTTAGACTGTGATAGTCGGTTCCTCAACTCATTCTGGTCGAGCCTCTGGTCACTGCTAGATACCAAGCTCACCAAATCCACTGCCTTCTACCCTCAGATAGATGGCCAAACTGAGGTCATCAATGGGATGGTCGTACATATCCTGCGCATGTACAATTCAAAATACCCCCGCAAATGGGATGAGAGTCTTCCTTATTTCCATCATAGCTACAACCGACCCCTGCATAGCTCAATTGGCCACAACCCCTTTCAGCTAGGGTTGGGATTCCAGCCATTGGGCCCCATGGATGTTGTACTACCCCTAGATATGACCTCGGCCGACTCATCCCCTGCTCCACCAGAAGCTGACAAAGCCACTCAATTCATTGAGTGGATACAGAACATCCGCCAACAGGTTTAGGATATTCTACAGAATTCTAATTCCAAGTACAAGAAACGCCATGATCAACATCGGGTGCCACATAAGTTTCAGGTGGGCGACAAAGTTTGGTTTCATTTGAAGAAAGAACGCCTTGCAGGGCCCCATCAGAAGCTTCACCCACTCCATTATGGGTCGTACACCATCACAAAGGTTGTGGGTGACAATGCTTTTGAGCTCAACATTCCCCCCTTCCTTGGTCTACTTCCAGTCTTCAACGTGGCTCTCCTTCGACCATATTTCCCACCATTATTGGACACCTCAAAGATAGCAGAGCAGTTGACACCAACAGAGCTCAACCCTGACTGCATGTGACATGCATTCAGTGATCAAATTGTGGACACACAGATCAAAGGAAATCGATAGTAAAGGATCCATCTTTATCGATTCGTCAAAGTAGGGAAGCTCTTGCACCAAGGAAAGTGGCTCACCCGGGGCCAAATTCAACAGAAATTTCCTCATCTGATGGGGGAAATCAACACAATGGAGAGAATTTCTTCCAAAGGAGGGAGGATTGATCCAAGTGGATATCGGTGGCCACCCACCTATTCCACTGGCTTAAAAAACAGTTTTCCACCTTGGAATTTTTTTGACACTTTTTCAGGTTCCAAACTTCTGGGGTCATTTTGAGGCTCAAAAAGACGTTTTTTGGGGATTTGGGGCCCAGGGGACTACTAATGGGCTTGCCCTGGGCCAGTCGAAACATTTTATTCTCGATTAGACCTTTCTAACAGGCTATCGTGCACCTAAAACAAATATCGTATGCAAAAGTTACGACCTCGAGAAGTTGATGTACTAACTTACCCAAATGGGGCCCACATGACTTTTGGCACTTCATCTCCTAGGGTTAGGTTTTTGGATGTCTAGGGTTTTTGACATTCCTGTTTATTGTAAAAGGCCTTCGGAGCCTCATTGTAACCATCTTCTTCCGAATGAGCGCAACCTTCACATCTCTTCTCAAAGATAAGCCACCACCATTCCAACAATCTTGTTTTCCGCTGCATTTTACAGTTTCATCTTATTTCCTTATTGAATAGAAAACCAATTTTACTGTATCTCTGTTATTTTGTGTTAAGCATATTTTAATAATTTGTATTCATTTCATTCTGCTCTCTTATTTATACTCTCCAAGTAGCTTCCTCTAGAAGTATCCACTTAACTACTTTGTCCACTTATCCACATTGTCCACTTAACCAACTTTGTCCACTTAGACACTTTGTCCACTTAACCACTTAGCCACTTTGTCCACTTATCAACTTTGTCCACTTAACCAACTTTGTCCAGTTAGCCACTTTTTCCACTTAACCACTTTGTCCAGTTAGCCACTTTGTCCACTTAACCACTTTGTTCACTAATAGTATACTCTCCAATTCTAGTTGCAACTAATTTATTTTCAATTGTTTTCTTGTTGCAACCACTTAACCCATGAATAACCACTTTGATTAGTCAACTTCTTCTAGGAGCTTCTAGAAGAATTTGACTTATTTGACCTTCTAGAGGATTCTAGATAACTCATGAGGGTTCTCCAACTTCACATGGCTATAACTCTCTAACCGTGAGGAGTTATGTGATGTTCCACATATCACCGAAAATGGCATGACATATACTATCCATATGGAATAGTTTATCCTACAAATTCACTAATATTCATTACATTATTTTTTAATCATACTTGGGTTTGCTAACCACACTTCTGGGCTACCTAACCATTTGGACTTCACAAAGCATCTTCCCGTGAAGGCTTTCACCATAAGGGGACCACTTTGAGAACTTTATCCAAGAGCGCCTTCTGGTGCAATCTTTCACCATAAGGGGACCACTTTGGATTTTATCATTTGGGTATTCCTATCAACCATCATAAGAAAATAATGACCAACATTTACATCATCCTGTCTATACATAAATCCATGACAATACATCACAATGACACCACTTGACATATTTGACAACAATTACATCTATGACAACATATGCCATCAATCAATACATCAATGATATTATTTCAAAGTCATCAACTCTTTGACATAAATGACAACATAATGAAACAATCTCCCCCTTTGGCATTTATGACAATACCAACATTGATGTCAACACCAATAATTGATGGAAACATGTAGACATGGAATTTATCTTCATCAATAGTCATCTCCATTAGATCAATGTGACTATCTCTCCTCTTTTGACATCAAAGGAAAAGGGTAGTTCTCTCCTTGGGGTTTCTCCCCTTGTATGGATTCCTTTGAGCTTCCTCTGAATAATATCTCTCTTTTTGAACAAGGGATATCACTCTTATGTAATGTTGAAGACATATCGCTCATGCTCCCCCTATGACCGTCGTTCCTCTTGGAAACATGCCTCTGTGCTATCTTTCCAAGAATCTATCTCTCTATCCTACATCTGATGAATATCTCCTCCTGGAATCATGGGAAGAAGAATGACTCCCCCTGTGGGTATGTCTCCCCCTATCTTCTCTGCAAGATGAACAATATGCTACCACTGCAATCTGCTTCTACTACAAATGCTACTGCTCAACTGGAACATAGATAAGCTGCTCAAGAATGATCTTGTCTTCCTATGACGATCCTTGGACCTGTCCATGCATCAAACTTGTGCCATATGATACATCATGAAGAAAAATATATTTCAACAATGAATAGAGAATCATGAACAAAACATCAACCATATACATCGTCTGCCATACTATGTGCCAACCATCCACAATACCCATGTACATCAATACCATACAATATACCATAAGATATCATCAATGGAGTGTATCAACCATATTCCAAGAACATGTGCCAACTGTGTACAAACCATATTCCTATACCAACATGCCAACCATGTTCCTCAAACAAGTGTCATATCACTCATGATATGCCTCTACGATGAATCAAGTGCCACAACCATGTATCTCAACCATAAATATATCAACCAAGCATCATAACAAGTTTCTCAACTATATCATCCCATACATCATGTACCAAAGCAAGTGCAT
>ML797085.1:38458-88527 GCA_009831015.1 Picea engelmannii
ATGTAGTTAGACACAAGTTCATTTTTAAAGTGATTTGCCATGCACAAATTTTGCATACCTCATATTTTAGGTCTTCATGCTTGTGGAGATGATACCAAGAGTAATCTCATTAGGATAGAAGCTGTGACAACATGTTTCATTGGATAAAAGTTTGAAGGATCTGTTAGACGTGTATGAACTTAATGTCAGTTCATTCACCATATTGGGTCTTTTTATCTCTTAGACACTCTCGAAAGAAAAAACCCAACTTTTAGTGCGAGGGAAAGCCTAAGGAAACTATTAAGTGGATCACTAGCTGACACCTATATGACTTACTCCTCCTTTGGGCTTGGAACAACTATTAGGTCTTGATATTGATATTGTATTTTTTTTTTAAATACCTACACAAAGGTGGAAATTGTGATGTCTTTCACTCTCTTCCCGTCGCTATTTCCACGTCCAAGACGTCTCTCTTTCCACCTCCAAGATTGTCGCTCCCATAGCAACCACGTCAGAGCTAGTAACTCTAGGTCGTCGCTGTTGCCACCTGATGGACGTCATTCTTGCCATGTCCAAGAGTGTTGCTCCTATAGCAACCACGTCGAAGCTAATACCTCGTCCCGTCGGTCTTGCCACCTTTAGAACGTCTCTCTTGCCACGTCTGAAACGTCTCTCTTTCCACCTTTGAAACGTCTCTCTTGCCACGTTTGAAACATCTCACTTGCCACGTTTGAAACATCGGTCTTGCCACGTTTGAAACGTCTCACTTGCCATGTTTGAAACGTCGGTCTTGCCACGTTTGAAACCTCTCGTTTTCCACGTTTGACACGTCGATATTGCCACATTTGAAATGTCCCTAGATGTCGGTCTTACAATGTCAATATGGGGCTAGACAATTCAATTTATGATGACACGTGGCATCATATAACGTCGCAATACCGACGAAAACTAGGTCATCAGAAAAATGACGTCCTGTGAAGCGACTTTTGAGGGGGTTCGAGGTTTTTCGGTCTTCCGACAATAGAAAGTGGCAATTGCGTCGAACGCGCCGTCGGAATTTGACCCAAATGCACTAGTGTGGGTACATTTTGGAATCCCACAAACCATTGTCTTAGATCGGGATAGTCGATTTCTCAGCACATTCTGGTCGAGCCTCTGGTCACTGCTGGACACCAAGCTCACCAAATCCATGACCTTCCACCCCCAGACAGATGGCCAAACCGAGGTCGTAAATCAAATTATCGTGCATATCCTATGCATGTATAATTCCAAGCACCCTCGCACATGGGATGAGAATCTTCCCTATGTCCAACATAGCTACAACCGAGCCCTGCATAGCTCAACCGTCCAAAGCCCCTTTCAGGTGGGGTTGGGATTCCAACCATTGGGTCCCATAGATGTTGCACTTCCCCTTGTGGTCACCTCAAACGACTCCTCTCTTGCTCCAATTGAGGCTAAAAAAGCCACCCAGTTCATTGAGAGGATCCAGCACATCTGCCAACAGGTTTAGGATATCCTACAGAAGTCCAATGACAAGTACAAGCAGCGCCATGATCAACATCAAGTTCCACATAAGTTTCAGGTGGGAGACAAAGTTTGGTTGCACTTGCAGAAAGAATGCCTTACAAGACTCCATAGGAAGCTTCTCCCACTCCATTATGTCCGTACACCATCACCAAGTCTATGGGGGATAATGCTTTTGCACTCAACATTCCTCCTTTCCTTGGCTTGCACCTAGTGTTCAACGTGGACCTCCTTTGGCCTTACTTCCCACCATTATTGGACACCTAAGACGTAGCAGAACAACTCACACAAACAGAGCTCAACCCTGACTGCATACAACAGGCATCCAGTGATAAGATTTTGGACACATAGATCAAGGGAACTTGACAACAAAGCATCCAGATTTATCGAGTCTTCAAAGTAGGGCATCTCCTGCACCAAGGCCAGTGGCCTACCTGGGGCCAAATTCAGCAGAAATTTCCTCATCTGATGGGGGAACTCAACTCAATGGAGACCATTGCTTCCTAAGGATGGAGGATTTATCTAGGTGGATATCGATGGCCACCCACCTTTTCTAGCTGGCTCAAAACAACTTTCTAGCAATTTTGATAATTTACTATTTTTAGCAGTTTTTCGGGTCCTGAACTTCCGAAGCCGTTTTGAGGCCCTAAATGATGTTTTTTGGGGTATGTTGCGCTTGCAAAATTTCATCTTGAAATTTTGTGCAATTGTTGTAGTCCTCTGATAGATCTTTCCAATGGGTTATCATATGCCTAAAACGGATATCATATGCAAAAGTTACGACCCCTCGAAGTTGATGTATTGACTTACCCAAACGGGACCCACATGATTTTTGGAGCTTCATCTCCTAGGGTTAGGTTTTTGGATGTTTAGGGTTTTTTAAACTCATGTTTATTGTAAAAAGGCCTTGAGAGCCACATTGTAATCATCTTCTTGCGAATGAGCGTAGCTGTCCATTCTCTTCTCATAGATAAGCCGCCACCATTCCAGCAAGCTTGTTTTCCGCTGCATTTTATAGTTTTAGCTTATTTCCTTATTGAATAGAAAACCAGTTTTATTGTATCTCTATTATTCCGTGTTAAGCATCTGGTAATAATCTATAGTCATTTTTTTATGCTCATAAAATCCATATCAGTGGCATCAGAGAAGTCTGCTCCTTGTCGTCTTAATGCATGTCCCCAACGAGGTCAGAGTACAAAGATTTGGGTCTCGAGCTTGTTTCTCTTGAGGACAAAAGCTCTCGCACACCCAAGTGACCTCTCATGGAAGGAGAAAAGAAAGATGATGGGATAGGATATCCTTTCAAACTATTGATTGAGGAAGCCCTCACGCAACAGAGCAACGAGATGATGGATAATTTCGCACAAATCCTTCGGCAACTACCAACAGGCGATGCATCTTCTTCAAGCGGAGGCACCGCCCCATTCAAGGTACAAATAAAATCTGATATTCCAATATTTGAATGTCAGATAGATGCAGATGTTGTAGACAAGTGGTTTAATCTACTAGAAGGGTATTTCTCTGTCCATAACTTTTCGAATAGAGAAAAGATTACTTTTGCGCTCCTCAAAGCCATTCCCCATGTCAAAGATTGGTGGGAAACTTTCTGAGAGCAAAAGGAAACAGAGGAACCCTCATTATTTATAGGCACAACCACCTGGGAATCCTTCAGGGATGTTATTAAGGAACAATACTACCCTGTCTTAAGTTATGACGACTTGTATACCAAATGGACCACACTGCAGCAAGAAATAGACCAAGCAGTGCCAGATTTCACAAATATCTTCCATGCCTTGCACACCAAGTTGGGTATCAGAGATTTTGAGCGACATCTAGTGCTCAAGTATCATGGTGCTCTACATAGATACATTCAGACCGAAATGGAATTTTTGGACATCCCATCCTTGGGCATGGCCTACCGATATGCCATCAAAATCGAGCAGAAGCTTAAACAAAAGACGCGACAATTTGGGTCGAGGAACCCCTCACAACAAAATCCAGGAAAGGGTAGCCCCAACCCACAGAGGAGAGGAAAGAGAAAAGATGGACAGTATCAGGACAACCATTCCAAGCCGCAAGAAAAGAAGGACACCAGAAAGACAAAGAAATATACCAGGAAGTGGTGTGACTTCCATAAGCGCCCTTGGCATAACACTGCTAACTGTCGCTCAAAGCAGACGCTGGTGGCTGAAGTGAAAGCCTCTGAATCAGATGCGGGTTCTGACTCTGAGTAAGAACCATAAAGGGGAAGATAGATCATTGACATGGAACCTGTTAGCATCGGAAGTCACTCCTGGATTGCTTGCAAGAGCAAAGCCCAACGCCCATCAGTTTTATGTCACGATTGTTTCAATGGGTGATCAAATGGGTAGAGGCTCGGGATGGAATCACTCTAGCTCGGGGACCGGGTCTGGTATGTAAAGAACAAAGGAGGTCTTGATCTAACTTCAGTCAGTAGATTGATTGTAAAATGGGCAGGTGGAAGACTTGGTGAGAGGAGTGAGCAAAACTACCTTGGGTAACGGGTCTTTCAGCAGTTTGCAGAAGAAAAACTCTAAGTGCAAGATCCTCTTGGTTCAGAGTTTCGAGTAACTAAAGGGGTGACTTGACTGGATCCTCCAATTCCAAGTCATTCAGCGCTTGAAAAACACAGAAACTGATTAGAAACAATGAGACTGTTACAGTGATCCAACCTACATCATCCTATAACAGTCACAACTCGACTGGATCCTCCAATTCCGAGCTATTCTAATACAATATGAACAAAGACGTAAAAGAAACTGACATTCATAAGGCAAGAAGTCTCAGATGTTAATACACAACCAGAATAACCAGTGCTTCGTTAAAGTTTTTAGAATCGGGAGCCTTGCTCAACCATCGATACCTTCAAAAATGCAAAAACTGAGTACATATACTTGGACAGATTTGCCCAATAGAGGCACGCTCGCCCTCCAAGGCATAGCGTCTCTTCATTCAATCTTCGGGCGAAATTCCTTCGTCAGACGTCTCCTTAACTTCTCATGGCCTTTGCAGGGGAGGTAGCTAAAACACTAAAGGCCAAAATGGCATGTGCAGACTTCTCTGTCTAGTCGAGGACTTCAACATGGCTTCTTTGGAAAAATCAGTACACAGAACTCCTTCGAGCAGACTGCTTGCCAGACCCTCCATACCTCACACTCAATGAATGAAAGGAGGTTTCAACCACTCGTTCTTGCCTTCATCTACTCCAAGCGGAAACCAGGAGCGAAATCGTATCTGATGGCACCTGGAAATCGCGATGATCCTTTTGGCGACTGGATTCGACGCTTTTGGACCCTTTTGCTTAGCTCTTTTATTTCCCAAGTGACCATGGAACGTGACCCTGCTTTTATTCTCATAGGCACTTTCAACGTTCGCGAATAGGAAGGAGTTGATCCTTGCTTATCATAGTTGCGATGGGCGAAACGCCGAGACGGCTCAATTGGGCACCACGCGTCCTTCAAATCTGACGGTCCTAAACTCATCTGACGCTACTGTGGGCCCCAGGTCCTGGACGCTCTCGTTACTTCGCGCATCGGGGATATGAGGGAGCTGCTCCTTGCACTTCGAAACCGCGATGGGTGAAAAGGCAGGGATCTTAATCGCACACCAGGTGTCCATTTCAGATGGATGGCTGAGACTGCCCCTTGATAATGTGGGCCTGACTTTGGACACTATCGGCACTTCGGGGTTCGGGGTTTCGAGATGTACAATGACATAAAACCTTCACCCTTTGAACTCGCGACTGCCAAGAAGCCAACGTGACCAGATCTCATGCCACGCGTCCTTTGGGATGAATGGCTACCATCCATTCCTACACAAAATATGGGCGCTATCCATTACGCTAACCTCGGCGCAACTTCGCTAACCGCGATTTCCCGCCAACCGTTGATCTGTCCCTTTGGATGAATCCTGATCGTTAAAATCAGACTGCTCACTCGCTTGATTTAAGCCCAAAATAGAACTCTTCTATGAGCTATGCTCGACGCTCATCGTGCCACTTGCAAACCTGATCACTCTTGCGCTTCATATGAGTAATGTTACTAACATTAGGCTCCATAGGGGATAGATTCATCCCTGCGATGCTCTAAGGGATCATTTTGCAGTTCCAGTGCCTTGTTGTTGGGCTATGGAGTCATCTACTAAGCCAAAACAATAAAAGTAAAAACAAAGAACAGAAAGGACAATATTTACAAAACATAGGAGCCATTGAAGCCTCAGACAAAACATTTTTTGAGAAAATGCCCATTTACTGGGCTACTGAAAACTTCTTCACCTTCCAAATCTTGCAACGTGTACGTGTTATTTGAGAAAGTCTCGGAGATTTTGAAAGGCCCGATTCACAGGGCTTCAAATTTGTTGTGTTTTCCCTTATCTTTCTTAGGAGCATCCCATTTCAGCACCAGGTCTCCTATCTGGAACCACTCCTTCTTGGCCTTCTTATCGAAAACCTACTTGATCCTTTGTTGATGGTCCTAAATTATGTCCATTGCCTGCTCCCTGGCCTGCTGGACCTCCACTAGCTGATGAATCCTTCTGATCATGTCATCGAGCTCCTCCTGATGATCCTGGAGGAATTTTGCTACAGGAATGGCTAGATGAGAAGGAAAAACAGCCTCTGCTCCATAGACTAATTGGAAAGGAGAGACACCTATAGATCTCTTTGTGGTCACTCGGTCGGCCCATAGAGCAAATTTCAATCTGGTATGCCAGGCCTTCTTATTATCTTCCAACAGCCTTTTGAGGATCCTTATCAGGCTTTTGTTGGAGGATTCTTCTAAACCATTGCCCTGGGGATAGTATGGGGTGGAGTGAATCAGTTTGATCCTGAACTGCTCACAGAACTTGGCTAACGGCTCAGCCCTGAAAGAGGTTGCATTATCAGTGACAATATTACTTGGACAGTCGAATCTTGTGATGAGATCTTTCAGGAATCCAATGATTACCTTGTGGGAAGCACTCCTGGTGGGGACAGCTTCAATCCACTTGGTAAAGAAATCTGTAGTAGTCAGGATCCATCTGTGCTGCCCACTGGAAGTGGGGTGAATTTCACCAATGAAATCTAGGCCCCATTGTTGGAAAGGTCCTGAAACAACCACAGGATTTAACGGCAAGGACTTGAGTTGTTGCTTTCCTGCAAATCTTTGACATTTGATGCAGGCCCTGACCCTTCTGCGGACGTCAGCAAACACGGTGGGCCAGTAATATCCAGCCCTCAGGATTTTGTGGGCTGTGACCTTCCAGAAATGGTGCCCTCCACATAGGCTGCTGTGAAATTCAGCCATGATCATATCGGCCTCTTGTGAATTCATGCATTTTAAAAGCACCCCCAAGGGGTCTTTCCAGTATAAAATTTGATCGATAAGGCAGTATCTGACTGCCTTGAGCTTCAGAGCTCTTGCTTTGTTTCTTTGTAGGCCATCTAGAGGCCGCAACTCTTGCAGAAAGTATATGACATTCTTATACCAAGGATATCGAGAAAATGGGGGCTCCTTTTGAGGGTCTCTTTCAGACAACTAACCCTGCTGAATTCCTGAGCATTCGTTGATGAAACTTATCCCCAAGGCTTGGCAATTGGCTTCAGCCAAAAGCTTGGCTAAGCCCTGACCTTTGATCAATTTGGTAGGCTTTATTTCCAGGTCAAATTCTGGAATCTTGGCTATCCACTTACTCCTTCTCTCGTCTATGTCAGGCTGGATAAGAATGTCTTTAACAGCAGCTGAGGGGACATAAGTGATGATTTTTTACTGCAGGACATAGACTCTAAATGCCTTGAGAGCCTTTACCAGGGCATAGGCCTGCTTCTCCATAGTGTTATACCTAACTTCGGCATCCCTCAATGCTCGGCTGAAATAGGCCACGGGCTGCTCTAGCCCAATCTCATTTGTCTGTAATAAAACAGCAGCCACCGTGTCGGGTGAGGCAAAGGAGAAAATAAAGAAATCCTTTGAGTAATCGGGACTAATAAGCACAGGGGCTTCAGTCAGGGCCTTCTTTATCTGCTCAAAGGAATGTCGTGATTCAGAAGTCCACCTCACTTCATTTCCTTTCCTTAACATGGCTGTTATAAGTTTTACCTCCTCAGCAAAGTTAGGCACAAACCTCCTCAGAAAATTTATCTTACCAAGGAAAGATTGGACCTCCTTCTTGGACCTCGGGATTGATAAGGCTTTTATTGAATCAACTCTGTTAGGATCAATCCTTACTCCTTCTGCTGATACTATGTGGCCTAGCAACTTTCCCTCTTGCATGGCGAACAAAGACTTCTTGGGATTTAATGAAATGCCAAAACTCCTGCATTTCAGAAAAACCTTCCTGAGATGACAACGATGTTCTTTATCAGATTTTGAAAACACTGTGATGTCATCCAGATAGACGACCACAAATTTATCCTTTTCCCCAACGAAAGCTATGTCCATGGCACGCTGAAACGTTGCCCCTGCATTCATTAATCCAAACGGCATCTTGGCGTACATGAATGTGCCCCATGGAGTGGTAAATGTTGTCTTTTCCCTGTCCTCAGGCATAACAGAGACTTGATTGTAGCCAGAGAAACCATCAATCATGGACATCCTGGATGCTCCTGTTACCCTCTGCAGTATATGTTCCATTTTTGGTAAGGGGTAATTGTCCTTTCGTGAGCTCCTGTTCAGGTTTCTAAAGTCTACACAAAGTCTGATTTCTCAATTCTTTTTCCTTACTGGTACCAAGTTGGCCACCCACTCCGAATATCTCAGTGGTACAATGATATGAGCTTGAAGCAGCTTCTTCACCTCCCTCTCCATGATAGGCAACAACATAGGATTGATCTGTCTCGGCTTCTGCCTAAATGTCTTTTCCTCCCCTTTCAACGGGATTTTATGCTCGATGACAGAAGTGTCATATGTTTTGAGGTCTTCGTAGGTCCAGGAAAAAACATCAGCAAATTCCCTCAAAAGTCTAACGTATTCCGACCTCTGTTCCTTTGTCAGACTTCTCGACATTTTGACAAACCTGGGCTTACTCTCGATGCCAATGTTTCACTGAATAGTACCAGCATCATCTGTCGAGATCTCCCCTTTTAATGCCACATCATTTCCATCAAAAAGCCTTTCCAAAGGAACCAGTCTTCTTGGAATATGATTGCTGGGCAGCTGCACAATGTTACGCTCTGCAATCTTATTCAGAAAATTACCCCCATCAAGATTTTCTTCAGAGACAGAGTCTTGGTCGATATGCATCTCTGAAAATTCTTCGATAGTCTCCAAGAACTTCTTGATCTCGAGATCATCCTCAAATACCTTCCAATGTTTGACGTTGTCATGTATGGAGGGCCTGTATTTTACTTCTACATCATATCTGAATTTGGGTGGCAAGGGTACTTTGAAATTGCTTGTTGATGTAGGCAAGGAATCTGCCATTGTGTTCTCCTCTCTTGGGATGAAAGAAATGTTAAACACTGAGAAGAAATTGTCAATTAGGTCCCATACCTCATTTCTGTAACTCCTGAGTCAAGGATGCTTAACCTGATAAGCGTTTCTAATCTGTTGGACCACCAACTCTGCATCACCGAACACTGCTACCTCCTAAATTCCCATTTTCCTCGCAGCTCTTAATCCTAGAACAAGAGCTTCATACTCTGCCACATTGTTGGTAGCTTCAAATTCTAGTTTGTACGACAGAGATATGGTTTCCTGAGCAGGTGATACAAAAAATATCCCAGCACCAGCACCTTCCCTGGAAGAGGCTCCATCAAAGAACATTTTCCAGACGGGGGTGATGGAGAGAGAAAAATTATGGGAAGTGGTGGGCTACTTTCTGAGCTTAAGAGGGGCCTCGGGAGCATGGGTGAGCTGTAGTAAACTAGAACCTAAATCAATGTCTAAGGCAAAAATGGGATGGTTGGTAGGGTTGGCTTCATCACTGATTATATAGGCCATTTGGGCTTCCCTGTATAGCCTCCTATGTTCTCCTCCAAACACTAGGATAGTAGCATATGTGAGGTCCATATGCAAAGTTCCCCCCAGTCTTTTTATCCAATATCTTGATAATAAAATACCGAACTTGGGGGGGACATCAGCCACTACAATATACATGACCACGCTTTTCATGGGCAACTGAAACAAGGTCACGACCAGGCCTTTGATAACTCCTAGACATTGAACCTTTCTGGAGTCAAAGGAATAGAGGTCATGATAGGCTCGGGTCACTTCTAGCCCTAACTCTTCCATGACATTTTTGGGCATGAGGTTGTGAGAATCCCCCAAATCCATCAAGCAGTTGTGCAGTACCTTGTCATGGATGTTCAAGGAAGTGTAGAAGGGAGGGGATGAGTCATTCCTGTCTTCTACCATAGGACCTAGAATAACTGCAGGCTTTTCATCTTGTAAATTGATGGAGTCTGTGGGAAAGCATGAGACCTCAGACTGTAAAAGCTCAGAGAAGCATTTCTTGAACCCTTCATGTTTAATCAATTTGGTTAGGGGCACAGGAATTCTGATTTTTTGAATTTCATGCTCGAAATTAAAAGAAGATGTAAGCTTTGGGATTTCTCTTATTTCGGGAACATGATTCTGGACTATGGGAGAAAGGGGTTGGTGCTTCTTACCTCTGTGACTGTCTGCTACTTCATTAGCAGGCTTCTTTTTTCTAGTGGACCGCTCAGGAACATCAGGTGCTATTGTCTTTTTCTTAGACCTCAGATCATATCTGCCTTGGTTGCCACTAGCCTTGTCTCCCTTGCTCAATTCATTTAGCTGATTATCCATGAGAGACTCCTCGTATGCTGATTGAGTGAGATGAGGAAAAGGAGGAGTGTCTCCGAAGCAATGGATTTCATGATTAGGCTCATCTGTTTCCCCTTCTTCCCCCTCAGCCACAAAATTGTTTTGAAAAGGGACCTGAATTTTCTGGTCTTCTCTGTCTCTTCCCCTCTCTCTTTGCACATTCGGGGGAGTAAAATTGTTTGGCCTCCTGAAACCTCCTTTGTTTTCAGAGTTTTGAGGGCCTTTGTATGCTTGCCTCCCCTCGACCCTCATTCTCTCCATTTCTGCAGACAGAGACTTCACCATCTTGGTCAGTTCATCCACTTGAGGGTGGGGCACCGATGGTTTAGAAGTTGAGGTTTCTGACCTTCCCTTTATTTTGTCTGTGTCATCCTTGTTCCTCAGTCTCTCAGTTTCTAATACATTGGATTCCACTTCTATGGCCGCATATTTCATTTGAGCTAAGGAGGTGGCTCTTCTTTCTCTCAACAAAATACAGAAATCGGGGCCAAACGCACTAGCATAAGAAATTTTGGCTGAGGCTTATGAGGGTTTTATTTCGGCAGGAATTTTATTATACATCTTATTAAATATTTTGGAGAAGTCAAAGACACACTCTCCTTCCATTTTCTTCAAAGACCCGAACTCTGTCATGTAATACATGAAATCTTTCCTATCGCCCCACTGCCTCAGGAAAGCACTATCCAGGGCTTTGATACCAGCAATAGATCCGGGGGCCAATCCTCTAAACCATTTCCTCACCTCGCCATCCAGGCTCTGGATGAAGACTCTCATCCAGACATATTCATTTTCAATGTTCAGGTTGTCTACATAACTATAGAAAGCAGCTAGGTTCTCTTCCGCAGTTGTCTCCTTCCCCAATAAACTTGGGCATATACTTCAAGTAGTCTCCAGCAGGGAGAGGATTCATAGGATGGGGTAGGATTAAGGGAGCATATCTGGCAGCGACTATGGAGTCCATTCTATTCAGAGGGGGATTAGCACCAGCCATAGGAATATTAGGTGGAGGATAGCTTGGAGGAGAAGGAGTTCGCGAAGGGGCTACTGGGAATGAGTCTCGAAGTGGAGTGGGAAACAAGAGGGGATTTAAGGAGAAGGCTAATGAGCTCAAGTCAGCAGGTGTTCCTCGTTGCACAGGAGTAGTAACAGTAACAAGAGGAGGAGAAGTAAAGATAGGAGTGGGGAAATATTCTGTAGTCCTGGGTCTACGCCAAGGTACAGCTTCAGAGGAGAGGGGGGTGACAAGGATTTCTCCCTCCAATCCCAGACCAGGAGGGGAAAACTCAGCAGGAACACTCCCAAAATTTAGGAAATGGGAAACCTCAGAAAGAGGTCTATTAAGAAACTGAGGAGGAGAAAATGGAGTTCCTACAGAAGGAGATGGTGGATTACCTGGTTCGGCGGTGGAAGCTTCTTCTTCAGGGTCCTTTCCTTTCCTGAGAACCACCTCTAGATCAGTTTCAGGTGTAGCTAGAGGCAGCTGTGGATGAGACCGCGTGTGTCTACCTCTGAAAGCCACAATTAACACGGCAGGTTCGCCACAGTGGAGTCGTCACAATGGAGTCGCCAGGTGCATAGTAGCAATCTTCAAAGGCTATGATACCCGATGCACCTGCAGAATCAGAGGCTCAATGTCATTCAATCTCGGGGAAAATTTTCAACTTCGTCCCCGACAACGGCGCCAGAAATGTTAGCGTCGGAAGTCACTCCTGGATTGCTTGCAGGAGCAGAGCCCAATGCCCATCAGTTTTATGTCACGATTGTTTCAATGGGTGATCAAATGGGTAGAGACTCAGGATGGAATCACTCTAGCTCGGGGACCAGGTCTGGTATGTAAAGAACAAAGGAGGTCTTGATCTAACTTCAGTTAGTAGATTGATTGTAAAATGGGCAGGTGGAAGACTTGGTGAGAGGAGTGAGCAAAACTACCTTGGGCAACAGGTCTTTCAGCAGTTTGTAGAAGAAAAACTCTAAGTGCAAGATCCTCTTGGTTTAGATTTTTGGGTAACTGAAGGGGTGACTTGACTGGATCCTCCAATTCCAAGTCATTCAGTGCTAGAAAAACACAGAGACTGATTAGAAACAATGCGACTATTACAGTGATCCAACCTACATCATCCTATAATAGTCACAACTCAATTGGATCCTCCAATTCCAAGCTGTTCTAATACAATATGAACAAAGACTTAAAAGAAACTGACATTCATAAGGCAAGAAGTCTCAGATGTTAATACACAACTAGAATAACCAGTGCTTCATTAAAGTTTTTAGAATTGGGAGCCTTGCTCAACCATCGATACCTTCAAAAATGAAAAAACTGAGTACATATACTTGGGCAGATTTTCCCAACAGAGGCGCGCTCGCCCTCCAAGGTGTAGCGTCTCTTCAATCAATCTTGGGGCGGAAGTCCTTCGTCAGACGTCTCCTTAACTTCGCATGGCCTTTGCAAGGGAGGTAGCTGAAACACTAAAGGCCAAAATGGTGTGTGCAGACTTCTCTGTCTAGTCGAGGACTTCAGCATGGCTTCTTTGGAAAAATCAGTACACAGAACTCCTTCAAGCAGACCGCTTGCCAAACGCTCCATACCTCACACTCAATGAATGAAAGGAGGTTTCAACCACCCATTCTTGCCTTCATTTACTCCAAGCGGAAACTAGGAGTGAAATCGTATCCGATGGCACCTGGAAATTGCGATGATCCTTTCGGCGACTGGATTCGACGCTTTTGGCCCCTTTTGCTTAGCTCTTTTATTTCCCAAGTGACCACAGACCGTGACCCTACTTTTATTCTCATAGGCACTTTCAGCATTCGCGAATAGGAAGGAGTTGATCCTTGTTTATCATAGTTGCGATGGGCGAAACGCCGAGACGACTCAATTGGGCACCACGCATCCTTCAAATCTGACGGTCCTAAACTCAATCGATGCTGCTATGGGCCCCAGGTCCTGGATGCTCTCATTACTTCGTGCATCGGGGATATGAGGGAGCTACTCCTTGTGCTTTGAAACCACGATGGGCAAAAAGGCAGGGAGCTTAATCGCGCGCTAGGTGTCTGTTTCATATGGACAGCTGGGACTGCCCCTTGATATTGTGGACCTGACTTTGGGCGTTATCGACACTTCTGGGTTTGGGGTTTCGAGATGTACAATGACATAAAACCTTCACTCTTTGAACTTACGACTGCCGAGAAGCTGACGTGACCAGATCTCGTGCCACGCGTCCTTTGGGATGAACGGTTTCCATCCATTCCTGCACAAAATATGGGCGCTATACATTGCGCTAACCTTGACGCAACTTTGCTAACTGCGATTTCCCCCCAACCGTTGATCTATCCCTTTGGATGAATCCTGATCGTTAAAATCAGACTGCTCACTCGCTTTATTTAAGCCCGAAATAGATTTCTTCTGTGAGCTGCGCTCGACGCTCATCATGCCACTTGCAGACCTGATCACTTTTGTGCTTCGGACGAGTAATGCTACTAATAGAACCCAGTGCCACCATTTCTACCACCAAGCTCCAGCATGGTGAACCAGATGAGCCAGAAGAAGGAGAGTGCCTCTTCCATTCACAGATGTGGGTAAAAGGCACCCCACTGCACTTCATCGTTGATAGTGTCAGCCAGAAGAACCTCATCTCAGTAGAGCTCGTCAAGCAGTTGGCCCTACCGACAACGTCGCACCCACAACCCTACCCCGTTGGATGGCTCCACCAAGGAAGCAATCTCTGCATCAACCAACAGTGTCGACTATCGTACGGCATCAAGCCCTTCAAAGACAAGGTATTGTGTGATGTTTCTCCTCTCGAAGTTTGTGATGTTATTTTGGGCCAACCTTATTTATGGAAACGTCATGTTGTATATGAGTCTAGGACTCGTAGTGTTATTATTACTTTGAACAAGAAATTGTACAGGATACCCGACGTTGTCCCACCTAGTGCTATTTCCTTGATCTCTGCTAAGAAATGCAGGAAGTTCATCTCTCAGACAGGGAAATTTGTCTTCTTCATGATTCTCTCTCAGAATGAGAGAAAAATCGCAGCCACATCCAGGGTCTCTGTGGCCGACCTCTCCACATAGAAAAAGCAAGTAGATAAGGTCATAGAAGAATACTTGGATATCTTCTCCTCACCTACCGGGGTACCTCTACACTGCCAGGTCAATCACCCCATTGATCTAACCCCCGGTGCACCGCTGCTAAATGGTCTTGTCTATCGCTTCTCTCTGTTAGAGAATGAGGAGATCAAGCAACAGATCTAAGAATTTCTCCACAAGGGGCACATCCATCCTAGCTCATCACTTTGCAGGAGCCCAATCATGTTGGTACAAAAAAAAGATGGAACCTGGCGACTTTGCATTGATTATCGGGCTCTGAATAAAATCACAGTCAGAAATTGGTACCCGATTCCCCAAATTGACGACCTCCTTGATCAACTCATGGGGGCTAAATACTTCAGTAAGATTGATCTGAAGTCTGGCTACCACCAGATCCCGATAGAACAGACAGATGTATGGAAGACCGCCTTCAAGTCTAAGGAAGGCCTTTTTCAATGGTTGGTCATGCCCTTTGGTCTTACAAATGCTCCAGCCACTTTCATGAGGATGATGGATGATATCCTGCAACCATTCACCAATACTTTTGTAGTGGTGTATCTTGATGACATTCTCGTTTATAGGAAGACTTGGGTCGAACAATTGCAACATATTCAGCAGGTTATGCACACCCTTCGACAGCACAAGCTATATGCCAACTTGGAAAAATGCTCCTTCGGCATGGACAGGGTCCATTACCTATGCTACATCATTGATCAACATGGCATACATGTGGATCCAGCCAAGATCCAAGTCATCCATGACTGGATAGCCCCAACCACACTCACTGAGCTTCAGATCTTCTTGGGCCTTGCCAATTTCTACTGCAAGTTTGTGTTGGGACTCTCCCATATTGCATGGGCCCTCAGCCAAATAACCAGGGGTGGTGGTAAGGAGAAATTTGCATGGGGTTGGCCCCAACAACAAGTGTTCGATCATTTGAAGTAGTGCTTGTGTTCAGCCCCAGTACTTTCACTACGAGACCTGCAACAGCCCTTTGAGATTGAGACTGATGCTTCAAACTATGTTGTGGGTGTCATTCTCATGCAGCACGGCCACCCCTTGGCCTTTCATAGTGCGACACTATCAGATGTTGTTTGTAAGTACCCTACTTATGACAAAGAAATGTAATCCATTGTGCAAGCCTGCCACCAGTGGAGACATTACATTCTTGGGAGGGAGACAGTCATCCACACTATCATAAGCCACTGCAGCTCATGCAGACACAAGGAAAACTGTAGAATGACCGCCGTTAAAAGTGGTCCACATACTTGCAGCAATTCCACCTCAACATCAAGTATAAAACAAGAATCACCAATCGCATCGCTGATTGCCTCAGCAGACCACCAGTCGCGGCACTCACCACAGTGCTAGACTCCTGTGGCCATGAGACCTCTGGATGGCCCCAACTCTATGAGACAAACTGGACTTCGCCACCACCTACCAAATTGTGGGTGCAAAGGCAGTTGTCGATAATTTCCATCTTCAGGATGGGTTGTTGTGTCGTCTGGGCCATATATGTGTTCCCTGAAGTGAGCGAGAGAAGTTGATTTGGGAAGCCCACTACAGTCAGGTGACAGGACACTTCGGCATCGAAAAGACAGTGGCGATGCTACAAAAACATTTCCCGAAACTTTGACAAGAGGTCAGCAAGTATATCAAGTCTTGCACCACCTACATTATTGCCAAACCAACCACTAAGAAACAGGACCTGTACACCCCTCTTCCTACTCCTGATAGACCATGGGAATCCATCTCAATGGACTACATGTTGAGCCTCCCATCCACCAAGCGGGGAAATGACTGTGTTTTTTTGGTTTTCAATCGCTTTTCTAAGATGGCGATTCTGGTTGCTTGCAAGAAGAGCATCATAGAAAAAGCCACTGCCAAGCTCTTCTTTGAACGAGTCTGGTTACATTTTGGAATACCACAAACCATTGTCTCAGATCGGTATAGTCGATTTCTCATCACATTCTAGTCGAGCCTC
Source organism: Picea engelmannii (assembly GCA_009831015.1). Lineage (NCBI taxonomy): Eukaryota > Viridiplantae > Streptophyta > Pinopsida > Pinales > Pinaceae > Picea > Picea engelmannii. The sequence continues at coordinate 54,818 of ML797085.1, forward strand.
TGGTCACTGCTGGACACCAAGCTCACCAAATCCATGGCCTTCCACCCCCAGACAGATGGCCAAACCGAGGTCATAAATTGAATGATCGTGCATATCCTACGCATGTATAATTCCAAGCACCTCGCACATGGGATGAGAGTCTTCCCTATATCCAACATAGCTACAACTAAGCCCTGCATAGCTCAACCGGCCACAGCCCCTTTCAGGTGGGTTTGGGATTCCAACCATTGGGTCCCATAGATGTTGCACTTCCCCTTGCGGTCACTCAACCGACTCCTCTCCTGCTCCAATTGAGGCTGACAAAGCCACCCGGCTCATTTAGAGGATCCAGTACATCCGCCAATAGGTTCAGGATATCCTACAGAAGTCCAATGACAAGTACAAGAAGCGCCATGATCAACATTAGGTTCCACATAAGTTTCAGGTGGGCGACAAAGTTTGGTTGCACTTACAAAAAGAACACCTTACAGAACCCCATCAGAAGCTTCACCCACTCTGTTATGGGTCGTACACCATCACCAAGGCTATGGGGGATAACGCTTTTGCACTCAACATTCCTCCTTTCCTTGGCCTACACCCAGCGTTCAACGTGGACCTCCTTCGGCCTTATTCCCACCATTATTGGACACCTCAGACGTCGCAGAACCACTAACACAAATAGATCTCAACCCTGACTGCATACAACATGCATCCAGTGATAAGATTGTGGACACACAGATCAAGGGCACTTGATAACAAAGGATCCATCTTTATCGAGTCATCAAAGCAGGGCAGCTCTTGCACCAAGGCAAGTGGCTCACCCGTGGCCAAATTCAGCAGAAGTTTCCTCATCTGATGGGGGAACTCAACGCAATGGAGACCATTGCTTCCTAAGGATGGAGGATTGATCCAGGTGGATATCGATGGCCACCCACCTTTTCCAGCTGGCTCAAAACAACTTTCTAGCAATTTTGATAATTTACTATTTTTAGCAGTTTTTCGGGTCCTGAACTTCCAGAGCCGTTTTGAGGCCCTAAACGACGTTTTTTGGGGTATGTTGCGGTTGCAAAATTTCATCATGCTATTTAGTGCAGTTGTTGTAGTCCTCGGATAGATCTTTCCAATGGGCTATCATACGCCTAAAACGGAGATCGTATGCAAAAGTTATGACCCCGGGAAGTTGATGTACTGACTTACCCAAACTGGGCCCACATGACTTTTGGCGCTTCATCTCCTAGTGTTAGGTTTTTGGATGTTTAGAGTTTTTGAAACTCCTGTTTATTGTAAAAAGGCCTTGAGAGCCTCATTGTAATCATCTTCTTGCGAATGAGTGCAGCCGTCACATCTCTTCTCAGAGATAAGCCGCCACCATTCCAGCAAGCTTGTTTTCCGCTGCATTTTACAGTTTCAGCTTATTTCCTTATTGAATAGAAAACTAGTTTTACTGTATCTCTATTATTCTGTGTTAAGCATCTGGTAATAATCTGTAGTCATTTTGTTCTGCTCATAAAATCTGGATCACTTTCGTACATATTTTTTCCTAGAAAAAAAAAAACGTGTTTTCATTTGAGAAGATGAAATTACAATCCTTAGACGATTTAACACACCATTGTTCTTTTTTCCAAAAGAAAAAACTAGAAACATTGCCCAATAAAATGGGTTCAAAAATTTAGTCTCTTTACAGACCAATGTCAAAAAAAACCCAAAACTAATCATTAGGTCTATCATCAGTGGGTACAAAAATATAACTTCAAAAATATTCAAAGAATGGCCCATCAAAAACTGTAAGCCTCTGGTTCAACGTGTGCACTTCAATGAGATAATGTTGGACCTGTATATTTAGTGCATTCTTGGAGAGAATATCTTCATCCCCATTCAATTCCCTAGGAATGTGGAAAAATCCAATCTCTTCAAAGAGCTTCGAGATAACATAGAGATACTCCACAATTGTTTGTGAACCCATATTTGTAACCAGTACTTATTTCTTCATACAATCCATAACCAACTTAGAATCACCAAACACATGGATGACATGAATACGCATGTGCATCGTACGCTTGAGAAGAGAGAGTAAAGCAAATAACTCTCCTAGATTACTTGTCCCTCAGATCGAATTAATCATTCCTTTAAAACAATGATTATCTTAGAGAAAAAGACAAAATCCCAAACCACAAATTCTTTCAGAGCCTTGACAAGCAAGTAACTCCATGGAGTCGACTTGTCAATTTCTACAGAGTCTATCCTATTAAGTTTTGGGGGAATCTGACATCCTTTGAAATTGTTGATAAATACAATAGTTTGCATAGCTACCTTGAACATTGAGATATATTTCCTTTCAAATAAATTTGTGTTCCTTGCAAGCCAAATACCCCAAATCACAAGGTTTGGGATCACCCGAAAAGGATTCAAAGTTTTCTTGTCTAAGAACTCCTGAAAGTAATATGAGATAGTATTTTTATTCCAAAGATAATTGTTGACAAAGGGGCATACCTAGGTTTCAACGCTCAAGATCACACCAACAAATCCCTAACTACTGGCCCTTTCGGCAACACATGTGAAGCAGATGAAGTCTCACCCGAGGTAGAGGAAGGGGTGGTTGCAAGACTCAGGTGTCTGCAACCTTAGCTGGGACACAGATCTGTGATTATCTTTCTTACAGCGCACTTATCATTAGTTATTCCTTAACATACATTCATTAATACACTTCCCAGAAAGCACATAGCACCACAGTAATTACTCAGATCTAGCACTTAGCAATGATAAACATGTTATACTTAATAGATTAAGCACTTAGCATCTTATGTATCATATCTAGCATGCATTCATATCTCATAAGCATGAAGCATCAATAGATCTATATAAACATATCAAATCACTTATCAAGAGAGAGACAAACACATCAACACAATGCACAGAGTTACTTTGGTTCACCCCCACCCTGGGGCTACGTCCACAAAGTCTTCTTCTGTTATTATCTTTGGTAAAACAAGTTACAGCACAAAGCCTTCAAGGTCCTACCCTGCCTAGGATAAGAGATCTGTGCAACTCGCTAGATCCTCTTTCCCTGGGTAGATCCAAGGACTAAGTCCTCCCCTGACTCGTGCACTCAGCACTTACAATACTTACAGTAGGCACAAAGCTCTTACAGTCACACAGACATCTAATCACATAGATCTACTTTATGCACTAAGCCATTCACTTTACATCACACACCTCCCTTTTTATATGCATCTCCTACCCTTCTATTTATACATACAAAAGGCCTAAATAAGGGCCGATATCCCTTTCCCATTACAATATTCCCAAAAAGCCAAAAAATCCCAAAAAAGGGGCGGAGATCCCATGATCTCCTCTTCACCATGCACTCCTTCTCCGACTGGATGTCAGAGTACCGAAAACGGTCAAATATGACCAAGTATTCCTCAAACTTGGTCAAGGGACAATAATAATATATCCCCAAATGAGAACCAATCTCAGACCATACTTGCCTCGGGAAAGCACATTCTAAGAACAAGTGAGTGTTAGATTCAATTGAGTTCCAACATAAATAACAAATTTCAGGACCTTGTCTATTTTTAGTTTGCATCATATCCCACGTTAAAGACTTACCTTTCAAAACCAACCATAAATAGAGGACCACTTTTAATGGACCTGTTATCCCCAGTTCCTATGGATAACAAAAAATATGATGTCTCAATGCCCTCAAGTTGCACACATGGAGTAATGAGAGATGAATTGACCAACAATTGTCCACTTGCAAGGATGGAGGCATGCTTCATGACCACACATCTCAGGTTCATCATGAGGGTATCCACACATCAGCTTGCTTCTGGAGGACATTGGGTCTTGATCCATGAGGTACAAGCCAAGTATTATGGTGAGTGTCATTTCAATATTCAAGGTATTTGAGTTTGTTGCATTTAAAATTTCTTTTGATTATGTAATGTTTGCTTGGACATTATGATATTTTCCCTGTTTCACCTTGGTGGTTGACATTGTACCCTAGTAAATGGTCACTCGTAGGGATGGTTTTACTACTGGGAGGTCCGCTGGATGAGTCATTGTGCCATTCCCCGACCATACTTCTGACTTTCCACACTTCATCCCCTCATCTCCTTACCTTTTGGTATTTTTGGGTGCACTGACCCAAGAAGGGATTGTCCCTCATTTCATGGGAAGAAGGGGTTAAAGGCCCAGAGGGGAGATAGTTGTAAAAAGAGAAAAATCCATATTATAAACCTTCCATATGCTCACCCAAAGAGGTCTTTAAAGCAATGAAACATTTCTCCTAAAAAATCAAATACCTGCAAAAGCAAACACATAACATAAATGTACCACTTGATTCAAAGATTTACACAAATTGTGTTACAAGCTAGACTATACCCGCATGGAACCATGTGTATTTCTCCCTTCAAGTGACACTTTGGTACTTCCCCCTAGGGTAATTGATTCACCCTAGGGAGTACCCATATTTTGGACCTTAATTAATTAATGGTAATGAATGGGATTGGAAAAAGGATGCATTGAAAACAAAGGTGTGGCACACCCTCTTCAAAGGCACCCCTAAATGAGACATTATGACCCCTTGTATGTCATGAACCTTGTACCCAAGAGTCTTGCCTACATCTATATCATCATTTCCACATGTCTTAGAAAGGGGTTCCATTTGGGAAACAGTCCTTGACCTAGGGGATGATTCACCCAATAGGTCACCTTGTCAACCCTCCCATACCCAAACTCCCTCCCATACTCAAACTTGGCAAGTTTCATAGGGTATTTGAGCACTTTTTTATTTTGATGAGGTGTTTTTCGATGAACATGCTTAGGTGGCACATTTATTGACTTTTGTTGATGCTTAAAAGTGAAACGATGAATATTATGCTCGCAAATGATTGTCAAGCTTTATTATGTAATTATATTAATAATATAATAGTAGGTGGGACCCCCTGGTTATACTCATTTCCATATGGTGGATAAGCAGTGCTTATTTTTTTCCATCCATGTGATGGTAGAAACACGACTCTCTACAGTTCATTTGCTTGATATCGTGGTTTAAAATGTATGGTAATATTTGGTGGTTAGATGATTAAAACATGGAGCTGAGTGGTTTGGATGATCTCTCATAAATTATGATAATGTTGCCCTTTTGAATAAAAGAATTATACTCCAAGTTTTAATGTTGTGTATTGTCCATGACAAAGGTTGGGTGGTCATGACCCTTGCTACTATGGTTATGCGCATGGTTTGAGTTTCATAGTGGGTTGTGTTCCTAGCACATCATCATTTGAAGGAATTTGATATTGGCAAGGGATGGCGCACTTTGCAAAAGTAATATGGCAATTTAGGGTTTTTGGTTGATTAATGGTGTAGTGCTATGGTGATTTGGCTAGTGGGCTTGGCTTGTACCTAAAATTGAATGAATATATGAGTGGAAAAGCGATGTGCTGTAAATGCGCATCACTCAAACTCCCCTCGAGCCCGTCACCCTAGCCATTCTTGCAATTTGGCTCTGGTAGTTTATGTTGCTCCACCTTGCCCGGTCGTGGAGGAAGTTTACAATATTTGTTTTTCTCCTCACATAAACTTTTATAGGTATGGGTTTTCTTAATATTCCATCCATGAGAGTTGCTATGCCTTTGAATCAAATCTTGGCTCTGGTTTCTCATGTTCTGTTTGATTCTCAAGTTGTTATGATGTTTTGGAACTGTGTGTTATGGTTGCATCTTTGGTTTTCTGTGGTGGTCCTTTCTGTGTGTAATTGTTCACAAGGAATTTTTAAGAAAAAGTTGCAATGAAGCATACTTTGCCAAAGTTTTTTTTTCGAATTTATTCCCTCTGTTGAAATTGGTTATAACAGTCTACCTAAACTTTGGGCTTTGTGAATACCCCACTTATATCTTGACATTATTGGTCTATGTGACTAAGTATTCTCACACTGTGTTCAACTCTGTGGTTTTTTATGTGAACTATGATGGAAGGTTGGAGCATTTCATGACTTGAAGCTTGTGTTAAAAATATTGAATGTTTTGGGTTCAATCATTATGTTGATTGTATAAAGGGGATACTTGTGTTCGAAATGTTTGAGGCCCGAATAAGAGTGATAAAATCCAAATTAATTGCATTAAACAGTGGTTAAATAAATGATGGATATGAGTTGTTGTAAACATTGTACGTGTCCATGTTAGTTTTAAAGGATTATGTATTGGAGTTAATGTTAAGGTTGTGGCTCAAAGGCTATTGTTGTTTCCTATAGCGATTACGATTTTGTTCATTATGATTGTCATATTATGATAATGTGGATACAATGGTTACTGTAATTAAATATTTATGGGCATACAGATTATTGTGTAAATAATTCGAAAGCCAACAAGAAAATTTGTCAAAGAAGATACCAGTTTGAATTATTTTTTTGGAAAAGGAACACTTGTTAAACTTTGAAAGTCTGGACATAGATATGTTTTGATTGCATTTGAGGTATCATGTTTGGTTTTATTTCGCTAGAACAGTATCCATATTGATCCCCTATCATTCTACCATTGTTCACTAATTACATTCCCCTCACAATCCCGATTTCAATTATTGCATCCATGTTCTGTGATATAAATTTAAAAGAAAAGTATGTGTAGAAGCGACAAAAGGGATAACATGGAAAGGATTGGTGACTAATATTTTGATATTTTTATACACAATTAAATGGCTTGGTTAATTGTTTAACAATATTTGTATATGCATTCCCTATCCTTCTACCAATTTTCGTTAATTACACTCCCTCCATATTTCCCATGAACCCTATCACCCCATGTTCACATGGAAATTAATGAATGGTTTGTTATGGATGGATTTGCATGTATCTCGTGTCAATTTTGAGCCAAATTTTGATTCATGTAAGCAAAGTTTCATGTATGGTTTATTAAGATCTCTATTACTAATGAACCATTGCTACAAGATGAGATTTTTCAGTAGAGGCAGCAATGGCTGAAATAATATAGGCAGGGGAAATTGGAATCGAGTCCATAGGAGGCCTAGATTTTCTATCCATTTTGATGTTGATCCTCAAGAATTGAACCAATTGTTCCAAGTTGATTTCTTTAATTGGATTTGCCATGGAATAATGCACCCTTGACCAAAAATACCCCATTTTCAGCCTCCTCAGAACATCCCTGGCATTCTCGTTCCTCCACATGTGTCTTTGTAGCCTGAAGTCCCCGCAAAGGATGGTTGGAAAGAGATCGTCAACCAACTTGTATCTCACCATCATCGTTGTCCCACTATGTCATTTCCTTTTCCTCCACCTTTCAATCCCAATTTATATATTTCTCGTGTTGTTTCACCAGTTTAGTCTTGACACACCAGTAAGAGATTAAAAATTGATATTCTTTAAGATGTGCAAGACAAGGGAAAAGAAGTTGCCTCCTCTTCTTCTCCCTCCAATGATTCCTTAAAATCTATGTCTTCCCACATGCATTTGAAGGATGATTGTTCCCATGTGATCAGCGAGATACATCCCTGAGGATCCAATCAACCACAGGCTACTTCCGAGAAGTCTAAGGGAAACATCAATGAAAAAAGGAAAATTGCCTGACAAAGTGGAAAATATGGTTTTTAGATTATGTTTTTTATGATTTCAGGGGATGAAGACAATGCTTAGTGGTTTTCAGTATTTTTGGACAGCAAGCTCTATTTTGATATTTTGTGGATAATGTGGACATATATATTATTTTTGGATATGATATAAATTATTTCTGATATTTAAATATCCAGTTTGAAATATATTCAAGGGGTGGAATATGGTTAAAATGATTTTTTTTTTGTATAATATTTCATGAGTTAAAAGGAAGAAATGACGGGAGTCACAAGGGGTTCCACCTACCTAGTTGTTATCAGTTAAGACCCTTAATTATATTATTATTATTTATTTCTCCTAAACTAATTAGTTAAGTTAAATCAACTTAACTAAAGAAAGTAGTTGAACTACTTCAACTTATTTCGAAAAGATAAAAGTTGAATGAGAAGAAGAGATAAAGGAGAATAGGAGGAAGCAAGACTAAGGTTTGATCTTTAGTTACATAATATAGTTTCAGTTTTCATTCATTTCTGAGTTTATTCAAAGCCTAATTATCTTCTTGACAGCAGGGTCTTATTGTACACAACAAGGTTGAAGACTGAACCACACTTTTTAGACGCTTGTTTTAAAGGTGTTGATCCATCCTTGATAGTCTCTGTATTCTTGTCTGTTTGTGAATTAAGTTTCATGGTTAATAAAGGATATCTTGCAAAGTCAAATTGGCAGCAGTTTGTGGCAAGCTGATCTAGATTATTAATTTCAGTTTTACTTTACTGTCGGAGTCTTTTTGTATGGTGTTCATCGAAGATCTCTAAATTGGACTTTGGTCCATTCCCTCATAGGGGTTTTGTAAAGAGAAAATATTTTTTGATATCTCAGAGTGAAATAAAATCAAATTTTTATTATGTCCCATATATGTGTATTTTTGACTTGGTTACATTTCTCTTTTTGATCTCTGTGTTTACTTAATCGCAAATCTGTGTATATTCCAGAAGTTTTTTTTTTATGTTTGCAACATATTTAAACTATAAATTAGCGTTAGTCCTTGTAATTAATACTTGTGGATTGAGAGAATATTTTGAGGCTATAAACCCCCAGGTGGCATTCCCAACTATCTTGTCCTAGCCAGGCAAGATATGAAAATAATTGAGTAAAGGTAATTCAAACCTTTTCCTCATCATTTATTTTGCGACCATACAGGGGATATCTTCCATATCTCTCTGGTTGATTGTATTCATAATTATCATTGAATATATTTTCTTTGTTTTGATTCTTTGACAGTTTTATTTTCCTCATGAGAGTACCTGCTACAAGGCAGCCCAATATAAAGCACAGTCTTAAGGACCAAACCAACATTGCCTTAACTTTATTCAATACCATCTTAGAAACTGCTAATACCCGGGTTGAGTTTAAACACTCGTGGGAGGTAATTGAACAAGACATAAGTATTCATGAACTTTGGGGGGGCAGACAAAGGCAGCCTAGGAATCATTTGTAGCCCTCTTTTTCCTAAAGTTTCGGTTTTGTTTTTCATGTCCTCAAATCCTTGCATCTCTAGGAGAAGAAGAGGATTGTCTCTTGAAACCACTCCTATCATTGAAATAGGAAGAAGGAAAGTCATTATGTCAACCCAACAAGGTACTCTAAGGAGAAACTTATCTGATTCGGCTAGTTCATATTTCTCACCCACACCTATCATTTACAACATGGCATCTGCAGGTGGCTCTGGTGGTACTGTAGGTGCCTCATCATCTCAACCTTCAGCCTCGTCAGTAATTGGTAGTTTTTATAGCCATCAAGTTCATGTCCAATATACTACCAACCCTGCTAAGATCATCAAGAAGTATGGTCTTTTCCAATTTGAGGAAGATGCTACTACCACCCCGTGGCACATGTCATCTCCCTTGAACCTAGTGCTTGTTACTCATCCTTTACCAAAATTTAAAGAGCATCTACCTAGGTTTTTCAGAAATAATATCGTCACTACAAACGAACACTTGGTAATGTTCTCTAATGCTTGTCACAATATAGGAGCTGATGATAATGATACTTGCATGCGTCTTTTTTTCAACTCTCTCGAAGGGAAAGCAGTGGTAGATTTTTTCGATCTCCCTATTCAAATACTTTCCACTTGGGAAGTGTTAGTTTACTGGTTTAAGTCCACTTATGGGCAGTCTAAGAGCCCAGTTGAACAATTGCGGGAATATAATAACATTGTGTACAAGGACGGTCAGACTATTAAGTATTTCAACCTTTGTTTCACCAAGTTGTATAATCAAATTCTTGAACTTATTCGCCCCCAGAACCAAGTTGCTTTTATGCATTGCTATAATTCTCTACCTTCCCCTTATCAGCATAGGCTTGAAGAAAAGGATATTGATAACCTTGGTTCTGCCCTTCATACTTTTGTAGAATATGAAGAACAACTAGAAAGAACAGATCTCCCCAAAGGGGACTCGGTCAAACAAATAGACATATCTGCTCTCCTACAACTTGTACAGGATATGAACAATCGGATGATAGCATACGAGCGAAAGGAAAATGTCCCTTCTCTTATTCCGGGGGCATCATCTTCTTCTTCACCACATTTTAGGAATACCAATGAAAACAACTTTCAGCCCAAAGCCATCATGTCTCGCAGTTGGTGTAACTTTTGCGAGGAAAATCACGAGGAAAGTACTTGTGAGGTAAAGAAGAGTGCTAGAGATAAAATATTTGGCAAAAAGCCTCCTGAAACCATGATTGTTGTTCTAGATTGGGAAGAACCGGAAGATGTCGTGATCATAAACACTAGGAATAAATTTTATGCTTTAAAAGGAAAATATGATCCCCCTCGTACTTCTTCTAGTACAATCTCATCTTCACAAGATGCTATTGTGCAGGCTACCAAGACTCCTGACAATCAAGGAGTTCCCTCCCTTCTTCCCTCTTCCAAATATCTCAACCAATTGGCTAATATCAAGGTCGATGCTACTCTTTTGGACATGGTTGTCGTCCCTGAACAACAAAAGCATCTCAAAAAATTTATGGAAGGAAAATCTTTCACCATAGCCAATCTTTATGAAGAGGCTAAAGAAGAGGATTCTAAAGTAGGTGTAAATAACTTTAGAAACCCTATAAAAAACACTCCATTTTTCATTTATGTAAAAATTATGGATAAAATAGCCCATTTTTTCCTAATTGACGACGGTTCGAGCCCAAGCGTAATGTCAAAAATTATTATGGAAGAGCTAAGATTATCATGTACTAATGAAAATTCTAGAAGAATGCTCTCATATAATAGTCTACAACAGTCAACTATAGGTGAAATCAAAGGCGTGACTTTGGTTCTTTGTGCACATCCTGAAATAAGGACAACCCTCAACATCCAGGTAATTGACATGCCAGTAAGTAAGTATTCTATCATCTTAGGAATAGATTGTCAAGCCTTGACAGGTTTCTCTTGACGGAACACACTTATTCGTTCCTTGGAATGGAAAGAATATCATAGTCCTGAGGGAAGAAAGAATCTCACCATACATAGAGAGTATTCCACAACCTAATGTAAACTATGTCGAGGAAGACTTAGGAGTGTACTCCATCTTTGCAGATGAGGGTGACACTGCCTCGAAACAAATTGGCCTAGAGGATGGTATGTGGCACATGCACTTCGATGGTTCATGCTCCAGCGAAGGTAATGGAGTTGGAATTATCTTATACTCGCATATAGGTAAAATTCACAACTTTTCTTATAGACTCAAATTTGCTTGCACGAATAATGTTACCAAGTTTGAAGCATTATTTCTAGGCATTGAAAATGCTTATAATTTAGGTTGTGGACACCTTACAGTATTTGGGGACTCTGAACTTGTTGTGAACCTTGTACGTAAAATATACTCTCCTAACAATAAGTTGATGAAACACTACACCCAAGCTGTTTGGATGCTTATCTTGAACTTATTATCATTTAACATCACTCATGTTAAAAGGGAACTTAATTCAATGGCTGATAGGTTAGTTGTGTTTGCAACGTCTCCTACTCGACAACTTCTGCCTCAAAGACTTGATTGTACTTTTCAATCCTTATATCATCCTCATATTCTTGACAATGTAGAGTCATGGAAGGTCTTCCCTAGTGATGAAGGCATCTGTTCTTTCATACAAAATGACCCATTTAATCCCAAGGATATTATATCCATGGAAAACAACAAAATTCCAAAAGGCTTGACTCCTCTAGAAAGTTCATTTTCATCGAGTGATGTAGGCAATAAAGAAATGCATAAAGAAGAGGAGTCAAAAAGGAAAGTGGGTGAAACCATTTCGTTAAACATTGTAACACCTGATTCCCCTAAGAATGTTAAGATAGGTGCCCAATGTACTAATGAAGAAATGATGAAATTCATTAATTTGCTTCATGAGTTTCAAGATGTTTTTGCTTGGTCATATGAGGATCTTCGTGGTTTTGATCCTGCTCTCATACATCATGCCATTCCTATAAAGGAAGGGATAAAACCAGTTAGGAAAAAACAAAAACCCATTAACCATGCACTTGAAGCTACTATTAGGAAGGAGTTGGAAAAACTTTTGAAAGCTGGTATAATTTTGTCGATTAAGTATTCAGAGTGGGTCTCAAATTTGGTTCTCATTTGAAATACAACTGGTCAGATATGATTGTGCATTGAATAGACCGAGCATAAAATACCATTTTCCTCTCCCTAACATGGAAATTATTTTGTAGCAAGTTGCAGGGTCACAAATGATGTCCGTACTTGATGGTTTCTCTGGTTATAATCAGATCAAGGTAAAAAGGACTGATAGGTACAAAACCACTTTCACTACACGTTGGGGCACATTTTCTTATGAACGCATGCCTTTTGTCTTATCTAATGCAGGTTCCACTTTCCAAAGACCTATGCAGATAGATTTTGACGATCTAATTGGGAAGATTATCTAGGTTTATCTTGATGACTTGACTGTTTATTCAAAAAACCGGTTGGATCATTTTGTTCATCTTAGAAAAGTTCTCATGTGATGCAGAAAGTTCAGTATTTCTTTAAATCCTTCTAAATCCATTTTTGGCGTTATCAAGGGCAAGATCCTTGGGCATATTGTTTCTGACTTAGGAATAAGCATAGATCCTGAAAGGATCGTTGTTATTTTGAACCTTCCTACTCCCGCTTCCAAAAAGGAGTTTAAGCCTTTATGGGCATTATCAACTTTGTCCATAGATTTGTTCTTGATTTTGATTTAATGGTCAAACCAATTCATAATATTCTAAGGAAAGATCACTCCTTTTCTTGGACTGAATACGTCAAAAATGATTTTGTAAGGATTAATAAAACAATCAATTCTGCATCGGTTTTGGAGAAACCGGACTTTGAGAAAGATTTTGTCGTATACAGTAATTCCACTGAGAAAGCAGTTTCTTCTATTCTCCTATAATGCGATGACCAGAATAATGAAAAACCAGTAGCTTACATGATTCAAAGCTTATCAGATGATGGATTTAAGTATTCTTATATCAAAAAAACATGTTTTTTCTCTGGTTAAAGCTGTGGAGAAATTTCTCCACTTTATTCTAGGCAAGCACACACATGTAAAAGTCCCTTTGCCCGCTGTCAAGTTTTTTCTTTCGCAGACTTATATTTCAGGGAAGCTCACACATTGGCTTGCCAAGATCCAAGAGAATGATTTAACCATCATGACTTCAAAAACAATTAAGGGACGAGACTTAGCCCTTAACTTGGCTCAACATGTTGAAGCAAGTGAAGAAACCAACGAACAAGATAATCCTCTTTCAGCACTATTTTACATTGAGATTCAAACCCTTCCCATAGATGAACATCCCTACTATAAAAATCTAGTGTATTACTTGCTATATCGGAAATTCATAGATGATTTAGATACTCATCAAAGGAGAACGCTCTGTCTTGAATCTTCCAGATATATTATTTTAGGATACTTTTTGTTGAGAAGATTTGTCGATGGAATATTACTTCAATGTGTTAATAATGAGGAAGCACAGAAATTGTTACAGGAAACTCATGGATCTTCAGATTTTGTTATTCATGTAGGTGGTCAGTTTTCTGTGAAAACAACTGCTTTTAAAATCATCAGAAAAGGTTATTATCAGCCCTTAATTTTTCGAGATTCTTATAAATTTTCAAGATCTTGTGACAAGTACCAAAAATTTGTTGGGAAAGAACGTCTTTATGCCATGCCTTTGCAACCTGTCCTCCCTGATTTTCCTTTTTTTAAAATGGGGTCTGGACACTATCGGTCTTGTTAACCCTCCATCTTCAGCAGGGCAGATTTTTATCTTGACAGCCACATATTATTTCACTAAATGGACTGAAGTTGTCCCACTTAAACACTCACAGGATGAACATGTTATTTCTTTCCTTGAAACTAATATTTTCTCCAGATTTTGCATTCCTTTAGAAATTATTACAGATAACGGTATCGCTTTCATTTCCACTAAGCTGACTCTGTTTCTAGCCAAGTTGGGAGTCAAAAATTTCACCTCATCAGCTTATTACCCTCAAGGAAATGGGCAAGTCGAGTCTACAAATAAAAATCTGGTTAGGATCATCAAGAGGCTCATTGAAGATAAGCCTCGTCAATGGCACACCCTCCTCACTTATGCCCTTTGGGAAGATCGCACTACTACCAAGGTAAGCACAGGTTGCACTCCCTTCCAGCTTGTTTATGGCCAAGAAGTTATTTTTCCTACTGAACTGGAACTTTCTTCTCTATGGTTGATGCTACAGATCGAAGAATTAAATTCTTCTAATGTCACTCAAAGGATAAATGCATTTTTAGCTTTAGAGGAACAAAGAATGTTTTCCTTGGAAAACATAAAGAGACGACAGCAAACTATGAAGAAATATTTCAACAAAAGTGCAAAATTTGTTAGGTTTAAAGTAAATGAGAAAGTATTTCTTTGGGATTCATCCCATGCTGACAGAGGAAGACATTCGAAGTTTCAAAAATTGTGGTTGGTTCCTTTTAAAATCGCTTTCGTCCTGGGCGCAAATTCTTATCTTCTAAAGGACTTGGAAGAGCAATTATTTTCCTATAGTACCAACAGTTCCCACTTGAAACACTATGTGGAACCAGTTTGAAGATTGAGCGTTGCATGAAAGCCATTGTTGTATTATAGTTTTATGTTCATTGTTTTGATTTTGCCTTGTTGTTTTTCTTTTTCTGCTATTTCATTTCCGTTGTTTTTCTTTTATTGTTTTCCTTTTTGTTTATCAGAAATAAACTTTGGATCAGTTTCACCACAATGATGTTATTATGTAATTATTGTTGGTCAATAACAATCAAGTTACACAACTGTCATGATGTCCCCCTTGTAGACATCACTTAAATTTCTTTCTACTTCAGTACTGTTGTTAGATAGATAATTGGATTTTCATCCCTACTTTATGCTTTCCCTTTCTTCCCTCCACCCTGAGATTCAGCAAGAGCATGCCAGAAAGTTTTCTCCTTTAAACAAGAAACACTCTCACTATGACCAATCAAATGTTATGCATACAGGAACAAACCCCTCATACGTAACACTTTCCATGAGTTATTCCCAAAGTCCTGGATCATTTTTTCCCTTAAACCGCCTCACTCCCCCTATTGCATAATCATTTTGGTAAATAATTCTTTGATCTATGGTTCACTTGGTCTGCAAAATCAGACATTTTGAGTTCTTAATCTGTTGGAAACATATCTCCTTGTGGAGTCACCAGTTTGTTGACGCTTAAAAGAACAACGATGAATGCTATGCTCGCAAATGATTTCCAAGTTTTATTATTTAATTAAATTAATAATATACTAGTAGGTGGGACCCCCTTGTTATACTCATTGGCATATGGTGGATAAGAAGCGCTTCTTTTTTTGTCTATGTGATGGTAGAAACATGGTTCTCTACAGTTCATTTGCTTCATATCGTGGTTTAAAATGTATGGTAATATGTGGTGGTTGGATGATTAAAATATGTAGTTGAGTGGTTTGGATGATCTCTCATAAATTATGATAATGCTGCCCTTTTGAATAAAAGAATTATACTACAAGTTTTAATGTTGTGCATTGTTCATGACAAAGGTTGGGTGGTCATGACCCTTGCTACTATGGTTATGTGCATGGTTTGAGTTTCATAGTGGGTTGTGTTCCTAGCACATCATCTTTTGAAGGAATTTGATATTGGCAAGGGGTGGCACACTTTGCAAAAGTAATATGGAAATTTTGGGTTTTTGGTTGATTAATGGTGTAGTGCTATGGTGAGTTGGTTAGTGGGCTTGGCTCGTAACATAAAATTGAATGAATATCTGAGTGGAGAAGCGACATGCAGTAAATGCACGTCACTCAAACTCCCCTCGAGCCCATTACCCTAGCCATTCTTGCAATTTTGGCTCTGGTAGTTGTTGTTGCTCAGCCTTGCCCGGTCGTGGAGGAAGAATGCAGTCTTTGTTTTTCTCCTCGCACAACATTTTACAGGTATGGGTTTTCTTACTCTTCCATCCATGAGAGTTTCTCTACCTTTGAATCAAATGTTGGCTCTGGTTGCTCGTGGTTTGTGTGATTCTCAAGCTGTTACAATGTTTTGAAACTATGTGTTATGGTTGCATCTTTGGTTTTGTGTGGTGGTCCTTGTTGTGTGTAATCGTTCGCATGGAATTGTTAAGTAAAGGTTGCAGTGAAGCCTGCTTTGCCAAGGTTTTGTTTTTGAGTTTATCCCCTCTGTTGAAATTGGTTATAACAGACTACCTAAACTCTGGGCTTTGTGAATACCCTGCTTATATCTTGACATTACTAGTATCTATGACTAAGTATGCCCACGCTGTGTTCGATTCTGTGGTTTTTTATGTGAACTATGATGGAAGGTTGGAGCATTTCGTGCCTTGTCTTGGAAAAACCCTTAGTTGTTGGCTTGCTTTCTATGACCTCACCATCACCATTGCCTGGTAAATATTGTACAGTATGAGGGAATTGCTACCCAGAAGTTGATGGGAGCACTATTCGTGCTTTTTGGTTGGACACGGGTTTATATTTGGTCACTTGTTATGCAGTGTTGCTAAAAGAGGTTGGATTCATTTTTTTTTCGTTTAGCAGTTGTAGTGTGTTGTTGGAGACCCATACAGTCGAGAGAAATATTGCATGTTATTTTTCCTATGGTAAAATATCATAGGGAACCTATGGAATGAGTTGTATGTGCCATTTTTCTGCCAAACTCTTTGGTCAAACCGCCTGTTCTTATCTTCCACTTGCTATCTTAAACCCTGAACATTACTTTGAGATCGTATTTACTCCTGTTTTAAGTTGACGGGATCATTTTGCTTGCCCGATTACTTGGGCATGATTTGGTTTGGTCTCTTGTTTGTTAATTCTGGAAGAGATATGGACTCACCCATTCATTTGAAGCTTGTGTTCAAAATATTTAATGTTTTGGGTTCATTCACTATGTTGATTGTATAAAGGGGACACATGTGTTTGAAATGTTTGAGGCCCAAATAAGAGTGATAACATCCAAATTAATTTCATTAAACAATGGTTAAATAAATGATGGATATGAGTTGTTGTAAACATTGTGCGTGTCCCTGTTGATTTTAAAGGATTAAGTATTGGAGTTAATGTTATGGTCATGGCTCAAAGGCTATTGTTGTTTCCTATATCAATTACGATGTTGTTCGTTATGACTGTCATATTATGATAATGTGGATACAATGGTTACTGTAATTAATTTTTTCTGGGCATACAGATTATTGTGTAAATAATTCGAAAGCTAGTAAGCAAATTTGTCAAAGAAGATACCAGTTTGAATTATTTTTTTGAAAAAGGAACATTTGTTAAACTTTGAAAGTCTGGACAGAGATACGTTTTGATTGTGTTTGAGGTAGCATGTTTGGTTTTGTTTCGCTAGAACAATATCCATATTGATCCCTTATCATTCTACCATTTTTCGCTAATTACATTCCCCTCACAAACCCAATTTCACTTATTGCATCCATGTTATGTGATATAAATTTAAAAGAAAAGTCTGTGTAGAAGCGACAAAAGGGATAACATGGAAAGGATTAGTGACTGGTATTTTTATATTTTTATACACAATTAAATGGTTTGGTTAATTGTTGAACAGTATTTGTATATGCATTCCCTATCATTCTACCAATTTTCGCTAATTACACTCCCTCCATATTTCCCATGAACCCTATCACCCCTTGTTCACATGGAAATTAATGAATGGTTTGTTATGGATGGATTTGCATGTATCTCGTGTCAATTTTGAGCCAACTTTTGATTCATGTAAGTAGAGTGTCATGTATGGTTTATTAAAATATCCATTACTGATGAACTGCTACTATGAGATGAGCTTTTTCAGTAGAGGCAGCAATGGCCGAAATAACAGAGGCATGGGAAATTGGAACCGAGGCCATAGGAGGCCTAGATTTTCTATCCATTTTGACATTGATCCTTAAGAATTGAACCAATTGTCCCAAGTAGGGTTCTTTAATTGGGTTTTCCATGGAATAATTCACCCTCTATCAGAAAGACCCTCTTTTCAGCCTCCTCAGAACATCCATGGAATTCGCGTTCCTCCACATGTGTCTTTGTAGCTTGAAGTCCTCGCAAAGGATGGTTGGAAAGAGATTGTCAACCAGCCTATCTCTCACCATCGTGGTTGGCTCACTATGTCATTTCCTTTGCCACCACCTGTCAATCCCAATGTCCATATTTCCCATGTTATTTTTCCAGTTCATTCTACACACACCAGTAATAAATTAAAAATTGATATTCCCCAACCTATGCAAGACAAGGGAAAAGAAGTTGCCTCCTCTTCTTCTCCCTCCAATGATTCCTTGAAATCTGTGTCTTCCCGCATGCATTTGAAGGATGATTGTTCCCATGTGATCAACAAGATACAACCCCAAGGATCCAATCAACCACGGGCTACTTCCAAGAATTCTAAGGGAAACAACAGTGAGAAAGGGAAAATTGTCTCACAAAGTGGAAAATATGGTTTTTAGATTATGTTTTTTATGATTTCAGTTGATAAAGACAGTGCTTAGTGGTTTTTAGTATTTTTGGACAACAAGCTTTGTTTTGATATTTTGTGGATAATGTGGACATATATATTCTTTTTGGATATGATATAAATTATTTTTGATATTTAAATATCCAATTTGAAATATATTCAAGGGAGTTACAAGGGTGGCATATGGTTAAAATGATTATTTTTTTGTATTATATTTCATGAGTTAAAAGGAAGAAATGACGGGAGTCACAAGGGGTCTCACCTACCCAGTTATTATTAGTTAAGACCCTTAATTATATTATTATTATTTATTTCTCCTAAACTAATTAGTTAATTTAAATCAACTTAACTAAAGAAAGTAGTTGAACTACTTCAACTTATTTGGAAAAGATAAAAGATGAATGAGAAGAAGAGACAAAGGATAATAGAAGGAGGAAGCAAGACTGAGGTTTTCTCTTTAGTTACATGAGATAGTTTTAGTTTTCATTCATTTCTGAGTTTATTCAAAGCCTAATTCTCTTCTTGACAACAGGGTCTTATTGTAGATGGAAAGGTTCAAGACTGAACCACATTTTTCAGACGCTTGGTTTAGAGGTGTTGATCCATCCTTTATAGTCTATGTATTCTTGTTTGTTTGTGAATTAAGTTTCATGGTTGATAAAGGATATCTTGCAAAGTCAAATTGGCAGTAGCTTGTGGCAAGCTGATCCAGATTATTAATTTCAGTTTTACTTTACAGTCGGAGTCTTTTTGTATGGTGTTCATCGAAGATATCTAAATCAGACTTTGGTCCATGCCCTCTCATGGGTTTTGTAAAGAGAAAATATTTTTTGATATCTCAAAGTGAAATAAAATCAAATTGTTATTATGTCTCATATATGTGTAGTTGTGACCTAGTTACATTTCGCTTTTTGATCTCCATGTTTACTTAATCATAAATCTGTGTATATTCCAGAAGTTTTTTTTTATGTTTTCAACATATTTAAACTATAAATCAGCCTTAGTCCTTGTAATTAATACTTACGGATTGAGAGAATATTTTGAGGCT
The DNA here is from genome assembly GCA_009831015.1 of Picea engelmannii. Classification (NCBI taxonomy): domain Eukaryota; kingdom Viridiplantae; phylum Streptophyta; class Pinopsida; order Pinales; family Pinaceae; genus Picea; species Picea engelmannii. Next base: position 74,414 of record ML797085.1, read on the forward strand.
ATAAACCCCCAGGTGACATTCCCAACTATCTTGTCCTAGCCAGGAAAGATCTGAAAATGATTGAGTAAGGTAATTCATACCTTTTCCTCAACAACTTGATTTACTCATCATGATACATTTGGCTTGAGATCCTTGGAGGGCGTATTCATTGTCTTTGGAGGACCTTGTTTGGTGGATAGATTTGGAAGAACAAGCCTTAGCTTGGGATTCCTTGGGGCTTGAATACCACTGGTTAGATACCATGGCCCACACTCTAGGTGATGATGAAAACCTTTGGAGGCTTGAGATATTCCTTGGAGGACATCGACCATGCCCCTACTAGCCCAATGTTTTGCCTTTGGAGGCTAAAACATCACACTTTGAGGGCTTGACGTCATCTATAGGTTAGGTTTTGGTGGTGAAGGGAGGCATGGCGTCATTTGATGAGGAAGAACACCTTGACTTGGTGGAGAGGTCCCTATCATATTGGAAGGAGGCCTTTGGAGGCCCAATGTTTCATCCCCAACCTCAATGAATTGCCAAATATGCCAAAATGTTTCCCTAAACAAGTGGCGTCATGCCTTTTCTAGGGTTACTATTGTGCAAAATAAAATTTTAAATTGTAAAGGGGAAAAGTAAGGATTGTTGTCCCCTGACTTTGTGGTTTATCCTAAGTTTTGTGGACAAACTCTTATTATAGGTTTTTGTATAAATAGAGATCATTTCTATCTCATTTAATCATAGCTCTCCCATTGTGAGAAGACTATATTAGCTGAAATTTTCTCCCTACTTGGGAAATTCTCTTTATCTCTCTTGGTTACATTCTCTTGCTATGGTTTGTCTTTGCTACTGGTGGAAGAAGTGGTGTGCACTCTCTCTTGGAGTATATTTATTGATTAATGGTGGTTGTGCTTGGTTAAAGAAGGACTTTATCTTGTTTTGTGCTTAGACTAGGTAAGGAAACTATAATGTTGCTTATTTTGATTGGTACAAGTCTAATATGCTAAGATTCTTGGGGAGTATAAGTGCATACAACGCCACTAAGACCATCATTTTGTTTTGAATTAATTCATTGCATAAAGGAATACTAGGAGGAGTAAAAGGGTTTACACCCTCTTAGGGTTTTTACTAGTTAGTTTTAGCTTGCCTTGGGGAGTAAAAGGGATTACACCCCCAAGGATATAGCTCTATTAACTCATTAATTATAAAGACTCGATAACTCAATAGCTAAAGACACTAGTCTCTTGCATTGGAGAAATAAAATATTGCATTGGCATACGTAAAAACACGAGATATTGGAATTGTTTGAGTTGGAAACTTTTATGCATGCTAAGAGCTTGGCAAGGCCACTAAGGCATCTTGATTGGCTTGGTATTATTTTAGCTATAACTCATTAAAATATACATACATTAGGGCTGCAGAAAATCATTCTTTTACTTACTTATAACTCACATTTCAACGGTCAAAAGTTGCTAATAATTTACCCCCATCGTCTACTAGTCTCAACTCATTTTTTGGGTGGATTACTTGTGATTTTTGGTGGCTGATTTTTCTGTTGTAACAACTTGTTTTCTACAACCATAAGGTTGCAAACATATATTTGCAGTACTTGTCTATAACAGTCTTACATTGATGCTAAATTTTTATGCTTTTATACTTGAATTGTATTAGTGTTTACTAGCTTATCGCTTGCATCCTTTATGTGACCTACAGAGCCCATCCATTCATAAGTATCACTTTCGATCTCATTTCCCCCCTAGTGTCACCTGAGATCCCCCCTTAAGGTGATCACTTCATCTCTAAAGTGATGGGAATACCTATCTAAGGTGACAGTGGGTAGGTATTCTCCTAGTTGTCGCCATCTTGTGGTTTGGGTCGAGATTTTCCCAACCTATAATTAGTACGATAACATTTTGGCGTCGTTTCAAAGGAGGATTTTGAATACTCTTTTGTTCCCTAATGAAACTTTGGCAATCTACCATCCCAAATTCTTTACCCCTATATTTCTTGGTGACTCCACTTGAAGGACATTCCCCTTCCACCCTTGATGAGATCTTCTTGAAGTTCATATAGCGACTCCACCTTCCGAGAACCCACCTTTCCCTGATTACCCTTTCCATCCTTTGATGAGCCTTGATCTCATCTATAAACTCCATTGAATTGTTTATCCAAGTGATGGAAAGATGTGTCTATGGCATTTTCATGAGACATACAAAGCCTTGGATGTTCAGTTTATTTATTGGTATCCAAATAAATTCCCGATGAAACAGTTGATTCGTGTTCCTAAGTTCGACTGTGATCCATCCTCGGTTGTTGCACATGCACCAAGTTTGTTGAATTCGTCATACACTATAGCATAGAACAAGAAGATGTGATTTTGCAGTTGTTTCTCTTATCTCTTGAAGAAAGGCAAATACAATGGATCAGAGGTTCTTGTAGCCCAAAAAGTATTTCTTCTTTGATAATCCTTATCTGAGAATTCCTTGAGCATTGGGGCCCTATAAATTATAAGCTTGAAGATACTATTCAAGACCTTGAGGACGTTCTCTGGGGATTTTTCATTTCTTTCATATATTGTTGAAGTTTTGAAAGAAATGCTTCTTCTAAAATCTGATGAAATTGTAGTTGAGGAAGAGATCATAGATGATAGTAATGAGGAAAGTTTTGAGTGCTTCAAGGAAAACATACAGGAAGACAATGAATTATGTGAACAATTACTTGAACACTACCATAATAAGGACTTCTTGGTCAAGTTCTTTGTGCAAAGAAAAGAATAATACAATGATATCCTTCAAAATTATGAGAGGAAGCCTACCCTAAACATGGCATGGGAGGTTTCCATTGCCTATTTCGGAGTAAATTCGTTGTGTGACGTTGTGACAAAGAAATATGGGTACCGGGAAAACTTCCAAAATGACATTGAACCACTCACCATGCTCGAAGAAGTCTACAAACTCATTAGAGATCAAGATTAGGATGGTGAATTCTTTGATCCTATTAAAGATGACTTGGTTAAAGAACAGATCCATGAAAATAGTTGCCAAGAAGATGAATACCTTGATGAAGTGAAACATCCATATGATTAGAAGGAGACATTGGTATATGTTCTCTCGCTTGAAGAAGATGAAGTCTTCCATCCTTGCTTTCCTCCTGCACATGAATTTGAAGAAGCAATTAATTTCAATGGTGAATAATTTGAAGATCGAGTTGACGCAACTCTAGCCTTTGATCTTCTTACACATGAAGAAAAAGAGATGGTAATTTTCAGTCACACTAATGGTCTTATGAAAGAACCCTTGGATATGGTTGATGAGCATATAGACACTTTCATACAGACTGGGGACGCGGATGGGATTTCGATCATTTCATATTTTATAGACCCAATTTACAACATTGAGGGTAGCTCTCAAGCAAAAGGGGTTGAGTTGTCATCTTCAGAAGACTGGTCTTCGTGCATATATGATTCAGATGTTTGGAAGTCTGATGATGATATGGTTACATATTTGTTTCTTCCATTCAAGGATGACCTGTTGCAACATTTTTAGGGTAATTTTCAGTCATCCCTTGGGAATTGTGATGTAGATCCTTTTGGGGATGCAGACTTGTTCGATGAGGACATTCATCCACCTTCATCCTCAATTTTAGATGAACACCGAGACATGGCCATCCCAGAGGAATCAAAGGCTCAATATACAAAGAGAAATTATTTTCATCTTAGGGATTTTTACAAGGATTCGCAGATGAACAGGCAACGTTTTTCTAGACATGAGGTTGTCCCTTACCTCATTTCTTCTTCTTAGGGAAATCATGGGGTCTTCTTGGGATCTCTCATGTATTCTTAGTCTTTAGGAAACAATGATCATACTAATGGGGATGAAGATGAGCCATCATATACATATGGTATCCCTCTTCAAAGATGAATTGATCGAGATTGTGGCTATCCTTTCAGGCAGGATTTCCAAGATGATTTGAATTGTGACTTCTCTTTTCAGCAAGATTTCCTCCCTCCCACCCATCTCAATGAGTTTCATTTCATGATTGATTATATGTCTATTCTTCAAGATTATTATGTTCTCAACTTATCCTTGTTGTATTGCATGATTAAGCACAAGGGGGGATACCTTGATGAAATGGTGAACAAATGGTTGCACTTGTTATATGACTTCACCTGACATCACTTATCACCTAATATTCAAGGCCCTGAGGCCCCAAGTAAGTAGGTAGGGCATATTTATTTCTTTCATTTGCATATTTATTTCTCATGGTAGCTTAGCTACGTTTCATATTTCATTTTGCATGTCTAGTTTAGAAATTTTTTAAAAAATGAAAAATTTTCTTTCTAGATTAGTTTTCATTTTGAGATTTGATTATATGGACAAAGGATGAGTGAGCCATCCTACCCTTAATAGTTTTTTGTTTCAATGTTGGTAGGCACAAGTCCACCAGGATATGTTGTGGTTCTCATGCACTCTACGGTGAGTACAAGTCTCGAGGTAGGAGTCAAATGTTTCCTAGGGATAACCAAGGAGATGATGTCTCGAGGCCCTCAGGTTGCAGACATGGAGTATCAAGATGACTTGACTAGCAATTGTCCACTTGCATGGATGGAGCCTCACTTAACCACCACACATCTCAGGTTCATCATGAGGGTATCCACAAATCGTCTTACTTCCAGAGGACATTGGGTCTTGCTCCATGAGGTACAAGCCAGGTATTATGGTGAGTGTCATTTCAATATTTGAGGCATTTGAGTTTATTGCATTTAAAAATGATTTTGATTATGTAATGTTTGCTTGGGCATTATGCTATTTTTCATGTTTCACCTTGGTGGTTGACATTGTGCCCTAGTAAGTGGTCACCCGTAGGGATGGGTTTGCTACTGGGAGGTCCCCTTGATTATTCATCGTGCCATTCCCAGACCATACTTGTCACTTTCCACACTTCATCCCCTCATCTCCTTACCTTTTTGGATTTTCGGGTACACTAACCCAAGAAGGATTGTCCCTCATTTCATGGGAAGAAGGGGTTGAAGGCCCAGAGGGGAGATAGCTGGAAAAAGATAAAAAGCCATATTATAAACCTTCCAGATGCTCACCCAAAGAGGTCTTGAAAGCAATGAAATTATTCTCCTAAAAAATCAAATACCTGCAAAAGAAAACACATAACATAAATGTCCCACTTGATTGAGAGATTTACACAAAGTGTGTTACAATCTAGACTATACCCCCATGGCACTATGTGTACTTATCCCTTCAAGTGACACTTTGGTACTTCCCCCTAAGCTAATCGATTCACCCTAGGGAGTACCCAGTGTTTGGACTTTAATTAATTAATGGCAATGAATGGGCTTGGAAAAAGGATACATTGAAAATGAAGGTGTAGCACACTCTCTACAAAGGCACCCATAAATGAGATACTATTATCCCTTGTATGTCATGAACCCCATTTCCAATATTATTTCCCCCATTCATATCATATTTTCCACATGTCATAGAAAGGGGTTCCACTCGAGAAACACTCCTTGACCTAGGGGATGATTCACCCAATAGGTCACCTTGTCAACCCTCCCATACCCAAACTTGGCAAGTTGCATAGGGTCTTTGAGCACTTGTTTATTTTGATGAGGTGTTTTTTGATGTGCATGCTTAGGTGGCTCTTTTATTGACTTGATTTACTCATCATGATCCATTTGATTTGAGATCCATGGAGGACATATTCATTGTCTTTGCAAGACCTTGTTTGGTGGACAGATTTGGAAGAACAAGCCTAGCTTGGGCTTCCTTGGGGCTTGAAGCCCACCGGTTGAATACCATGGCCCGCACTCCAGATGATGATGACAGCCTTTGGAGGTTTGATATATTCCTTGGAGGACCTAACCCATGCCCCTACTATCCCAAAATTTTCCTTTCGGAAGCCAAAACATCACACTTTGAGGGCTTGACGTCATGCATGGGTTGGGGTTTGGTGGTGAAGGGACACATGGCATCATTTGATGAGGAAGAATGCCTTGAATAGGTGGAGAGGAACCTAGCATCTTGGAAGGATGCCTTTGAATGCCCAACGTTTCATCCCCAACCTCAATGACTTGCCAAAGATGCCAAAAACTTTCCCTAAAGGGGTGACGTCATGCCTTTTTTAGGGTTTCTATTTGCAAAATAAAATTTTAAATTGTAAAGGGGAAAAGTAAGGGTTGTTGTCCCCTTTCTTTGTGGTTTACCCTAAGTTTTATGGACGAACTCTTATTAGAGGTTTATGTATAAATGGAGATCAGTTCTATCTCATTTTATCATAGCTCTCCCATTGTGAGAAGACTATATTGGCTGAAATTTGCGCCCTACTTGGGAAATTATCTTCATCTCTCTCGGTTGCATTCACTTGCTATGGTTTTTATTTGATATTGGTGGAAGAAGTGGTGCGCACTCTCTCTTGGAGTATATTTCTTGATTTATGGTGGATATTGTTCAGTTAAATAAGGAGTTTATCTTGTTTTGTGCTTGGACTAGGTAAGGAAACTATCTTATTGCTTATTTTTATTGGTACAAGTCTAATATGATAAGATTCTTGGGTAACATAAGTGCATACAACCCCACTAACACCATCATTTTATTTTGAATTAATTCATTGCATAAAGGAATACTAGAAGGAGTAAAAGAGTTTACACCCTCTTAGGGTTTTTCCTAGTTAATTTTAGCTTGCCTTGGGGAGTAAAAGGGATTACACCCCCAAGGATATAGCTCTATTAACTCATTAATTTTAGAGTATTCATAACCCAATATCTAAAGGCACTAGTCTCTTGCATTGGAGAAATAAAATCAATCCATTGGGATAAGTAAAAACACGAGATATTGGAATTGTTTGAGTTCGAAACTTTTATGAATGCTAAGATCTTGTCAAGGCCACTAAGGAATCTTGATTGGCTTGGTATTATTTGAGCTATAACTCTTTAAAATATACAGCCATTAGGGATGTATGAAATAATTCTCTTACTTATAACTCACATTTCAACCATCAAAAGTTGTTAATAATTTACCCCCACCATCTACTAGTCTCGGCGCATTTTTTGGGTGGATTACTTGTCATTTTTGGTGGCTGATTTTTCTGTTGTAACAAATTGTTTGCTACATCCATAAGGCTGCAAATATATATCTGCAATATTTTTCTATAACAGCCTTACATTGATGTTAAAGTTTTATGCGTTTATACTTGATTTGTACTAGTTTTTACTAGCTTATCTCTTGCATCATTTATGTGAATTTTAGCATCTTATCTAGAAGCTATATTATTTGTTTCTTGCTGATATATATCGATGTTTATTTCGTCAAATAGGGACAGCAAGATTAAATTTCTTGTCCACTTAACATATAGCTTGTACATTTGGATTTTCTTGTGTCTCGGGCAGGTACAAACTCTTTTCGCAAGTACTCAAAGACTTGGCAACCTTAAACCACTTCTGACATGTGTCATCAAAGCCATATTCCACTTAGAAACTTTTCCTATAGGGTCCATCCATTCATAAGTTTCACTTTCCATCTCATTTCCCCCCTAGGGTCACCTAGGACCCCCCATTGAAGTGATCACTTCATCTCTAAAGTGACAGGAATACCTATCTAAGGTGAAAATGGGTAGGTATTCTCCCAGTTGTCACCATCTTGTGGTTTGGGTCGATCTTTGCCGGACCTACAATTTGTGCGATAATGGGACCTTTAATCTTCCAAATATTTCGGTGCCACCACATATAAGGAGCTTCCCTCTCCTCCTACTAAGTTGTATAACCCAATATGGTCGAGTATGTCCCACCGCTATTAATGTAAGACGAGATATGTTCATCATCCTAATCAAATATGAATATGAGCCCTTTGCAACCCACCTATTAAATTTGACCACTGGTTTCCCTAGCCCACTGTCAAACCAATCACCTCGGTCAACAGCCAAGTCTGTCTCCAAATAGTAGACTGATTTGGGTCCCCAACCATGTTCAAAGTACAATGGCCTAACACTTGCAGGTGCACCACTAGGTCCTCTTCTAGAAAGATCTGACTCTGCATCCCATGATATCATCCTTACCTATCTGAGTTAGAAAACCTGAGCCAACCTTCCAAGCTAAAAATTTCCCTATGATAAGGAAGGAAAGTGAGAGGGCCTTCCATTGGTTCGAGACATTGGTTATACTCTTTTGTCTTTTTCTGATCCAAACCATAATGGATCTCGTCCCTATGCATTTTTTAACCATAATTTGCCTCTAGAGACTTTCTCTAGTCAAAACAACCCATAAGGACTTTGTTGCGACAACAACCACGAGTATTTTAACCCCCAACCCCCAAGGACCTTGGGCCTGGATAGTTGTTTCCATCTCGCCAAGTGTGATCCCATATAATTTCGACTACCCTTCCATAAATAATTAAAACATGCCTTCCTTATTGAGAATGCCCATCGGAATGTGTGCTAGTGAATGTCAATAAACTGAAATGGCCTCCAGTACTGATTTGATTAGGACCAACCTACCTCCCCTGGATAACCATAGATTACGCCATAATCTCACCTTCCTTTCTATCAGAGGTAAAAGCCACTTCCAATGAGAAATATTGTAGTTGTTAGGCTTCATAGAAAAACCAAGATATTTTAAACCTTCATCCAACTCGAAGGAAGGAAAATTAAGGTATCCATCTAAAATTCATCGTCCTTCCTCTACAAACCCAAGAAAATAAATTGTAGACTTTTGTTCATTTACAACCATACATGTTGCACTACAAAACAAATCCAAAATGTCTTTCAATATCTTCCCTTCCTCACCCAAACAAGAACAGAAAATCAATACATCATCCACGAACAGTAAATGTGAAAGTCTGATCACCCTACCCATCTTTATACCTTGGATTTTATTTCCCCTTTTTGCCTTCGAAATTGCTCACTTTCGTACACATAAGATTACTCCAATTGCCTATTTAGGATGCGTTTGTCAATCCAAAAGCTTTCAACATGCACCTATCATCCTTTACAAATGTCGTATTCTTCATTTTCGGAATTCCAATTTTGTTGCAGAGTAATTCCATTATGTTGCAATGCATAGGAAAATGTATTCAAACTTGACTCATTCAATCATGCGGAAATTGCTAAATGATTTAATAGAATACCAAAATCTTATTATCATAATGGTTGATTGGTCGTGGGGTGCATATGCTTTCTTGCTCAATTTCACCCCCTCAATGGAGCAACCACAAGGGAGTGGCCTCTCTTATTAACATGCCAATCGAATGGTTGAAAGGTACGTTTGCTTACTCGACCTTCCCCCTTTACAAGTTGCAACAATAACTTCCAAATCTACCTCTAGGAATTGTGCACAAAGATTGTATAGATCATTGATCTTCAGTTGGAAAACAACCTTTCCATTTCTACTCTTGCAATGGGTTCAAATGAATTGCACAAGTGGACTCACCTCAAAAATATTTCTTATGGCCAAGAGACATTTAGTCAAGGCCAACATACGGAAGACATCTGTTGCTTGCCATCCCCAAAACATTTCTTCCTTTTGGGATAGATTCATTTGGGATAAGCCAAGATCTCTAGATGTCATATGTTCAGTCGCTCCCGATTCCACTAACACCAACATGATGATGTGGCTATGTTTGTTGTCGGCGAGAAATATCCAGCTTGCTACATAGCATTGAATGTCACAACAGGTGAAATATAGGTCATTGGATCTAAAAACAATTCAGATCTGAGGGCCTATAATCCACCTGTCGCAACATTCAATGTTGCGTAGCAGGCTGGATATTGGTCTCCTTGGTTGTCACTCAAAACATTTCAACAGCGCAAGTGTAGGAGTAACATTAGTCTTGTCAGTAATCAACTTCAACCATTCTTGCATGATGTGCCCTTCACCACAATGATAATACTTAATTATATGTGTTCTTTCTCCCGGCACCTTGATTTTTCATGGGTTTATCTTGGGGTTGAAGTGAAATGCCCCTCTCCTTTAGTCTTCTCGTTGCCTTTACCACCATAATTAATACAACATTGATGTTCATTGTGTGATCAGTCCGACATCTTTTCTCTTGACTTCTTCAGGCAAAAGGGTTGAGCATTCCTTGTAAAAAAATCAAATCCGACTAAGTTTCAAGTGCCACAACCAAAATTTTATAGACTAGAAAACTTCCAAGGATAGTAATCAGATCATATTCAACTGAACCTTTTAAGTTGCATGGTACCAACTACTCCATAAGAGATTCAAATTGGTTATGTGTTGCCATACTCTAGGACTCTTACATTTTCTGTCTTTGTTTTACTACTTGATTTCATCATGTCTCTTCGTCGGCTCTCTCTTTGTCTTCCACATGTGCAAGCAAATCCCTTTTCATTAATAAAATCCTCAGATAGAATTAGCAAAGGTTGAAACCCATGCGACCAAATTTCTCTACCAATCTTTGATTCTCAGTCGCTACCATTGTGCCCATCTTCAATCCTTCACTCCAAGAATGTTCTCCCACCAACAAATTTTACTTAAATAGAAATCAATGTAGGAGGGAATTCAAACCTAACTCTACTGCCAGGTTTAAAAAGCGTACAGAATTAGAAGTAAAAACAAAGACTACATAAAGTAAACCTAGACACGGGATTTTAGAGGAAGGAAATCCCTTCTTTTTTTATTAACAAGANGGGGGGGGGGGAACACACAAGCTCTCTCACCATGTACAATTCACAATAAATCTACTCATACCAATCATAGATTTAATCGAAGAATCTGGAATCAACAGTTGCATCTTGCACAAATTCAGGTGGAACCAAAAGTTGTTGCAATAGTTACAGTGATTGTAGCTCTTTCCATAAGAGGGATAAATACACGAAAAATTTGTTATAACAGTTACAGATCTTTATAACAAAACCCTTACATGTCATAGTTGTTACAACCTGCATGTCTAACAAAAACTATAAAACATGCACACTGAAATCAACATTTAGAAGATAAAATTTTATCCTATAGCACGTAATGGATTTTTTTTCTTAGTAGTTAAAAACTTATACTACAAAAAAAGAATATTATATTGGATTGGATAAAGTTTCTGAAAATATTATCTGATGATTATGGGTATTAATGAAGCTAGACAAAGAGCTTAGTTGAGCAGAGGGGGTAGCAAATTCCATTAGTGCATACTCTCAATTAATTGAATATTCAATAGTACTAATTAGTAGTCCAGATCAAAGCGACAGAGTATAATAAAAGTTGTTGCAATAGTTAAGTGATTATAGCTCTTCCCGTGAGGGGGCTAATTACATGACAAAGTTGTTATAATAGTTAGAGATCTTTGTAACAGGTGTTCTTTTCTTAGGCAAGGTGTCATGCAAGCAAAGGACACATGGATTAATGTTTCTCCAAATCATTTAAATTTTTCCTAATTCTGACTTAGGAAAATGTGATTAATTAATCTGATTAGTGTCATTTAAATATTTCCTAAGTTAAAACTTAGGGAATGACAATTAGTAATCAGTATTAGTTAACCTTTTCTTAGAAGCTTCTTTGATCTTATCGAAAAAGTCAAAGTAAGTTTCAAATTAGATCATAGCCATTGATTTGACATGATGGGATCTAATCTCCACCATTAAATTAGCTAGCCAGATATTTAAAAGGAGAAGGGGTGGCTTGAGGAGAAATACACTTGTGAAGTTGACACTAAGGGTTTTCGGCTGCAGATCAAAAGTAAGAAAGGGTTGGTGGTAGAGTTAAGGGGTCAAGTAGGAGATAGGAAGGTGGCCAGCCTTCATTTCCAGCAGCGCTGAGAGACAAGGCGAAAGAGAGGGGTTGAGTCCCTTCGTGCTAGGGTCGTGAGGGCCGCAAGTTGGTGTAGAGGCTGAGTTTGGAGTCCTGTGGCAATCGTAAGGGAGAGGAGACATAGTCGTACCCTGTAACAACCCAAATTGATTAATTTTATCATAGTTTTTAATTTAAAATTAATTAATTATTAAAATATATTAATAAGTCTTTTATTATTTTATTATTAAAAGGTGGGTGAAGTAATTAATGGGGAGATAAGGTTGTTGGGAATTAATGGAGGGATAAGGTTGTTAGGAATTAATGAGGGGGATTTGAGAGAGGAGGATAAGAAAGAAGGGGGGGACTTGGAAGAGGCATCTTATTTCTGTTTGAGGATTTATGAATTTCAAAAGGAAGAGGAAGAGGAAATTGGAAAAATGTTTATTTTTAGAAGCTCTCACAGGGCACTGGTGTTGCTGGGAATTTTGGGCTCGAGGGCCAGGAAACCGCAAGGATTCCTAGAGCTAGGGAGCTAGAGAGGTTGTTCCTAGTTGGCTGGGAGGTTAATATTCAGTCTGGGCAAGAACAAGAACAGGATCTGACAGAAAAGGGACTATCAGACAGAAAAGGGACTAGATAACCAACCTGAAGGTGGAGGTATGTATTGTGATGTTGTTTTCATTATTCTGCTTATTATGTTGTTATCATTATTATGTTGTTATTGTTTATTACCAGTTTATTCCAAGTATGAGAAAATGAATGAAAGAAATTCTAAACTAAAATTAAGTCATTTCAATAGGAGATTGTTGAAAATATTTATTTATTTTAAATCCTGAAATAGGTAGGCTTTACATATGGTATCAGAGCCCGGTTTCAAAACTAAAACCTCGACTTCACCACCCATAACACTGGGATTTTTTCTTTTTGCCAACATATTCTGCAATGTCTGCAACCTCTTCATCAACAATCCAATTTGGGTTGTTACACTTGTTTATGCAAGCCTAGAGATTTTCAATTTTTTTTTGACATTTGAAATTCTCTCAGCATCCTGTTCCCATCCATATGAAATGGGAATGAGCACTGAACAATTATTCTTTGAAAATTTACCATGATGATTCTGAGAGACTTTTTGACCAGACTCCCATCAAAGGAAAGAAATCTCGTGCTAGTCCCTTGTCTGACTATCCGATCGTTTCTCCTACTTGGCATGCACTCTAAGTATTTAAATTTCCAAGCAAGATTCAAGTCCTTCAGATTATAATCAACCATAGATAATTTTTTGATGGTAGATGTACTCAGGTATCTCGAGAAATTTTCAAGTTCTTAGCATCCATAGTCTCACTCCACAACTGCAAGTGATCGAGTACTTTTCTGTCAAAAAACCCATCCAATGCAATACCCTTATGTTGGAATTCATGCAAAAGTTGTCTAGCCTACTCTCTTTTCCTTCTTTGCAAATCCCATCCACAAGTGTCTTGTAAGTAACAAAATCAAGAACACCACCTTTTTTCAATCATCTCACGAAGGACCTTAGTCACCTTTGCAATTCCCCACAAATGGAGAGATTGTTAACCAGTGAGTTATAAACCAGGTTACTAGGAACAAACCCTCTACCAATCATATCCTGGTAAATATGAATGGCATTGTCAGTCCTACTCTACAAACATGGTCCTCTGATCAAATAGTTGAAAGTGTGTGCAATGGGAGTGCAACAATATAATTCCATCTGATGGAAAATTCTGAGAGCATCATTCAGGCGCAAGGACTTTGAGTAGCCTTTGATCATTGTGTTAAGGGTGAAAATATCTGGAGCAACATTGGCAGCTACCATATGCTTGAACAAAGCCCCCGAATGTTCTGCATGTACAGTTGGTTGACAAGTGAATTTATTCATTTGTCTACCAGAGCACTCAGTAATATATTGTATGTTCTCAAAGAAAGCTAAAAATCTAATCTTGCGCATGTGCCTGTACACATTTATTGCCTTCTCCAATTTGTGAGCTTCAATATATATATAAATTAGCGTGTTAAAAAGGGCTTCACTGCCATCGCAAGCTCCAACCAATATTTCATTAACTAGGATCTCCACTTTATTCAACCTTGTTGCACACGCAAATTTCTGGATCATAACATGGTAAGTCGGGTGGTTATGCTTGTACCTTCTCTGCTGAGATGCCCACCGAAAAATATCAAAACATAGGTCAACATCTCTCTGTTGTTTCAACACTTCTACAACATCTTCTGGATGAAACCCTCTCTATAATTTTTGTATCCAGTTCCCAAACTTCCTTTCTCTATGGGTGAGTCCTTGGGGAGCAGCCTGGGCAGCTGTCATATGGGCATTAGCCAGAGACCTTGATTTGTTAATGGGTATTTCAGAAACTTTCCT
>ML797085.1:110958-126831 GCA_009831015.1 Picea engelmannii
GCAACAAGAAGTCCACCATTACTGCCACCTTCAATACATAACTTTTTAGGTTGTGTATACCCCTCTGATACAAGAAACTCGGCAGAAGATATGAAATCGTCAAAGCAATTTTGTTTTTTTGCAAGCGAGCCTGCTTTATGCCATTCTTCTCCATATTCGCCACCACCTCGAATATTTGCAATAGCAAAGACTGCCCCTAAATGTCTTGAAATAACGATGCGACCAACACTGAAGGATGGGGTGATGCTAATGTTAAAGCCACCATAACCATATAATAGTGCTGGGTGAGAACCATCAAGAACAATGCCTTTCTTGGATACAATGAACATTGGAATCTGAGTTCCATCCTTGCTGGTTATGAAAACCTGACAAAAGGCAGATTAGAAACAAAACCATGTAAGAAACCCGTCATGTCCATAGACAATCCAGATGGACTGCATTATATCGCCCGTTAGTATTTCATATTCCAAGAGAACAATGCCATCAATATTATTTCAACTGAGTGACGAAAATAGAAACATCTGTCCTGTAGCAGGGATAAGCAACATTAGACTTTTCTTTTAGAATGCATTTTTGTTAAATAAGTTCTAATCTGATGCATTTTTGTTAAATAAGTTCTAATGTGAAGCCTCCATTGCTTTTACAGCCAGATTAAGGGTGTTTAAAGAGGGTTTAAAATGATCAATAGAGAACATTTCCCCCAGCTCCGCCCCCCTCCCCCTGCAAAGGTAGTCAAGTAAAAATCTTTAAAAGCAAGAAATAGAAGGAAACCCTTACCTGCTTAGCCTCAAATTCTGTCCGATCAAATCCTGGAACAACAGTCTCTCTAAATACTACAAGCTCTGGTTTTTCCACATCTAAGTTGCATCGATAGATAATGCCAGGGGTAAGAAAGCTTGTAAAACCAATAAATATCTCTTTGTCTTTACGCCTTCCTGATATCCCATCAAGTGACCCAATATCTATTGGCAAATTATGAAGCAGGTGTCCAGATTGCAAGTCCCGTATTTGCAGAACATACTTGACATCACTTAAATAGCTTAATAGAAGTTGATTGCCATTGACACAGCAAGCTGATTCAAGCACATCTTTCTCAGATTCTCCAACAACATCACTCCAGGCTTCCGGCTGCATGAAGTCTACACGTACTAATTTATACCTAGGAGCATTTTTATTGGTTCGGAAAGTGAACAAAGCACCATCATTTGCAACAAGATCATACTGTGCTTCAAAGTTATCAATAAGTTTTTGAAAAGGAAGCATCTCCTTTTTTCCTTTGAAACCTTCAAGACCTTGAGGAAGAGCAGTGAGATCACAATAAAAGAGCCTGTTCACAGGGTCACAGCCTTCTGCAATAGATAAAAGAACATACTGCCACAAAGAAAACAGGCAATTATCAGGCCAGATGTACAACCTGCCATGAAATTATAGACATTTCGTACAAGAAAGTTATCAATATTTTTCTAAAATATAAAATTATAGATGTTTCATTCAAGAAAATTACCATGTTCTTGAAGTGTTCTAAAACATTAGGCTTTGCTTAAAACAAAAATCCAGAACAAATGGTTGACATGCTGTATTTTTCAAATAAGGCAAATCACTCCCACCAAAGCTAAATAAGGGAAAAGGTGGAAAGTTATGTTGGGTGTTTCACTTGCTGCAGGTGAATTGGATTGAGTGCAAGACAATTCAGCAGGATCAAGATAGATCATGCAAAATGTGCAATGGACAATTGAGTCGCAACACATTCTTAGAAAACCAATTAGAAGTTAACACTAATTTGAAATTGATATGGTGTTCATTTCTCTACCACCTTGTGAGCAAATCACTTTATACAATAGGACATACAACCTATAGTAGAAATTCTGTAGTCCTCGGAGTGAGAGAAAAGGAGGTTGGGGTCAATATGCACTCAATAATCCAAACAATGAAAAGCTGCACAACATATAGGTGTCTTGTGGCTTGCCTAAAGAAAAATATAGCAGCCACAGTACTTCCCCAAACAGACAAAGAAGGCAAAGCCTTTTGAACCAAACAGAATCCTTCAAACACAAATAAAGATTGTGAGGAATAGACAAATCCAACACTTCAAGATCAAGTGGAAGGAACTTCCCCCTGAAGAAGCTACCTAGGAAACTAGAGATTTCATCCAACAAAACCCCAATTTGCCTATGATTCTGAGATCAAAGCTTTTTCAAGTTAGAGAGCATGCTTTGCTCTAAAGATCCATTACCATGATTAGTATAAATATATAGGCTGTGTTATCGGATCTGCCTATTATTCTATGGATCCAAATCCAGCAGGAACCATCTCAGATCCACTCAGCCTTAAAACCCTCGTTTTTGCTTAGAAAATAGCCACCCCTCCCATTCCAGGACATTCAAATCTGAGTTTTCATAGCAATCTGCATTCATGAGTTTGTGAGAGTGATTTGGAGCAAAATATATTTGGAGATTTGAATATTCTATGTTTTGGGTTCATTGAATCATTTTGTGTGTGTGTCTGTGTGTATAACTATAATACCACATATCTGGATCCTGGCTTTTCAAAAAGTCCAATGAATCCATATCTGGATCTGTATCCAAATCTGTATCGGTATCTGTTTCCATGCAACTTACTATATAGGACTATGTTCATAGTTATAGCCTCTAAACATCATGTATTATGGTCCTGAACAATGTTAAAATGTAGTATTCAGCATTACTTTTGTACTAGAGAGGGCTAACTAAATGTAAAAAGATACTAATTATTATTAATTAAACATAACTAATCTTAGTAATGCAAGTCGCTTTGAGTCATTAAAGATTGTTAAATAAGCCTAAAACCACTTAATTTGCAGTAATTGAAAGGACACCTATATGATTAGATTTATTAATCGTTGAATTAATAAAAATATGTCCTCTTAAATGCCTATTTTCACCTATAATACCACATATCTGGATCCTGACTTTTCAAAAAATGCAATCAACCATAATCTGCATCTTGATCCATATCTGTTTCTATGCAACTTATTATCTAAGACTGTTCATAGTTATAGCTTCTAAAAATCATGTATTATGGTCCTATACCATGTTAAAATGTAGTAGTAAACATCAATTTTGTACCAGAGAACTCTAACTAAATGTAAAAAAGATACTAATTATTATTAATTAAACATAACTAATCTTAGTAATGCTAGATAGCAAGTTGTTCCAAGTCATTAAAGATTGTTAATTAAGCCTAAAATCACTTAATTTAAAGGAATCAAAAGGTCACCTATATAATTAGACTTATTCATCATTGAAATCATAAAAATATGTCCTTTTGAAGTGTCCTCTTAAATGCCTATTTTCACCTATAATACCACGTATCTAGATCCCTAGATTCCGACTTTTCAAAAAATCCAACCAATCCATATCTGGAAATGTATCTGGGTCTGTATCCATATCTGTTTCTATGCAACTTATTATACAAGACTATGTTCATAGTTATAGCTTCTAAACATCATGTATTAGGGTCCTAAACCATGTTAAAATGTAGTATTAAACATTAATTTTGTACCAGAGAACTCTAACTAAATGTAAAAAAGATACTAATTATTATTAATTAAACATAACTAATCTTAGTAATGCTAGATAGCAAGTTGTTCTGAGTCATTAAAGATTGTTATTTAAGCCTAAAATAGTAAAATCACTTAATTTAAAGGAATCGAAAGGCCACCTATATAATTAGACTTATTCATCATTGAAATAATAAAAATATGTCCTTTTGAAGTGTCCTCTTAAATGCCTATTTTCACTTATATTACCACATATCTAGATCCCGACTTTTCAAAAAATCCAACCAATCCATATCTGGAAATGTATCTGGGTCTGTATCCATATCTGGAAATGTATCTGGGTCTGTATCCATATCATAGTTATAGCTTCTAAACATCATGTATTACGGTCCTAAGCCATGTTAAAATGTAGTATTAAACATTAACTTTGTACTAAAGGGGACTAACTAAATGTAAAAAGATACTAATTGTTATTAATTAAACATAACTAATCTTAGTTATGCTAAATAGCAAGTTGCTCTCTTAGAGCCATTAAAGATTGTTGATTCAGCCACATATATAATTAGACTTATTCATTATTGAAATAATAAAAATGTCCTTTTGAAGTGTCTTCTTATAGCTTATAGGGTATATAATGCCTATTTTCACCATTGTAAAGAAATTTCATGAAAACAGAACAATTATTTTCAGGTTTAAGGACTTTATATATTCTTTAGAGTTACAGGTACTCTTGCGCTTTTTTTGCAAGCATCTCCATTTTGCTTACTCTTACATAAAACTCATATAGAAAAAAAGGGCCAAAAAAGTATTTTATCTCCATTATTCTTTTATTAAAGGAACAGTGTTTTCACAAAATAGTCTCCCAACTTGTAGACACATCTAATACAATAATGATACAAATAGATTCAATTGAATGAAGCATAAAATAACATAAGGACCGGGTAATGGAAAACCTTTGAAATGTAATAGATGCAAATGATGTGAACATAAAATCCAAACAGATGTTCATTTTGTATCCCAAGTATGCATATATGAACCCAATATTTAACCAAGATTGAGACGAAAGAATGCACAGATAGAGGTGCATAAATAGAAAGGCAAGAAATGGAAGAAATTTGCAAGCAAGGAATAGAAAAGTTTATATGTGAGTAGAAAACTAAAATGGAGAAGGAAATGGTAGCTCCATGAAAACTTCGTTACTAGGAAGTGGGAAGAAATAAAAAATGAAGAATAAATAAAACATAAAGACTTTGTAGAAATAGCAGTCTTCAATAAAAATAACAGACAAATATTGACTTCACAGAATTCCAGCAGCCTTCAAGAAGAACAATAGAGAGAAAATGTCGACAAAGTGTTCTAAAAAAGGTAGAAACTAAGAAACATGGAATAATAAAGAAAAAGACTCCAGAATTTCAAATTATACAGGAAGACTAGAAAGAAGAACAGGAGGAGGATTCACAATATCAAAATGTAGAAAGTTAGGCTACTGAGATACTATATATTTAAATGGAGCTTTAAAAACTATATCCAAGGTGTTACCCCTTATATTCCATGAGAGGTAAATGTGTGATTTTCATCACATGATAGATTTTCAGGGGTAACTTACACGGATGCTGATGGACTAGAGATACAAACCTTCCATTTTTTGCTTGGAGATGGTACATCTTGGCTGGGCATATTTGTGATTGTGTATCCTCTTACTTCACCATGATGTTGCATGAGATGTTGATTCAGTGGGTTATGTGGTGGAGTGCCTTGGTTCATGTTTTTTTCTTCACGGTCACACTTAACACATCATATGGATAGTGATGATATACTTGTTGGTGCTATGATATGGGTGTATGGCCTAACTATTGATGATCTTATCTTCATATCGCATGCCTTATCTGGATGAGCTTGATGATGGTGCTAGCCTCTTACCTCACTTCGTGGTATTATTCCTTGCACATTTGTATGGAGGCTTGGTCATCGCATTGATATCACATGATGAGATGTGGTGGCCTAGTACTTGACATGTCTACTATGTTACTACGATGATGCGTAATGAGATAGACAATGGCTTTCATGGAGCGCCCACCTTCTTGCCACATAGATATGCTTGTAAACTACTTGATGCTTGTAATCGTGCTCATATGGTGATATTTGATGTAATAGACATTCATTTTCCTAAAGCGCTCACCTTCCTGTACAATTGGACTTCATGATGGAGCGACCTAGGGTTTGGGGCTAACATTGGCATGGTTGATGGTATTATACTTCTTAGTGAGGGTGTCCTAGCATTTGATGTGTCTATCATAACCTTATGGTGATGTGTGATCAGATAAACACTTGTTCTTGGAGAGCGCTCCACTCTATCATCAATTTCGGCATTTGGCACAACATTCAGGTGATTTTCAACATTTGGATGAGGACTAATGATATGGCACATATTGATGAGGGCACCCTAGGGTTTGAGGTGTCTATTATGGTCTTATGGTGATAATTGATGAGATGGACACTCACTCTTGGGGAGCGCTCCACTTTATTTTGGATTTTCAGGCTTACATGCTACTATTTGGAGGGGCCAACACACTCCATGTTGTATAGTGAGGCTTTATTACTAGAGCGCTTGGGTTCCTTGTTCTATTTTGAGGTTGAGATTGCATTTATGATGACAATACACTTCATTCTCATGCAGCACTCCCTTGTTGCACACATGTGGAGGAATTTCTCATGGATCGAGGCTATCTTACCATTGGATAGTGGTTGTTGCACACATGTGGAGGATATTGGGGTCTTTGATGACTTGGCCCTTGGTTTATGATGTTTATTTTACGCTAGTCAACTTCCCATCTTGAGATCCACTTTACTTACCTTGATCTATGGTCATTGCTGCACTTTCGAGCCACATGTGCCACTTGGAGGGTTTTATTACACATCTTTTAAGGTTGGTTACACCTTGGAGCTTGAGCTTGATGATTTCGCACACTTCACTTGAGCACTCTAATCTTTGAGGCATCTATTACACTCCTTTCGATGAGGATGATGAGGATGCCCACTTGAGGAAGTTACATTGCACATTTTTCATGCTATTTGTTGAGGGCGTCCACACATGGAGGACATCTATTTGATCTTCTACCATTACTTCAGATGATGACACATTGACACATGGAGCTTCTATTGTACATTCCTCATCTCATTTCATGGGACGACTTGGTCATGGAGGCCACACATGTGGTTATAGTTGGTCACTTGGCACATATCTTGAGCATTTATTCATGGATCGATTTGTCCAAATATGGAGGTCGTTTTGTACACATTCATTGTTGTTTTATGGAGGACATCCTACTCTCTTGATCACACATGGTACACACATCTAGGACAACGCACATGTGGATAAACACTCGTTACTTTTGGAGGATGTTACATGGTCAATCCCTCAACTAAAGGAGGCACCCCACTAATTAGCTCTATTTTTGGATGTGATTGTAACTAACTTAATATTGTATTGTTGTTTGACTTGTCTATTTGGAGTTAGTTACTTGAGAGTTTCATTGTATTTGTTTTCCTTGAGTATTTTACTCTAACCTCTAGGAAGAAATTATGGATCTCAATAGACTTATTGCTACTTTTAGTAAGCAAGTTGTTGAGTGTTATTTTATTTTTATTCCTTGGAGGACTAATGGATCGAGAAAAACAAATACTTGTTTATCGTAAAAGGAGCTAGAGTTGAAACCTATCTAAGGGTTTACTCTCTCCATTTGTAAAGTGTGATTGAAAGAGCTCCCAAGCTTTGGAATAAAAGTGTTTCATCTTTTGTCTAAGCTATTGCAGATTGTATGTACAACTTTATTTATGTGTAGCAGATATTCTTCGTATGTATATTGGTGGTTTTTCCATTGCAGGTTTGGATTGTCAAAGTCAATTTGGGAGCCATAGAGGAGCAACCTTGTTACAATGGAGGAGGTAATCAAAGCCTCTCTATCACTTTGTCTTAAAGAGAAGAAACTAATGTCCTAGACATCCTTTTATGAGTGAATGCATAGGTTTAATCTTTAGACAAGGCCACTTATAAATCGATTTGGATGTGGAGTTCACCATAGAATCCCTTCCCTTCTTAAAACTTGTGATATCTTGTTTGTTAAATTAGGGTTGTTGTAGGGCACGTCACCCTGGTTGTTTATATCCCCTAATCTCTCTTGAAGGATAGCCCTCTGAAATTGCATGCCTGAATAAAAGCACCAATCTTCCCTTTCATCCACCATCCAAAAAACACAAAAACACTCATTGAGCTTAGTTAACCATAGGGAAGCCCCCTAGGCTAACATTCACCTAGTCTAAAGTGAGAAAGGCAATGCTACTAAGATGGCAATGGGTAGCTTGCCTAGGTTGTGCCCTTGGGGTTTCACAATGTGTGTTTAAAGACTTTTGCACCAAACGAGAACCTGGGAGGTAACATTTTGGCACCGTTGCTAGGGACAAAGTCCATTTCCTGAATATTTGTAGATCAAATATATTCTGTGATGAGGGTTTTGCTTGAAGATATTTTCTTCATTTGGAAACTCCATGAAGGAAAGAAGCCCTTTTCCTTTGCAGATTTTAAAGACTTATTGCTTGTATGGGAAGCAAGCAATATTGTGAAGGCATTTCAAGGCTCACCATGATGACTCCACTCCATTCATGTATGAGGTATGAAGATGTTTTGCAAAATGAATTTCATCCATGGTTCCTGGAATACTATGCTCCATTTGATTTCTCAAGCATCTCAGGATTTCCAAATGAGAAACCTAAAATGTGTTGGCAAGATCATATTCAAGAATAAAATGGGTATAGTTCAACTTTATTTCATGTCACATCTTTCATAAAGGTTACTGCAAATCTTGATGTGGTTCATGAAGATGTTATGATGAGGATGTTCTCAAATTCCTTTGACAGTAGGGCATCAGAATGGTATGAAAGCCTTGGTGAGATAAAAATATCTTCCTTTGCAAGTCTGATCAAGGAGTTTTCTCAAGTGTTGGGATCCTTGCTATGAAGATGAAAGGTATAAAAGAATCATTGAAGATCTCATAGCAACCCTACCTAGAGGAGAAGAAGCACATGAAGAACACGTAGATGAAAAACCTTCTCATGTCCCCATTGAAGATCAAGAGCATGAAGAAGACTTTGATGAAAACCTTGATGGTGAGAGCATATGGGAATTCATCCATCCTCCACATGAAGACAAAGGTTTGGTAAGCTATGATCTTCCTAAATTTTTTGAATTCAATGTTGCATTTATTGAAGATTTGGAGGAAGATATGTTTGAAGATGAACCCTTAAAGAATGACACATATTCAGATTTATTTGCTTCTTCATTTAATGAAGATAGGGCCAGCCAAGAATATGTTGTTATGGATATGCATTTTCAGAATTTTGGTCATGATTTGGATAAAGATTATTGGAGATTTTTAAGAGATCCTACCTATGATACTTCTAGTGAAGAAGGTGCAGATTTTGAAGCCCTTGGACAACCTAATATAATAGACGCAAATTCAGAAAATCTTCATGATCATTTCCCAACCCATTTTTGAGAGCATGTAGAGCAATTTTGGGGTCATATTATTGGAGATTTTTAAGAGAACCTATCTATGACATAGTGAAGAAAGTGCAGATTTTGAAGCCCTTGGACAACCTAATGTAATAGAAGCAAATTAAGAAAATCTTCATGATCATTTCCAGCCATGTATGTACACTAATGATGCATATTTTTTAGAGCATGTAGAGCAATTTTGGGGTCATAAATACACAGATTTTTTGCAGCCTTGTTTTATTGATGAACAGGGGTCAAGTTCAGACATTTTCAGCCTTGTTTCCCTTCATGCAATTCATATTTATTTTAGCACTTTGGTCATGTTTATGATAGCCAAAATTCCGGGTTGTTTTCAGCTATTTCCTATCATAAATAATTCAGAAATTTTGCAAATTATGGATGTAAAAAGTTCAGGAAAATTTTCTAGCCATCAATACTTTGAAATTTCTATATATTTTCATGTAAAAGTATCACTGGAAGTTGAGTGTTTAAAGCTGGAAATTACTCAGGACAAGAAGTTTTTCAAGTTCAGATTTGTGATAGTAATCTCCAGCGATCCAAAAGGGGGCAACCAGCCCTAGCATCTGGACAGAAAACTTTCCTCAGATCTGAAATTTTCATGAATACTTCAGACTTATTATTGTTGGAGCTGCTCGCACCTAACTTGCTTGAATGTGTGAATAGTGATTTGTATGCAGATTTGCCTTTGGGGAGGCATACTAGAGACTTTTTGTAGGTTGATGAGGAACTGCCACATGCATTTTCAAGGCCTTATATCAGCCCTCTGCAACATTGGATTGACATGGCATGTGTTGGGTTATGTCATTATTCTTCAGATTTTTGTATTGGCTACTATACCCATGATGTAATTTCCTATTATAGCCATCATAGCATGTATGTTCCAACTCACGTGTACTTAGTGATGAGTATTTCTTTGTTTTGGTTGATGACCAAACACAAGGGAAGAGGTTGCAGCATTGATAAGATGAGCACATGGCTCCATTGGTTGTGTGATTACACCTAGCACTTTCATTATATATGCTAAGTAGAGTAGGGTAGGAGGAATAAGCTCTCTAGCATGAGCATTAGCTTTCATTTTATGTTTGGCACCATTGGCTTATGCCCTTCTCCCTTGTAAAGCCAATTTTGATGTAACAAACTATATGGACATTTGGATGTGGTGTTTAGGGATGTGATATGGATCCATCCCACCACATGGTTGTATTTCATTTGCTAGGAGAGTCCTCTCAAAAGGTATACCAAGATTCTAGGGTTCTCATGCACTCTTCTCCAAAGAGCACATGTCCCCAAGTTGGAACCAATTGTTACCCCTCATTGCATGAGAGGTAGATGTGTGATTCTCATCACATGACAGATTTTCAGGGGTAACTTAAAAGGATGCTGATGAACTAAAGATACAAACCCTCCATTTTTTACTTGGAGATGGTACATCTTGGTTGGGAATATTTGTGATTGTAGATCCTCCTTCACCATGATGTTGCATGAAATGTTGATTCAATGGGTTATGTGGTGGAGTGCCTTGGTTCATTTTTCTTTCTTCATGGTCACACTTAACACTTCATATGGATAGTGATAATATACTCTGTGCTATGATATTGGTGTATGGCCTAACTATTGGGGCTCTTATTGATCCATAAACTACCATGGATATTCCACTGAAACAGTTCGTCACAATAGATCTTGTATTATACTGAAATCTTTTATTATGCAGGTTTATTTCCTTAGATCTCATATTTGTTAGCATTAGCTTATTGCTCAAATTTATGAAAATAAGTGAAATACGAAAAAGAAAGAACAAGCAAATGAACACACCATCCACATAAATGAACATAAGATGTATCATGGGAAACCCAAAATGGGAGAAAACCTAGCTCGAAGGTGAGACCTATGCTCTGCTCTCTTTTCTTCAGTTATGAAAATGCAAATACAAAGAAATAGGGGCACTCACTATGGAGTTGTCCTTGACACTATGGCTTGAATGGCTACTACAGGATCTTCTTCCTCCTCTGTCATGCTCTCAAATCCCACTCCTAGATGCTCTACTCAACTATGGAACAAGTACAATGCTAAAGAATGGAACCCTTTCTCGTCCTAGCGGCCCAGTATTTAACATAGCCTGATAGTCGTCTAGGGTTAGGGGTTTTACATGTCTCAACCCTAAATTAGTGTTAGGTTTTGGACCTTCTAGAAGCTTCTTGAAAGTCCACACATGGCTAGGCCCACATGTGTGAGTAATGGCATTTCATCCACTCGATACCATGTGGTCAACAAGGTAGGTCAACTTGCAAGAGGCATAACTTCCACATACGAGCTCTGATTAAAGTGATTTTTGCACTGTTGGAAAGGTCTCAATGTGTAGAATAGTTTGGAGGGGCTATGCACTATGCTTGCAAAGTTTTGACCCCAAAAAATGTCATTTGATGCCTCAAAATGGCTCTGGAAGGTTTCGGACCCCAAATCTCCAAACTAGGACCTACCACTAAAATGGGCCCATTTTGGGAGGCTTTTGGTCCCAAGAAGATTTTACTGAATGAGGTTAGGAAATTTTTCCTCTACCTTCTCCCTGGAGTACCATTTGTCTTGCCTGGAAGTTGTCCTTTCAACCCAATCTACCAAAGGTCATGCTACCCCTATCTAGCAATTATGGATTTCACTTGCAAAATTGTATCTTCTGCCAACATTGTCTGAAGTGATACCAACGAATCCATTAGTCTTCTACATACCCAATAGGGTAGACCTGGGACTTGATGAAGGATTTAAAATCCTCCCACTTAGTTATTGGTGGATCACCCTCTTACCTAAGTGTCTCTGTGTGGCTTTCCGACCATGTTAATGCATGGCCCTCTAGTTTCAAACGAGTAAATAAAATCTTCTTTTCTTCATCTATATTATAGACATTGAAATACACTTCTAACTGTTGCAATGAATGATTCAACTTAACAACATCGATCTCACCTTGACAGGGTTTGATGTCCACTTTTGCTTCCATTTTAAACAGAGGTTGTGAAGGAGTGATGGCACTGGAACTTGGTTGCTCTTTCTCAAGATCTTTTTTCAACTCCTTTTTTGGGTCTTCACTATCTCCCAGTTTCTCATCTGATACAACTTCTGAGTTAGAACTACCAACCTCCCTGAAAGGTCTGAATTTGTTATCTACAGCCTCCATGAGGAGGGCCATGTTGCGAGAGATATCAACGACTTGCTCTTCTAGCCTCACAAATCTCTCTTCTGCTGCATCCTGAGGGTTGTTATGACTGGACTCATCTGCCATGGCTAGAGTTCTACGACTTCCTTCTTAAGCCAATTCTAATACCAATATGATATTTAAACTGTTGTAGATATTCCACTGAAACAGTTCGTCACAACAAATATTGTATTATGTTGAAATGTTCTATTATGCAGGTTTATTTCCTTAAATCTCATATTAGTTAGCACTAGCTTATTGCTCAAATTTATGAAAATAACTAAAATACAAAAAAGAAAGAACACGCAAATGAACACACCATCCACATAAATGAACACAAGATGTATCCTGAGAAACCCAAATGGGAGAAAACCCAACTCGAATATGAGGCCTACGCTTTGCTCTCTCTTCTTTAGTTATGAAAATTGAAATACAAACTCACTATGGAGTTGCCTTTGACATTGTGGCCCAAATGGCTACTACAAAATCTTCTTCCTCCTCTGTTATGCTCTCAAATCCCACTCCTAGATACTCTGCTCAACTATGCAACAAGTACAATGCCAAAGAAGGGAACCCTTTCTCCTCCTAGTGGCCCAGTATTTAACATAGCCTGATAGCCATCTAGGGTTAGGGTTTTTGCATGTTTTAACCCTCAATTAGTGTTAGGTTTTGGAGTCCAGACCTTTTAGAATGTTCTTAAAAATCCACACGTGGCTAGCCCCACATGTGTGAGTAATGGGGGCTAACGTGGCATCCACTCGGTACCGTGGTGATCAACTTGCAAGAGACATAACTTCTGCATACCAGCTCCAATTGAGGTGATTTTGGCACTATTGGAAAGGTCTCAATGTGCAAAACAACATTCAGGGGTTCGCAAAGTTTTGACCCCAAAAAATGGCATTTGATGCCAAATCTCCAAATTGGGACCTACCACTAAAATGGGCCTTGCAAGCTAATTCCTCCAATTTTTCCACCCAAAAAGTACCAAGATAGATGACAAATTATATAATGATCCAATCCGGATCACTTATCTTCATATTCCATGCCTTATCTAAATGAGCTTACTTGATAATGGTGCTAGCCTCTTACCTCACTTCATGGTATTGTTCCTTACACATTTGTATGGAGGCTTGGTCATGGCATTGCTATCACATGATGAGATGTAGCTCCCTAGTACTTGACATGTCTATTATGTTACTATGATGATGCTTAATGAGATAGACAATGGATTTCATGGAGCGCCCACCTTCCTGCCCCATAGATTCGCATGCAAACTACTTGATGCTTGTAATGGAGCGCCTTGACTTGTGAAGTGTCTATTGTGCTCCTATGGTGATATTTGATGTAATAAACATTCATTCTCCTAGAGCACTCACTCTCTTGTACATTTGTACTTCATGATGGAGCGCCATAAGGCTTGAGGCTAACATTGGCATGATTGATAGCATCATACTTTTTAGTGACGACATCCTGAGGTTTGATGTGTCTATCACAACCTTATAGTGATGTATGATTAGATAGACACTCATTCTTTGGGAGCATTCCACTCTCATGAATTTCAACATTTGGCACAACATTCAAGTGATTTTCAGCCTTTGAATGAGTATTGATGCTACAACACCTACTGATGAGGGTGATGTAGGCTTTGAGGTGTCTATTATGGTCTTATGTTGATAATTGATGAGATAGACACTCACTCTTGGGGAGCGCTCCACTCTATCATGGATTTCCAGGATTGCATGCTATGGTTGGAGGGGTCAACTCTATGTTGTATCATGAGGCTCTATTACTAGAGTGCTTGGGTTCCTTGTTGTATTTTGAGGTTGAGATTGCACTTTATGATGACGATACACACCATTCTCATGAAGCGCTCCCTTGTTGCACACATGTGGAGGCATTTCTCATGGATTGAGGCTATCTTACCATTGGATGGTGGTTGTTGCACATGTAGAATTGTGGTGAAACCTACAAAAAGAATCTAGCTAACAACAATTCGTAAAAAACTTGCAAATTGAGAGGAGAGAAGAGATGAGAGAAAAGAATCAATAGAATTGTATTCACTGTATTCCACACTCAAAGAGTGAATAATTTACAATAGATATAGGCTACATGAGTAACTAATGTGCCATAGTAGTAATCTGTCACTAATAGACACTAACTAATAGAAACTGAAGTAATCTGTCACCTAGTCCTAGTTAACTGATCCATGCAATCATAGGTTAACTGAGTCACACGTGTGCAAGTGAGAGAATCAAATGCAACTCTTGGTGATAAAACCAAGGTTGTCATGCATGAATGACTTCTAATAGTCTAATTGAGTGTAACTGAGTATAACTAACTATGAGCTGAAGAGGAGCACCCTATTTTGTAGAGGAATATTCTTTAGAGATAATATTTGCATCCAAGGAAGCGTTCTCAACATTGGACTATTAACCTTAGGAAAATAATTACCTAGGTGAGTGTGTAATATCTCCAACACCCCCCTGAACACTACAAGGCCATGTTAGGGATCAATTGTACAATGCATCTAAGAATGAAACACTGAAAAAATAGAGGAAAGAGGGAAAACCTCATGGGAAAAACCCCCCCTCAAAGTACAATGCATCAAAAGATTAAAAAAAAGGCAGTTGCTAAGCAACTGTGTCCTATTAAATTTGGCAGCATCGACAATCATTCTCCAATGAGAGGCCATATGGGCCACCCTGAGGCTAGCCAAGGAGATTTGGAGAATCAACCAATCTTGTGAGGTATTGAAAAAATCTAGGGGGAACGTACAACCTCTATGAGTCAAACCAAAAGTCGAGACGAATGAGATGCTATGTAAGTCTAATGCAAAAGTCAGGGGGAACGTACAACCTCTGTGAGCATAGACAGTCTAGTGCAAAAGTCAGGGGGGATGTACAACCTCTGTGAGCATAAACAAACTACTGCAAAAGTCAAGGGGAACGTACAACCTCTGGGAGCCTAGTCAAGCCTTGTGAGCCATGAGTAAAAGTCAAGGCATCTAGCAAAAGTTAGGTTGAACGTAAAATTCCTATGAGCTAGAAACAAACGATCTTCCCGATATTGCAAATGATGTAATGTATTGATCTAGTGCATTGGCACGTGTAACACCTTCCACCATGAAGAAATTCAAATTGCTTTGTAAAGAGTCAAGTTGTAAAAAGTCAAAGTTGCATGTCTAGGTCAAAGTCAAAGTTGTCAAGTTTCTTGCATGTTGCATGTCGCATGTTGCATACATGCATTGTATGCATGTCTAGTTGCATGTTGCATGTTGCATGCATGACATGCATTACATGCATGTGTGTCATGTGCATGCTAAGGACGAGTTCCTAACTGAAGTGGTAAGTTCAGTTCTAATTTTGACTGTCGAGTTAATGGTTAGTTCTAATTCTGATGGTTGAGTTAACTTGAGTATGCATTCACTTAGGCTATTTCGAGCCATCTCCTCTCTACCTCTCCACTCCTATTTAAGCAAGAGGTCGACCCTCTCTTATACACAATTGTTATGCAGTGTATGGGTGAGGAAGAAGAGTGATATAGCAGTCCATAACAGAGCAATAACAAGCTGCTATAACA
>ML797085.1:167849-196591 GCA_009831015.1 Picea engelmannii
TTCTAACTTCTTGATAAATTTACACGTGATTTCAGATTTCAAATTGATTGCAAAGGACGAAATTCTCTGACCTTCAAGTCATTGAAGGTTTCAAATAAATTGTAAACTTAAAAGGAGTGAGTGTTCCACATGTATTTGATTTCTATTTCTAAGTAAATAGTATAGTGATGTTTTTTTTTTTTTTTTCAGACACCCGTTGCTATGTGCTATATATAATTATAACGCCTAAAGCTCACACTTACAAAACTATACTCCTTCTCAGACACAAAGCATTTTAATGTGGGAAATGAAAGTTGCTACTGATGCCTCCCTTCCATTTGATCTAATTCCCTATATACATTTTGTTCATATTTCAATATATGTGATTTAACAATTTCTTTAAAGCAAAACCAAAAATAATATATCTAATTATATTTATTATTATTATTTTTTAATTCATTGTTTATCATTTATACATATTTTAGTTTAAGAAAAATTAAATAAAACAACAATAAAAAAATGATATATATTACATTTGCTTATCGTTATATTCAAACAATGAATATTTTATTTAAAACATAGTCTTATCTTTTTAATATATAATGATATGTTAATTAATTATTAACTATATACATTAACATTAAATCTGAAGAAACAATATAAATAGCCTTGTCACACTAGTTTACATTATATATAAAATATTATTATTATTGTTATTTTTTTTATCTATTTATTTAATTTAATAAAATTTATCATTCTAAATGATTGGCTTCTTTTATCTTAAAAATAAAATTTTAGACATGTATTTCATTAGATAATTCAAATACTGTCATTATAAAATAAGTTTTAGTGTTGGGCTGAGTATGTAATTCAAGGAGTTAGGTGCATAGATTTTGAAAGATTTTGTCGGTGGTTATTTTTGTAAAGACTTAATTCAAGGAGTTATGTGCACATATTTTGAAAGATTTTGCAGTAATTTATCTTCCATAGTTCAATAAATTTTGGATGAAAGAGCCATGAAGTGAAAGTTTGTTTCAATGAAAGAGTCGTGGAGTGAAAGTTTGTTTCAAAGAAAAAGCACTCTATATTATTAAAGTAATGAGAAGCCTCCAGATAAAGAGGCAAAACACCCTTTACCATGCCATGTCTATCTACAGGTTACTTCCCATATCATTATACTCCAACGATCCCGCATTCACAACTGAGTGGGCGGGAAGGCACCGAGGAAGCAGCCGACAATGAAGCAACGATTGGTCGGGTTCAGTAAAGCGACGCATTAAGTGGCCTTTCTGGCAACTGAGAGGCAACTGAGAGTAGGCAATAAAGAGGGCATTTAATCGTTATGTGAAATTGGGTAGAGTAGGTTAACTTTTTAAAGAGGATAGGAAGGGAGTCATTTATTAGCTGCACTGCACTAGGGTGGGTGACTTTTACACGGAGGTTATATTGTGTGGTGAGCATGCTGCCTCTTTCATTGACTGATGTGTTGTTGGTGGAACTGTCAGAGAGGAGGAATTCAATATAAATTAATGAGAAGAGGAATGGCACCTCAAGGCCCCTGGTGTGTAGTTCGGAGTTATGCAAAGTCGACGGGCTGATAGATACGGATTTGGGTCGTGGCATTGAAGCAAATGAAATATGGTTGGCCCTTGCTCGTGTTAAGTCGTGGGAGGTTTTAGGATTAGCAACACGCACAGTCTGATGGTGGATTTGGATTCGGATTTGTGGTTGCATTTCTTTCGCCGACAATTTAGCTACAGTTGCAGCTTCTTCTTGCTCCAGCAACGGACACCCAAAACTTCCCATTTCTTAGAGAGCAGAAAAAGAACTAACAATAGCCAGCCAACAAGATGGTGGATGCCATGAATCTCTGTAACAGTCATATAACTTCGTCATCATTATTGTGCATCGGTAAGTTTTCTAATGTCTTGTTAATGTGCTCCGCTATATCAACATCAGTTTTTGGAATCAATAATCCATTCAGCACTAGTTCGATAAATGCCACATTTTCATTGTTTTTCACTTCTTCAATCAAATCCAAATATGCTCATCAGCACAATTGGAAAGATAGAGAAGTTTTTGAGCGACCCCATTGGAAAATTCCCTTCTGTCGATTCCCCATATGCCCAGTTCACTAATTTTAATCATAGGAAAGTTTCTGAAATAC
Source organism: Picea engelmannii (assembly GCA_009831015.1). Taxonomy (NCBI): domain Eukaryota; kingdom Viridiplantae; phylum Streptophyta; class Pinopsida; order Pinales; family Pinaceae; genus Picea; species Picea engelmannii. The sequence goes on from ML797085.1 coordinate 169,996, forward strand.
CCATTAACAAATCAAGGTCTCTGGCTAATGCCCATATGACAGCTGCCCAGGCTGCTCCCCAAGGACTCACCCATAGAGAAAGGAAGTTTGGGAACTGGATACAAAAATTATAGAGAGGGTTTCATCCAGAAGATGTTGTAGAAGTGTTGAAACAACAGAGAGATGTTGACCTATGTTTTGATATTTTTCGGTGGGCATCTCAGCAGAGAAGGTACAAGCATAACCACCCGACTTACCATGTTATGATCCAGAAATTTGCGTGTGCAACAAGGTTGAATAAAGTGGAGATCCTAGTTAATGAAATATTGGTTGGAGCTTGCGATGGCAGTGAAGCCCTTTTTAACACGCTAATTTATATATATATTGAAGCTCACAAATTGGAGAAGGCAATAAATGTGTACAGGCACATGCGCAAGATTAGATTTTTAGCTTTCTTTGAGAACATACAATATATTACTGAGTGCTCTGGTAGACAAATGAATAAATTCACTTGTCAACCAACTGTACATGCAGAACATTCGGGGGCTTTGTTCAAGCATATGGTAGCTGCCAATGTTGCTCCAGATATTTTCACCCTTAACACAATGATCAAAGGCTACTCAAAGTCCTTGCGCCTGAATGATGCTCTCAGAATTTTCCATCAGATGGAATTATATTGTTGCACTCCCATTGCACACACTTTCAACTATTTGATCAGAGGACCATGTTTGTAGAGTAGGACTGACAATGCCATTCATATTTACCAGGATATGATTGGTAGAGGGTTTGTTCCTAGTAACCTGGTTTATAACTCGCTGGTTAATAATCTCTCCATTTGTGGGGAATTGGAAAGGAGACTAAGGTCCTTCGTGAGATGATTGAAAAAAGGTGGTGTTCTTGATTTTGTTACTTACAAGACACTTGTGGATGGGATTTGCAAAGAAGGAAAAGAGAGAAGGCTAGACAACTTCTGCATGAATTCCGAGATAAGGGTATTGCATTGGATGGGTTTTTTGACAGAAAAGTACTCGATCACTTGCAGTTGTGGAGTGAGACTGTGGATGCTAAGAACTTGAAAATTTCTCGAGACACCTGAGTACGTCTACCATCAAAACATTATCTATGGTTGATTATAATTTGAAGGACTTGAATCTTGCTTGGAAATTTAAATACTTAGAGTGCATGCCAAGTAGGAGAAACGATTGAATAATCAGACAAGGGACTAGCACGAGATTTCTTTCCTTTGATGGGAGTCTGGTCAAAAAGTCTTTCAGAATCATCATGGTAAATTTTCAAAGAATAATTGTTCAGTGCTCATTCCCATCTCATATGGATGGGAACATGATGCTGAGAGAATTTCAAATGTCAAAAAAAAATTGAAAATCTCTAGGCTTGCATAAACAAGTGTAACAACCCAAATTGGATTGTTGATGAAGATGTTGCAGACCTTGTAGAACATGTTGGAAAAAAGAAAAAATCCAAGTGTTATGGGTGGTGAAGCCGAGGTTTTAGTTTTGAAACCGGGCTTTGATACCATATGTAAAGCCTACCTATTTCAGGATTCAAAATAAATAAATATTTTCAACAATCTCCTATTGAAATGACTTAAATTTAGTTTAGAATTTCTTTCATTCATTTTCTCATACTCGGAATAAACCAGTAATAAACAATAACAACATAATAATGATAACAACATAATAAACAGAATAATGAAAACAACATCACAATACATACCTCCACCTTCAGGTTGGTTATCTAGTCCCTTTTCCGTCTGATAGTCCCTTTTCTGTCTGATCCTGTTCTTGTTCTTGCCCAGACTGAATATTAACCTCCCAACCAACTAGGAACAACCTCTCCAGCTCCCTAGCTCTAGGAATCCTTGCGGTTTCCTGGCCCCTGAGCCCAAAATTCCCAGCAACACCAGGGCCCTGTGAGAGCTTCTAAAAATAAACATTTTTCCAATTTCCTCTTCCTCTTCCTTTTGAAATTCATAAATCCTCAAACAGAAATAAGATGCCTTTTCCAATTCCCCCCCTTCTTTCTTATCCTCCTCTCTCAAATCCCCCTCATTAATTCCCAACAACCTTATCCCTCCATTAATTCCCAACAACCTTATCTCCCCATTAATTACTTCACCCACCTTTTAATAATAAAATAATAAAAGACTTATTAATATATTTTAATAATTAATTAAATTTAAATTAAAAACTATGATAAAATTAATCAATTTGGGTTGTTACAGGGTACAAATATGTCTCCTCTCCCTTACGATTGCCACACGACTCCAAACTCAGCCTCTACACCAGCTTGCGGCCCTCACGACCCTAGCACGAAGGGACTCAACCCCTCTCTTTCGCCTTGTCTCTCAGTGCTGCTGGAAATGAAGGCTGGCCACCTTCCTATCTCCTACTCGACCCCTTAACTGTGCCACCAACCCTTTCTTACTTTTGATCTACAGCCGAAAACCCTCAGTGTCAACTTCACAAGTGTATTTCTCCTCAAGCCACCCCTTCTCCTTTTAAATATCTGGCTAGCTGATTTAACGGTGGAGATTAGATCCCATCATGTCAAATCAATGGCTATGATCTAATCTGAAACTTACTTTGACTTTTTGGATAAGATCAAAGAAGCTTCTAAGAAAAGGTTAACTAATACTGATTAATAATTGTCATTCCCTAAGTTTTACCTTAGGAAATATTTAAATGACACTAATCAGATTAATTAATCACATTTTCCTAAGTCAGACTTAGGAAAAATTTAAATGATTTGGAGAAACATTAATCCATGTGTCCTTTGCTTGCATGACACCTTGCCTAAGAAAAGAACACCTGTTACAAAGATCTCTAACTATTATAACAACTTTGTCATGTGATTAGCCCCCTCACGGGAAGAGCTATAATCACTTAACTATTGCAACAACTTTTATTATACTCCATCACTTTGATCTGGACTACTAAGTACTATTGAATATTCAATTAAACGATTTTGAGAGTATGCACCAATGGAATTTTCTACCCCCTCTGCCCAACCAAGCTCTTTGTCTAGCTTCATTAATACCCATAATCATCGGATAATATTTTCGGAAACTTTATCCAATCCAATATAATATTCTTTTTCTGTAGTATAAGTTTTTAACTACTAAGAAAAAAACCCCATTACGTGTTATATGATAAAATTTTATCTTCTAAATGTTGATTTCAGTTTGCAGGTTTTACAGTTTTTGTTAGACATTCAGGTTGTAACAACTATGACATGTAAGGGTTCTGTTATAAAGATCTATAACTGTTATAACAATTTTTTCATGTAATTATCCCTCTTATGGAAAGAGCTACAATCACTTTAACTATTGCAACAACTTTTGGTTCCACCTGAATTTGTGCAAGATGCAACTGTTGATTCCAGATTCTTCGATTAAATCTATGATTGGTATGAGTAGATTTATTGTGAAATGTACATGGTGAGAGAGCTTGTGTGTTTCCCCCCCCCTCTAATTATATAATGTTTTTCTTGTTAATAAAAAAAGAAGGGATTTCCTTCCTCTAAAATCTTGGTGTCTAGGTTTACTTTATGTAGTCTTTGTTTTTACTTCTAATTCTGTACATTTTTTAAACCTGGCAGTAGAGTTAGGTTTGAATTCCCTCCTACGTTGATTTCTGTTTAAGTAAAATTTGTTGGTGGGAGAACATTCTTGGAGTGAAGGATTGAAGATGGGCACAATGGTAGTGACTGAGAATCAAAGATTGGAGGAGAAATTTGGTGGCATGGGTTTCAACCTTTGCTAATTCTATCTGAGGATTTTATTAATGAAAAGGGATTTGCTTGCAATTGTGGAAGACAAAGAGAGAGCCGATGAAGAGACATGATGAAATCAAGTAGTAAAACAAAGACATAAAATGTAAGAGTCCTACAATATGGAAACACATAACCAATTTGAATCTCTTATGGAGTAGTTGGTACCATGCAACTTAAAAGGTTCAGTTGAATATGCTCTGATTACTGTCCTTGGAAGTTTTCCAGTCTATAAAATTTTGGTTGTGGCACTTGAAACTTAGTCGGATTTGATTTTTTTACAAGGAATGCTCAACCCTTTTGCCTGAAGAAGTCAAGAGAAAAGATGTCGGACTGATCACACAATGAACATCAATGTTGTATTAATTATGGTGGTAAAGGCAACATGAAGACTAAAGGAGAGGGGCATTTCACTTCAACCCCAAGATAAACCCACGAAAAATCAAGGTGCTAGGAGAAATAACACATATAATTAAGTATTATCATTGTGGTGAAGGGCACATCATGCAAGAATGGTTGAAGTTGATTACTGACAAGACTAATGTTACTCCTACACTTGCGCTGTTGAAATGTTCTGAGTGACAACCAAGGAGACCAATATCCAGCCTGCTACGCAACATTGAATGCTGCGACAGGTGAATTATAGGCCCTCAGATCTGAATTGTTTTTAGATCCAATGACTTATGTTTCACCTGTTGTGACATTCAATGCTATGTAGCAAGCTGGATATTTCTCGCCGACAACAAACATAGCCACATCATCATGTTGGGGTTAATGGACTCGGGAGCGACTGAACATATGACATCTAGAGATCTTGGCTTATCCCAAATGAATCTATCCCAAAAGGAAGAAATGTTTTTGGGATGGCAAGCAACAAATGTCTTCCGTATGTTGGCCTTGACTAAATGTCTCTTGGCCATAAGAAAGATTTTTGAGGTGAGTCCACTTGTGCAATTCATTTGAACCCATTGCAAGAGTGGAAATGGAAAGGTTGTTTTCCAACTGAAGATCAATGATCTATACAATCTTTGTGCACAATTCCTAGAGGTAGATTTGGAAGTTATTGTTGCAACTTGTAAAGGGGGAAGGTCGAGTAAGAAAACATACCTTTCAACCATTCGATTGGCATGTTAATAAGAGACGCCACTCCCTTGTGGTTGCTCCATTGAGGGGGTGAAATTGAGCAAGAAAGCATATGCACCCCACGACCAATCAACCATTATGATAATAAGATTTTGGTATTCTATTAAATCATTTAGCAATTTCTGCATGATTGAATGAGCCAAGTTTGATTACATTTTCCTATGCATTGCAACATAATGGAATTACTCTGCAACAAAATTGGAATTCCGAAAATGAAGAATACGAAATTTGTAAAGGGTGATAGGTGCATGTTGAAAGTTGTTGGATTGACAAATGCATGGATATTGGTCAGTTGTGACTAATACTCATGGATATGGGTCATAGATTAATGACTTACACTACGTAGTTAATCCCAAAAATAATATCTAATATCTTGCACTGCGGAAGCCCCTCTATGCTTAAACGCATCCTAAATAGGCAATTGGAGTAATCTTATGTGTACGAAAGTGAGCAATTTCAAAGGCAAAAAGGGGAAATAAAATCCAAGGTATAAAGATGGGTAGGGTGATCAGACTTTCACATTTACTGTTCGTGGATGATGTATTGATTTTCTGTGCTTGTTTGGGTGAGGAAGGGAGGATATTGAAAGATATTTTGGATTTGTTTTGTAGTGCAACATGTATGGTTGTAAATGAACAAAAGTCTACAATTTATTTTCTTGGGTTTGTAGAGGAAGGACGATGAATTTTAGATGGATACCTTAATCTTCCTTCCTTCGAGCTGGATGAAGGTTTAAAATATCTTGGTTTTTCTCTGAAGCCTAACAACTACAATATTTCTCATTGGAAGTGGCTTTTACCTCTGATAGAAAGGAAGGTGAGATTATGGCGTAATCTATGGTTATCCAGGGGAGGCAGGTATTGGCATTCACTAGCACACATTCCGATGGGCATTCTCAATAAGGAAGGTATGTTTTAATTATTTATGGAAGGGTAGTCCAAATTATATGGGATCACACTTGGTGGGATGGAAACAACTATCCAGGCCCAAGGTCCTTGGGGGTTGGGGGTTGAAATACTCATGGTTGTTGTCGCAACAAAGTCCTTATGGGTTGTTTTGACTAGAGAAAGTCTCTAGAGGCAAATTATGGTTAAAAAATGCATAGGGACGAGATCCATTATGGTTTGGATCAGAAAAAGACAAAAGAGTATAACCAATGTCTCGAACCAATGGAAGGTCCTCTCACTTTCCTTCCTTATCATAGGGAAATTTTTAGCTTGGAAGGTTGGCTCGGGTTTTCTAACTCAGATAGGTAAGGATGATATCATGGGATGTAGGGTCTAGATCTTTCTAGAAGAGGACCTAGTGGTGCACCTGCAAGTGTTAGGCCATTGTACTTTGAACATGGTTGGGGACCCAAATCAGTCTACTATTTGGAGACACACTTGGCTGTTGACCGAGGTGATTGGTTTGACAGTGGGCTAGGGAAACCGGTGGTCAAATTTAATAGGCGGTTTGCAAAGGGCTCATATTCATATTTGTTTAGGATGATGAACATATCTCGTCTTACATTAATAGTGGTGGGACATACTCAACCATATTGGGTTATACAACTTAGTAGGAGGAGAGGGAAGCTCCTTATATGTGGTGGCATTGAAATATTTGGAAGATTAAAGGTCCCATTATCGCACAAATTGTAGGTCCGGGAAAGATCGACCCAAACCACAAGATGGTGACAACTGGGAGAATACCTACTCATTGTCTCCTTAGATAGGTATTCTTGTCACTTTAGAGATGAAGTGATCACTTCAACGGGGGGTCCTAGGTGACCCTAGGGGGGGAATGAGATGGAAAGTGAAGCTTATGAATGGATGGACCCTATAGGAAAAGTTTTTAAGTGGAATATGGCTTTGATGACACATGTCAGAAGTGGTTTAAGGTTGCCAAGTCTTTGAGCACTTGCGAAAATAGTTTGTACCTGCCCGAGACACAAGAAAATCCAAATGTACAAGCTATATGTTAAGTGGAAAAGAAATTTAATCTTGCTGTCCCTATTTGAAGAAATCAACAGCGATATATATCAGCAAGAAACAAATAATATAGCTTCTAGATAAGATGATAAAATTCACATAAATGATGCAAGAGATAAGCTAGTAAAAACTAGTACAAATCAAGTATAAACACATAAAACTTTAACATCAATGTAAAACTGTTATAGAAAAATATTGCAGATATATATTTGCAGCTTTATGGCTGTAGCAAAAAAATTGTTACAACAGAAAAATCAGCCACCAAAAATCACAAGTAATCCACCCAAAAAATGCGTCGAGACTAGTAGATGGTGGGGGTAAATTATTAACAACTTTTGACGGTTGAAATGTGAGCTATAAGTAAGAGAATTATTTGATACATCCCTAATGGATGTATATTTTAAAGAGTTATAGCTCAAAGAATACCAAGCCAATCAAGACTCCTTAGTGGCCTTGACAAGATCTTAGCATTCATAAAAGTTTCGAACTCAAACAATTCCAATATCTCGTGTTTTTACTTATCCCAATGGATTGATTTTATTTCTCCAATGCAAGAGACTAGTGCCTTTAGATATTGGGTTACGAATACTCTAAAATTAATGATTTAATAGAGCTACCTCCTTGGGGGTGTAATCCCTTTTACTCCCCAAGGCAAGCTAAAATTAACTAGGAAAAACCCTAAGAGGGTGTAAACTCTTTTACTCCTCCTAGTATTCCTTTATGCAATGAATTAATTCAAAATAAAATGATGGTGTTAGTGGGGTTGTATGCACTTATGTTACCCAATAATCTTAGCATATTAGACTTGTACCAATAAAAATAAGCAACAAGATAGTTTCCTTACCTAGTCCAAGCACAAAACAAGATAAAATCCTTATTTAACCAAACGATATCCACCATAAATCAAGAAATAAACTCCAAGAGAGTGCACACCACTTCTTCCACCAATAGTAAATAAAAACCATAGCAAGTGAATGCAACCGAGAGAGATGAAGATAATTTCCCAAGTAGGGCGCAAATTTCAGCCAATATAGTCTTCTCACAATGGGAGAGCTATGATAAAATGAGATAGAACTGATCTCTATTTATACAAAAACCTCTAATAAGAGTTCGTCCACAAAACTTAGGGTAAACCACAAAGCAAGGGGACAATAACCCTTACATTTCCCCTTTACAATTTAAAATTTTATTTTGCAAATAGAAACCCTAAAAAAGGCATGACGTCACCCCTTTAGGGAAAGTTTTTGGCATCTTTGGCAAGTCATTGAGGTTGGGGATGAAACGTTGGGAATTCAAAGGCATACTTCCAAGATGCTAGGTCCCTCTCCACCAATTCAAGGCATTCTTCCTCATCAAATGATGCCATGTGTCCCTTAACCACCAAACCCCAACCCATGCATGACGTCAAGCCCTCAAAGTGTGACATTTTGGATTCTAAAGGGAAAATGTTGGGACAGTAGGGGCATGGGTTAGGTCCTCCAAGGCATATATCAAACCTCCAAAGGTTGTCATCATCATATGGAGTGCGGGCCATGGTATTCAACCTATGGGCTTCAAGCCCCAAGGAAGCCCAAGCTAGGCTTGTTCTTCCAAATCTGTCCACCAAACAAGGTCCTGCAAAGACAATGAATATGCCCTCCAAGGATCTCAAATCAAATGGATCATGATGAGTAAATCAAGTCAATAAAAGATCCACCTAAGCATGCACATCAGAAAACACCTCATCAAAATAAACAAGTGCTCAAAGACCTAATGCAACTTGCCAAGTTTGGGTATGGGAGGGTTGACAAGGTGACCTATTGGGTGAATCATCCCCTAGGTCAAGGAGTGTTTCCCGAGTGGAACCCCTTTCTAGGACATGTGGAAAATATGATACGAATGGGGGCAATAATATCGGGAATGGGGTTCATGACATACAAGGGATAATAGTATCTCATTTATGGGTGCCTTTGTAGAGGGTGTGCTACACATTCATTTTCAATGTATCCTTTTTCCAAGCCCATTCATTGCCATTAATTAATTAAAGTCCAAACACTGGGTACTCCCTAGAGTGAATCGATTAGCTTGGGGGGAAGTACCAAAGTGTCACTTGAAGGGATAAGTACACATAGTGCCATGGGGGTATAGTCTAGCTTGTAACACACTTTGTGTAAATCTCTCAATCAAGTGGGACATTTATGTTATGTGTTTTCTTTTGCAGGTATTTGATTTTTTAGGAGAATAATTTCATTGCTTTCAAGACCTCTTTGGGTGAGCATCTGTAAGGTTTATAATATGGATTTTTAATCTTTTTCTAGCTATCTCCCCTCTGGGCCTTCAACCCCTTCTTCTCATGAAATGAGGGACAATCCCTTCTTGGGTTAGTGCACCCGAAAATCCAAAAAGGTAAGGAGATGAGGGGATGAAGTGTGGAAAGTGACAAGTATGGTCTGGGAATGGCACGATGAATAATCAAGGGGACCTCCCAGTAGCAAACCCATCCCTATCGGTGACCACTTACTAGGCCACAACGTCAACCACCAAGGTGAAACATGACAAATAACATAATTTCCAAGTGGACGTTACATAATCAAAATAATTTTTAAATGCAATAAACTCAAATGCCTCAAACATTGAAATGACACTCACCATAATACCTGGCTTGTACCTCATGGAGAAAGACCCAATGTCCTTTGGAAGCAATATGATTTGTGGATACCCTCATGATGAACCTGAGATGTGTGGTGGTTAAGTGAGCCTCCATCCATGCAAGTGGACAATTGCTAGTCAAGTTGTCTCGATACTCCATGTCTGCAACCTGAGGGCCTCGAGACATCATCTCCTTAGTTATCCCTAGGAAACATTTGACTCCCACATCGGGACTTGTACTCACCGTAGAGTGCATGAGAACCACAACATATCCTGGTGGACTTGTGCCTACCAACACTGAAACAAAAAACTGTTAAGGGTAGGATGGCTCACTCATCCTTTGTCCATATAATCAAATCTCAAAATGAAAACTAATCTAGAAAGAAAAATTTTCATTTTTAAAAAAAATTCTAAACTAGACATGCAAAATGAAATATGAAACCTAGCTAAGCTACCATGAGAAATAAATATGCAAATGAAAGAAATAAATATGACCTACCTACTTACTTGGGGCCTTAGGGCCCTGAAGATTAGGTGATAAGTGATGTTAGGTGAAGTCATATAACAAGTGCAACTATCTGTTCATCATTTCATCAAGGTATCCCCCCTTGTGCTTAATCATGCAATACAACAAGGATAAGTTGAGAACATAATAATCCTGAAGAATAGACATATAATCAATCATGAAATGAAACTCATTGAGATGGGTGGGAGGGAGGAAATCTTGCTGAAAAGAGAAGCCACAATTCAAATCATCCTGGAAATCCTGCCTGAAAGGATAGCCACAATCTTGATCAATTCATCTTTGAAGAGGGATACCATATGTATACGATGGCTCATCTTCATCCCCATTAGTATGATCATTGTTTCCTAAAGACTAATAATACATGAGAGATCCCAAGAAGACCCCATGATTTCCCTAAGAAGAAGAAATGAGGTAAGGGACAACCTCAGGTCTAGAAAAATGTTGCCTCTTCATCTGCGAATCCTTGTAAAAATCCCTAAGATGAAAATGATTTCTCTTTGTATATTGAGCCTTTGATTCCTCTGGGATGGCCATGTCCTGGTGTTCATCTAAAATTGAGGATGAAGGTGGATGAATGTCCTCATCGAACAAGTCTGCATCCCCAAAAGGATCTACATCACAATTCCCAAGGGATGACTGAAAATTACCCTAAAAATGCTGCAACAGGTCATCCTTAAATGGAAGAAACAAATATGTAACCATATCATCATCAGACTTCCAAACATCTGAATCATATACGCACGAAGACTAGTCTTCTAAAGATGACAACTCAACCCCTTTTGCTTGAGAGCTACCCTCAATGTTGTAAATTGGGTCTATAAAATATGAAATGATCGAAATCCCATCTGCGTCCCCAGTCTGTATGAAAGTGTCTATATGCTCATCAACCATATCCAAGGGTTCTTTCACAAGACCATTAGTGTGACTGAAAATTACCATCTCTTTTTCTTCATGTGTAAGAAGATCAAAGGCTAGAGCTGCGTCAACTCGATCTTCAAATTATTCACCATTGAAATTAATTGCTTCTTCAAATTCATGTGCAGGAGGAAAGCAAGGATGGAAGACTTTATCTTCTTCAAGTGAGAGCACATATACCAATGTCTCCTTTTGATCATATGTATGTTTCACTTCATCAAGGTATTCATCTTCTTGGCAACTATTTTCACGGATCTGTTCTTTAACCAAGTCATCTTTAATAGGATCAAAGAATTCACCATCCTAATCTTGATCTCTAATGAGTTTGTAGACTTCTTCGGGCATGGTGAGTGGTTCAATGTCATTTTGGAAGTTTTCCTGGTACCCATATTTCTTTGTCACAATGTCACACAATGAATTTACTCCGAAATAGGCAATGGAAACCTCCCATGCCATGTTTAGGGTAGGCTTCCTCTCATAATTTTGAAGGATATCATTGTATTATTCTTTTCTTTGCACAAAGAAATTGACCAAGAAGTCCTTATTATGGTAGTGTTCAAGTAATTATTCACATAATTCATTGTCTTCCTGTACGTTTTCCTTGAAGCACTCAAAACTTTCCTCATTACTATCATCTACGATCTCTTCCTCCTCAACTACAATTTCATCAGATTTTAGAAGAAGCATTTTTTTCAAACCTTCAACAATATATGAAAGAAACGAAAAATCCCTAGAGAACGTCCTCAAGGTCTTGAATAGTATCTTCAAGCTTATGATTTATAGGGCCCCAATGCTCAAGGAATTCTCAGATAAGGATTATCAAAGAAGAAATACTTTTTGGGCTACAAGAACCTCTGATCCAATGTCTTTGCCTTTCTTCAAGAGATAAGAGAAACAACTGCAAAATCACATCTTCTTGTTCTATGCTATAGTTTATGATGAATTCAACAAACTTGGTGACATGTGCAAGAACTAAGGATGGATCACAGTCGAACTTAGGAACACGAATCAACTGTTTCATCGGGAATTTATTTGGATACCAATAAACAAACTGAACATCCAAGGCTTTGTATGTCTCATGAAAACGCCATAGACACATCTTTCCATCACTTGGATAAACAATTCAATGGAGTTTATAGATGAGATCAAGGCTCATCAAAGGATGGAAAGGGTAATCGGGGAAAGGTGGGTTCTTGGAAGGTGGAGTCGCTATATGAACTTCAAGAAGATCTCATCAAGGGTGGAAGGGTAATGTCTTTCAAGTGGAGTCACCAAGAAATATAGGGGTAAAGGATTTGGGATGGTAGATTGCCAAAGTTTCTTTAGGGAACAAAAGAGTATTCAAAATCCTCCTTTGAAACGATGCCAAAATGTTATCGCACTAATTGTAGGTTGGGAAAATCCCGACCCAAACCAAAAGATGGCGACAACTAGGAATGTCACTTGGGGGTTTATAGCCTCAAAATATTCTCTCAATCTGCAAGTATTAATTACAAGGACTGAGGCTGATTTATAGTTTAAATATGTTGCAAACATAAAAAAAATAAATTCTGGAATATACACAGATTTGCGATTAAGTAAACATGGAGATCAAAAAGCGAAATGTAACCAGGTCACAAATACACATATATGAGACATAATAACAATATGATTTTATTTCACTTTGAGATATCAAAAAATATTTTCTCTTTACAAAACCCATGAGAGGGCATGGACCAAAGCCTGATTTAGATATCTTCGATGAACACCATACAAAAAGACTCCGACAATAAAGTAAAACTGAAATTAATAATCTGGATCAGCTTGCCACAAACTGCTGCCAATTTGACTCTGCAAGATATCCTTTATCAACCATGAAACTTAATTCATAAACAAACAAGAATACACAGACTATCAAGGATGGATCAACACCTCTAAACCAAGCGTCTGAAAAATGTGGTTCAGTCTTGAACCTTTCCATCTACAATAAGACCCTGCTGTCAAGAAGAGAATCAGGCTTTGAATAAACTCAGAAATGAATGAAAAATGAAACTATCTCATGTAACTAAAGAGAAAACCTTAGTCTTGCTTCCTCCTTCTATTATCCTTTGTCTCTTCTCCTCATTCATCTTTTATCTTTTCCAAATAAGTTGAAGTAGTTCAACTACTTTCTTTAGTTAAGTTGATTTAAATTAACTAATTAGTTTAGGAGAAATAAATAATAATAATATAATTAAGGGTCTTAACTAATAATAACTGGGTAGGTGAGACCCCTTGTGACTCCCGTCATTTCTTCCTTTTAACTCATGAAATATAATACAAAAAAATAATCATTTTAACCATATGCCACCCTTGTAACTCCCTTGAATATATTTCAAATTGGATATTTAAATATCAAAAATAATTTATATCATATCCAAAAAGAATATATATGTCCACATTATCCACAAAATATCAAAACAAAGCTTGTTGTCCAAAAATACTAAAAACCACTAAGCACTGTCTTTATCAACTGAAATCATAAAAAACATAATCTAAAAACCATATTTTCCACTTTGTGAGACAATTTTCCCTTTCTCACTGTTGTTTCCCTTAGAATTCTTGGAAGTAGCCCGTGGTTGATTGGATCCTTGGGGTTGTATCTTGTTGATCACATGGGAACAATCATCCTTCAAATGCATGCGGGAAGACACAGATTTCAAGGAATCATTGGAGGGAGAAGAAGAGGAGGCAACTTCTTTTCCCTTGTCTTGCATAGGTTGGGGAATATCAATTTTTAATTTATTACTGGTGTGTGTAGAATGAACTGGAAAAATAACATGGGAAATATGGACATTGGGATTGACAGGTGGTGGCAAAGGAAATGACATAGTGAGCCAACCACGATGGTGAGAGATAGGCTGGTTGACAATCTCTTTCCAACCATCCTTTGCGAGGACTTCAAGCTACAAAGACACATGTGGAGGAACGCGAATTCCATGGATGTTCTGAGGAGGCTGAAAAGAGGGTCTTTCTGATAGAGGGTGAATTATTCCATGGAAAACCCAATTAAAGAACCCTACTTGGGACAATTGGTTCAATTCTTAAGGATCAATGTCAAAATGGATAGAAAATCTAGGCCTCCTATGGCCTCGGTTCCAATTTCCCATGCCTCTGTTATTTCGGCCATTGCTGCCTCTACTGAAAAAGCTCATCTCATAGTAGCAGTTCATCAGTAATGGATATTTTAATAAACCATACATGACACTCTACTTACATGAATCAAAAGTTGGCTCAAAATTGACACGAGATACATGCAAATCCATCCATAACAAACCATTCATTAATTTCCATGTGAACAAGGGGTGATAGGGTTCATGGGAAATATGGAGGGAGTGTAATTAGCGAAAATTGGTAGAATGATAGGGAATGCATATACAAATACTGTTCAACAATTAACCAAACCATTTAATTGTGTATAAAAATATAAAAATACCAGTCACTAATCCTTTCCATGTTATCCCTTTTGTCGCTTCTACACAGACTTTTCTTTTAAATTTATATCACATAACATGGATGCAATAAGTGAAATTGGGTTTGTGAGGGGAATGTAATTAGCGAAAAATGGTAGAATGATAAGGGATCAATATGGATATTGTTCTAGCGAAACAAAACCAAACATGCTACCTCAAACACAATCAAAACGTATCTCTGTCCAGACTTTCAAAGTTTAACAAATGTTCCTTTTTCAAAAAAATAATTCAAACTGGTATCTTCTTTGACAAATTTGCTTACTAGCTTTCGAATTATTTACACAATAATCTGTATGCCCAGAAAAAATTAATTACAGTAACCATTGTATCCACATTATCATAATATGACAGTCATAACGAACAACATCGTAATTGATATAGGAAACAACAATAGCCTTTGAGCCATGACCATAACATTAACTCCAATACTTAATCCTTTAAAATCAACAGGGACACGCACAATGTTTACAACAACTCATATCCATCATTTATTTAACCATTGTTTAATGAAATTAATTTGGATGTTATCACTCTTATTTGGGCCTCAAACATTTCAAACACATGTGTCCCCTTTATACAATCAACATAGTGAATGAACCCAAAACATTAAATATTTTGAACACAAGCTTCAAATGAATGGGTGAGTCCATATCTCTTCCAGAATTAACAAACAAGAGACCAAACCAAATCGTGCCCAAGTAATCGGGCAAGCACAATGATCCTGTCAACTTAAAACAGGAGTAAATACGATCTCAAAGTAATGTTCAGGGTTTAAGATAGCAAGTGGAAGATAAGAACAGGCGGTTCGACCAAAGAGTTTGGCAAAAAAATGACACATACAACTCATTCCATAGGTTCCCTATGATATTTTACCACAAGAACAATAACATGCAATATTTCTCTTGACTGTATGGGTCTCTAACAACACACTACAACTGCTAAACGAAAAAAAATTGAATCCAACCCCTTTTAGCAACACTGCATAACACGTGACCAAATATAAACCCGTGCCCAACCAAAAAGCACGAATAGTGCTCCCATCAACTTCTGGGTAGCAATGCCCTCATACTATACAACATTTACCAGGCAATGGTGATGGTGAGGTCATAGCAAGCAAGCCAACAACTAAGGGTTTTTCCAAGACAAGGCACGAAATGCTCCAACCTTCCATCATAGTTCACATAAAAAACCACAGAGTCGAACACAACGTGGGCATACTTAGTCACAGATACTAGTAATGTCAAGATATAAGCGGGGTATTCACAAAGCCCAGAGTTTAGGTAGTCTGTTATAACCAATTTCAACAGAGGGGATAAACTCAAAAACAAAACTTTGGCAAAGCAGGCTTCACTGCAACCTTTACTTAACAATTCTGTGCAAACGATTACACACAACAAGGACCACCACACAAAACCAAAGATGCAACCATAACACACAGTTTCAAAACATCGTAACAGCTTGAGAATCACACAAACCACGAGCAACCAGAGCCAACATTTGATTCAAAGGCAGAGAAAATCTCTTGGATGGAAGAGTAAGAAAACCCATACCTGTAAAATTCTGTGCGAGGAGAAAAACAAAGACTGTATTCTTCCTCCATGACCGGGAAAGGCCGAGCAACAACAACTACTAGAGCCAAAATTGCAAGAATGGCTAGGGTAATGGGCTCGAGGGGAGTTTGAGTGACGTGCATTTACTGCATGTCGTTTCTCCACTTAGATCTTCATTCAATTTTAGGTTATGAGCCAAGCCCACTAACCAACTCACCATAGCACTACACCATTAATCAACCAAAAACCCAAAATTTCCATATTACTTTTGCAAAGTGCGCCACCCCTTGCCAATATTAAATTCCTTCAAAAGAAGGTGTGCTAGGAACACAACCCACTATGAAACTCAAACCATGCACATAACCATAGTAGCAAGGGTCATGACCACCCAACCTTTGTCATGAACAATACACAACATTAAAACTTGTAGTATAATTCTTTTATTCAAAAGGGCAACATTATCATAATTTATGAGAGATCATCCAAACCACTCAACTACATATTTTAATCATCCAACCACCACATATTACCATACATTTTAAACCACGATATGAAGCAAATGAACTGTAGAGAACCGTGTTTCTACCATCACATAGACAGAAAAAGAAGCGTTTCTTATCCACCATATGCCAATGAGTATAACAAGGGGGTCCCACCTACTAGTATATTATTAATTTAATTAAATAATAAAACTTGGAAATCATTTGCGAGCATAGTATTCATCGTTGTGCTTTTAAGCGTCAACAAACTGGTGACTCCACAGGGAAATATGTTTCCAACAGATTAAGAACTCAAAATGTCTGATTTTGTAGAGCAAGTGAACCATAGATCAAAGAATTATTTACCAAAATGATTATGCAATAGGGGGAGTGAGGCGGTTTAAGGGAAAAAATGATCCGGGATTTTGGGAATAACTAATGGAAAGTGTTACGTATGAGGGGTTTGTTCCTGTATGCATAACATTCGATTGGTCATAGTGAGAGTGTTTATTATTTAAAGGAGAAAAATTTCTGGCATGCTCTTGCTGAATCTCAGGGTGGAGGGAAGAAAGGGAAAGCATAAAGTAGGGATGAAAATCCAATTATCTATCTAACAATAGTACTGGAAGCAGAAAGAAATTTAAGTGATTTCTACAAGGGGGACATCATGATAGTTGTGTAACTTGATTGTTATTGACCAACAATAATTACATAATAACATCGTTGTGGCGAAACTGATCCAAAGTTTATTTCTGATAACCAAAAAGGAAAACAATAAAAGAAAAACAACGGAAATGAAATAATAGAAAAAGAAAAACAACAAGGCAAAATAAAAAAAATGAACATAAAACTATAATACAACAATGGCTTTCATGCAATGCTCAATCTTCAAACTAGTTCCACATAGTGTTTCAAGTGGGAACTGTTGTTACTATAGGAAAATAATTGCTCTTCCAAGTCCTTTAGAAGATAAGAATTTGCGCCCAAGACGAAAGTGATTTTAAAAGGAAACAACCATAATTTTTGAAACTTCGAATGTCTTACTTTGTCAGCATGGGATGAATCCCAAAGCAATACTTTCTCATTTACTTTAAACCTAACAAATTTTGCGCTTTTGTTGAAATATTTCTTCACAGTTTGCTGTCGTCTCTTTATGTTTTCCAAGGAAAACATTCTTTGTTCCTCTAAAGCTAAAAATGCATTTATCCTTTGAGGGACATTAGAAGAATTTAATTCTTCGATCTGTAGCATCAACCGTAGAGAAGAAAGTTCCAGTTTAGTAGGAAAAATAACTTCTTGGCCATAAACAAGCTGGAAGGGAGTGCAACCTGTGCTTACCTTGGTAGTAGTGCGATCTTCCCAAAGGGCGTAAGTGAGGAGGGTGTGCCATTGACAAGGCTTATCTTCAATGAGCCTCTTGATGATCCTAACCAGATTTTTATTTGTAGACTCGACTTTCCCATTTCCTTGAGGGTAATAAGCTGATGAGGTGAAATTTTTGACTCCCAACTTGGCTAGAAATAGAGTCAGCTTAGTGGAAATGAAAGCGAGACCGTTGTCTATAATAATTTCTAAAGGAATGCAAAATCTAGAGAAAATATTAGTTTCAAGGAAAGAAATGACATGTTCATCCTGTGAGTGTTTAAGTAGGACAACTTCAGTCCATTTAGTGAAATAATATGTGGCTGTCAAGATAAAAATCTGCCCTGCTGAAGATGGAGGGTTAACAAGACCGATAGTGTCCAGACCCCATTTTTAAAAAGGAAAATTAGGGAGGATAGGTTGCAAAGGCATGGCATAAAGACGTTCTTTCCCAACAAATTTTTGGTACTTGTCACAAGATCTTGAAAATTTATAAGAATCTCGAAAAATTAAGGGCTGATAATAACCTTTTCTGATGATTTTAAAAGCAATTGTTTTCGCAGAAAAGTGACCACCTACATGAATAATAGAATCTGAAGATCCATGAGTTTCCTGTAACAATTTCTGTGCTTCCTCATTATTAACACATTGAAGTAATATTCCATCGACAAATCTTCTCAACAAAAAGTATCCTAAAATAATATATTTGGAAGATTCAAGACAGAGCGTTCTCCTTTGATGAGTATCTAAATCATCTACAAATTTCCGATATAGCAAGTAATACACTAGATTTTTATAGCAGGGATGTTCATCTATGGGAAGGGTTTGAATCTCAATGTAAAATAGTGTTGAAAGAGGATTATCTTGTTCGTTGGTTTCTTCACTTGCTTCAACATGTTGAGCCAAGTTAAGGGCTAAGTCTCGTCCCTTAATTGTTTTCAATGTCATGATGGTTAAATCATACTCTTGGATCTTGGCAAGCCAATGTACGAGCTTCCCTAAAATATAAGTTTGCGAAAGCAAAAACTTGACAGCAGGCAAAGGGACTTTTACATGTGTGTGCTTGCCTAGAACAAAGTGGAGAAATTTCTCCACAGCTTTAACCAGAGAAAACACATGTTTTTTCGATATAAGAATACTTAAATCCATCATCTGATAAGCTTTGAATCATGTAAGCTACTGGTTTTTCATTATTCTGGTCATCGCATTGTAGGAGAATAGAAGATATTGCTTTCTCAGTGGAATTACTGTATACGACAAAATCTTTCTCAAAGTCCGGTTTCTCCAAAACCGGTGCGAAATTGATTGTTTTATTAATCCTTACAAAAGCATTTTCGACGTATTCAGTCCAAGAAAAGGAGCGATCTTTCCTTAGAATATTATGAATTGGTTTGACCATTAAATCAAAATCAGGAACAAATCTATGGAGAAAGTTGATAATGCCCATAAAGGCTTGAACCTCCTTTTTGGAAGCGGGAGCAGGAAGGTTCAAAATAACAATGATCCTTTTAGGATCTATGCTTATTCCTAAGTCAGAAACAATATGCCCAAGGAGCTTGCCCTTGATAACGCCAAAAAAATATTTAGAAGGATTTAAAGAAATACCAAACTTTTTGCATCACATGAGAACTTTTCTAAGATGACCAAAATGATCCAACCGGTTTTTTGAATAAACAGTCAAGTCATCAAGATAAACCTTGATAATCTTCCCAATCAGATCGTCAAAAGCTATCTGCATAGGTCTTTGGAAAGTGGAATCTGAATTAGATAAGACAAAAGGCATGTGTTCATAAGAAAATGTGCCCCAACGTGTAGTGAAAGTGGTTTTGTACCTATCAGTCCTTTTTACCTTGATCTAATTATAACCAGAGAAACCATCAAGTAAGGACATCATTTGTGACCCTGCAACTTGCTGCAAAATAATTTCCATGTTAGGGAGAGGAAAATGATATTTTATGCTCGGTCTATTCAATGCACAAAAATCAATGCACAATCATATCTGACCAGTTGTATTTCGAATGAGAACCAAATTTGAGACCCACTCTGAATACTTAATCGACAAAATTATATCAGCTTTGAAATTTTTTTCCAACTCCTTCCTAATAGTAGCTTCAAGTGCATGGTTAATGGGTTTTTTTTTTTGCCTAACTGGTTTTATCCCTTCCTTTATAGGAATGGCATGATGTATGAGAGCAGGATCAAAACCACGAAGATCCTCATATGACCAAGCAAAAACATCTTGAAACTCATGAAGCAAATTAATGAATTTCAACTTTTATTCATAAGTACATTGGGCACCTATCTTAACATTCTTGGGGGAATCAGGTGTTACAATGTTTAAGGAAATGGGTTCACACACTTTCATTTTTGACTCGTCTTCTTTATGCATTTCTTTGTTGCCTACATCACTCGATGAAAATAAACTTTCTAGAGGAGTCAAGCCTTTTGGAATTTTGTTGTTTTCCATGGATATAATATCCTTGGGATTAAATGGGTCATTTTATATGAAAGCACAGATGCCTTCATCACTAGGGAAGACCTTCCATGACTCTACATTGTCAAGAATATGAGGAAGATATAAGGATTGAAAAGTACAATCAAGTCTTTGAGGCAGAAGTTGTCGAGTAGGAGACGTTGCAAACACAACTAACCTGCTAGCCATTGAATTAAGTTCCCTTTTAACATGAGTGATGTTAAATGATAATAAGTTCAAGATACGCATCCAAATAGATTGGGTGTAGTGTTTCATCAACTTATTGTTAGGAGAGTAGATTTTACGTACAAGGTTCACAGCAAGTTCAGAGTCCCCAAATACTATAAGGTGTCCACAACCTAAATTATAAGCATTTTCAATTCCTAGAAATAATGCTTCAAACTTGGTAACGTTATTCGTGCAAGCAAATTTGAGTCTATAAGAAAAGTTGTGAATTTTACCTACATGCGAGTATAAGATAATTCCAACTCCATTACCTTCGCTGGAGCATGAACCATCGAAGTGCATGTGCCACATACCATCCTCCAGGTCAATTTGTTCCAGGGCAGTGTCACCCTCATCTGCAAAGATGGAGTACACTCCTAAGTCTTCCTCAACATAGTTTACATTAGGTTGTGGAATACTCTCTATGTATGGTGAGATTCTTTCTTCCCTCAGGACTATGCTATTCTTTCCATTTTGAGGAACGGATAAGTGTGTTCCGTCAAGAGAAACCTGTCAAGGCTTGACAATCTATTCCTAAGATGATAGAATACTTACTTACTGGCATGTCAATTACCTGGATGTTGAGGGTTGTCCTTATTTCAGGATGTGCGCACAGAACCAAAGTCACGCCTTTGATTTCACCTATAGTTGACTGTTGTAGACTATTATATGAGAGCATTCTTCTAGAATTTTCATTAGTACATGATAATCCTAGCTCTTCCATAATAATTTTTGACATTATGCTTGGGCTCGAACTGTCGTCAATTAGGCAACAATGGGCTATTTTATCCATAATGTTTACATAAATTAAAAATGGAGTGTTTTTTATAGGGTTTCTAAAGTTTTTTACACCTACTTTAGAATCCTCTTCTTTAGCTTCTTCATAAAGATTGGCTATGGAGAAAGATTTTCCTTCCATAAATTTTTTGAGATGCTTTTATTGTTCAGGGACGACAACCATATCCAAAAGAGTAGCATCGACCTTGATATTAGCCAATTGGTTGAGATATTTGGAAGAGGGAAGAGGGGAGGGAAATCCTTGATTGTCAGGAGTCTTGGTATCCTTCACAATAGCATCTTGTGAAGATGAGATTGTACTAGAAGAAGTACGAGGGGGATCATATTTTCCTTTTAAAGCATAAAATTTATTCCTAGTATTTATGATCATGACATCTTCCAATTCTTTCCAATCTAGAACAACAATCATGGTTTCAGGAGGCTTTTTGCCAAATATTTTATCTCTAGCACTCTTCTTTACCTCACAAGTACTTTCCTCGTGATTTTCCTCGCAAAAGTTACACCAACTGCGAGACATGATGGCTTTGGGATGAAAGTTGTTTTCATTGGTATTCCTAAAAGGTGGTGAAGAAGAAGATGATGCCCCAGGAATAAGATAAGGGACATTTTCCTTTCGCTCGTATGCTATCATCCGATTGTTCATATCCTGTACAAGTTGTAGGAGAGCAAACATGTCTGTTTGTTTAACCGAGTCCCCTTTGGGGAGATCTATTCTTTCTAGCTGTTCTTCATATTCTACAAAAGTATGAAGGACAGAACCAAGTTTATCAATATCCTTTTCTTCAAGCCTATGCTGATAAGGGGAAGGTAGAGAATTATAGAAATGCATAAAAGCAACTTGGTTTTGGGGGAAAATAAGTTCAGGAATTTGATTATACAACTTGGTGAAACAAAGGTTGAAAGTCTTAATAGTCTGACCGTCCTTGTACGCAATGTTATTATATTCCCGCAATTGTTCAACTGGGCTCTTAGATCGCCCATAAGTGGACTTAAACCAGTAAACTAACTCTTCCCAAGTGGAAAGGATTTGAACAGGGAGATCAAAAAAATCTACCACTGCTTTCCCTTCGAGAGAGTTGACAAAAAGGCGCATGCAAGTATCGTTATCATCACCTCCTATATTGTGACAAGCATTAGAGAACGTTACCAAGTGTTTGTTTGTAGTGAAAATATTATTTCTGAAAAACCTAGGTAGATGCTCTTTAAATTTTGGTAAAGGACGAGTAACAAGCACTAGGTTCAAGGGAGATGACATGTGCCACAGGGTGGTAGTAACATCTTCCTCGAATTGGAAAAGACCATACTTCTTGATGATATTAGCAGGGTTGGTAGTATATTGGACATGAACCTGATGGCTATAAAAACTACCAATTATTGACGAGGTTGAAGGTTGAGATGATGAGGCACCTCCAGTACCACCAGAGCCACTTGCAGATGCCATGTTGTAAATGATAGGTGTGGGTGAGAAATATGAACTAGCCGAATCAGATAAGTTTCTCCTTAGAGTACCTTGTTGGGTTGACAGAATAACTTTCCTTCTTCCTATTTCAATGATAGGAGTGGTTTCAAGAGACAATCCTCTTCTTCTCCTAGAGATGCATGGATTTGAGGACATGAAAAACAAAACCAAAACTTTAGGAAAAAGAGGGATACAAATGATTCCTAGGCTGCCTTTGTTTGGCCCTCCAACGTTCATGAATACTTATGTCTTGTTCAATTACCTCCCATGAGCGTTTAAACTCAACCCGGGTATTAGCAGTTTCTAAGATGGTATTGAATAAAGTTAAGGCAATGCTGGTTTGGTCCTTAAGACCGTGCTCTATATTGGGCTGCCTTGTAGCAGGTACTCTCATGAGGAAAATAAAACCGTCAAAGAATCAA
Organism: Picea engelmannii; assembly: GCA_009831015.1. Lineage (NCBI taxonomy): Eukaryota > Viridiplantae > Streptophyta > Pinopsida > Pinales > Pinaceae > Picea > Picea engelmannii. The sequence goes on from ML797085.1 coordinate 193,205, forward strand.
AACAAAGAAAAGATATTCAATGATAATTATCAATACAATCAACCAGAGAGATATGGAAGATATCCCTTGTATGGTCACAAAATAAATGATGAGGAAAAGGTTTGAATTAACTTTACTCAATTATTTTCATATCTTGCCTGGCTAGGGCAAGATAGTTGGGAATGACACCTGGGGGTTTATAGCCTCAAAATATTCTCTCAATCCGCAAGTATTAATTACAAGGACCAACGCTAATTTATAGTTTAAATATGTTGCAAACATAAAAAAAAAACTTCTGGAATATACACAAATTTGCAATTAAGTAAACACAGAGATCAAAAAGAGAAATGTAACCAAGTAAAAAATACACATATATGGGACAGAATAAAAGTTTGATTTTATTTCACTCTGAGATATCAAAAAATATTCTCTTTACAAAACCCCTATGATGGAATGGACCAAAGTCCGATTTAGAGATCTTCGATGAACACCATACAAAGAGACTCCGACAGTAAAGTAAAACTGAAATTAATAATCTAGATCAACTTGCCACAAACTGCTGCCAATTTGACTCTGCAAAATATCCTTTATTAACCATGAAACTTAATTCACAAACATACAAGAATACAAAGACTATTAAGGATGGATCAACACCTTTAAAACAAGTGTCTAAAAAGTGTGGTTCAGTCTTCAACCTTGTTGTGTACAATAATACCCTGCTGTCAAGAAGAGAATTAGGCTTTGAATAAACTCAGAAATGAATGAAAACTGAAACTATCTCATGTAACTAAAGATCAAACCTTAGTCTTGCTTCCTCCTTCTATTCTCCTTTATCTCTTCTTCTCATTCAACTTTTATCTTTTCCAAATAAGTTGAAGTAGTTCAACTACTTTCTTTAGTTAAGTTGATTTAACTTAACTAATTAGTTTAGGAGAAACAAATAATAATAATATAATTAAGGGTCTTAACTGATAATAACTAGGTAGGTGGAACCCCTTATGACTCCCGTCATTTCTTCCTTTTAACTCATGAAATATTATACAAAAAAAAATTCATTTTAACCATATTCCACCCCTTGAATATATTTCAAACTGGATATTTAAATATCAGAAATAATTTATATCATATCCAAAAATAATATATATGTCCACATTATCAACAAAATATCAAAATAGAGCTTGCTGTCCAAAAATACTGAAAACCACTAAGCACTGTCTTCATCCCCTGAAATCATAAAAAACATAATCTAAAAACCATATTTTCCACTTTGTGAGGCAATTTTCCTTTTTTCACTGCTGTTTCCCTTAGACTTCTCGGAAGTAGCATGTGGTTGATTGGATCCTCAGGGATGTATCTCGCTGATCACATGGGAACAATCATCCTTCAAATGCATGTGGGAAGACATAGATTTCAAGGAATCATTGGAGGGAGAAGAAGAGGAGGCAACTTCTTTTCCCTTGTCTTGCACATCTTGGGGAATATCAATTTTTAATCTCTTATGGGCATGTCAAGACTAAACTGGTGAAACAACACAAGAAATATATAAATTGGGATTGAAAGGTGGTGGAAAAGGAAATGACATAGTGGGACAACGACGATGGTTAGATACAAGTTGGTTGACAATCTCTTTCCAACCATCCTTTGTAGGGACTTCAGGCTGCAAAGACACATGTGGAGGAACGAGAATGCCATGGATGTTTCGAGGAGGCTGAAAAGGGGGTATTTCTGGTCGAGGGTGCATTATTCCATGGAAAATCCAATTAAAGAAATCAACTTGGAACAACTAGTTCAATTCTTGAGGATCAACATCAAAATGGATAGAAAATCTAGGCCTCCTATGGACTCGGTTCCAATTTCCCCTGCCTCTGTTATTTCAGCCATTGTTGCCTCTACTGAAAAATCTCATCCTGTAGCAATAGTTCATTAGTAATAGAGATCTTAGTAAACCATACATGAAACTTTGCTTACATGAATCAAAAGTTGGCTCAAATTGACATGAGATACATGCAAATCCATCCATAACAAACCATTCATTAATTTCCATGTGAACATGGGGTGATAGGGTTCATGGGAAATATGGAGGGAGTGTAATTAATGAAAATTGTTAGAAGGATAGGGAATGCATATACAAATATTGTTAAACAATTAACCAAGCCATTTAATTGTGTATAAAAATATCAAAATATTAGTCACCAATCCTTTCCATGTTATCCCTTTTGTCGCTTCTACACATACTTTTCTTTTAAATTTATATCACAGAACATGGATGCAATAATTGAAATTGGGATTGTGAGGGGAATGTAATTAGTGAACAATGGTAGAATGATAGGGGATCAATATGGATACTATTCTAGCGAAATAAAACCAAACATGATACCTCAAACGCAATCAAAACATATCTATGTCCAGACTTTCAAAGTTTAACAAGTGTTCCTTTTCCAAAAAATAATTCAAACTGGTATCTTCTTTGACAAATTTTCTTGTTGGCTTTCGAATTATTTACACAATAATCTGTATGCCCATAAGTATTTAATTACAGTAACCATTGTATCCACATTATCATAATATGACAATCATAACGAACAAAATCGTAATCGCTATAGGAAACAACAATAGCCTTTGAGCCACGACCATAACATTAACTCCAATGCATAATCCTTTAAAACCAACATGGACACATACAATGTTTACAACAACTCATATCCATCATTTATTGAACCACTGTTTAATGCAATTAATTTGGATTTTATCACTCTTATTCGGGCCTCAAACATTTCGAACACAAGTATCCCCTTTATACAATCAACATAATGATTGAACCCAAAAACATTCAATATTTTGAACACAAGCTTCAAGTCACGAAATGCTCCAACCTTCCATCATAGTTCACATAAAAAACCACAGAGTCAAACACGACGTGGGAATACTTAGTCACATAGACCAATAATGTCAAGATATAAGCGGGGTATTCACAAAGCCCAGAGTTTAGGTAGACTGTTATAACCAGTTTCAATAGAGGGAATAAACTCGAAAAAAAAACTTTGGCAAAGCAGGATTCATTGCAACCTTTACTTAAAAATTCCCCGTGAACAATTACACACAGAAAGGACCACCATGGAAAACCAAAGATGAAACCATAACACACAGTTCCAAAACATCATAAAAACTTGAGAATCAAACAGAACATGAGAAACCAGAGCCAACATTTGATTCAAAGGCATAACAACTCTCATGGATGGAAGATTAAGAAAACTCATACCTGTAAATGCAAGATACCAGATATATAAAATATGCAGAACAGAGACGAAATGCTAGAAATAACAGAATAACAGTGAAATATCCAGCATAATCTTCACAATACACAGAAATGATATACGAAATAGCAACAGAAATAGCACTTGAACAGAA
>ML797085.1:202102-277144 GCA_009831015.1 Picea engelmannii
TTCTATTAGGTCTTCTTACATCCGCCTTATTCTATTTTATTGAAAGGTCTTATTAATATTGACCTTTATTACATCCGAATACATTAATCTACCTATGTGCGGGTTAGGACCTTAACAGTAAAAGTCTGTGTGAGGCGAAAAACAAATACTGTAAACTTCCTCCATGACCGGGCAAGGTGGAGCAACATAAACTACCAGAGCCAAATTGCAAGAATGTCTAGGGTGACGGGCTCGAGGGGAGTTTGAGTGACACGCATTTACTGCACGTCGCTTTTCCACTCATATATTCATTCAATTTTAGGTACGAGCCAAGCCCACTAGCCAATTCACCATAACACTACACCATTAATCAACCAAAAACCCAAAATTGCCATATTACTTTTGCAAAGTGCGCCATCCCTTGCCAATATCAAATTCCTTCAAACGATGATGTGCTAGGAACACAACCCACTATGAAATTAAAACCATGCGCATAACCATAGTAGCAAGGGTCATGACCACCCAACCTTTGTCATGGAAAATACACAACATTAAAACTTGGAGTATAATTCTTTTATTCAAAAGGGCAACATTATCATAATTTATGAGAGATCATCCAAACCACTCATCTCCATGTTTTAATCATCTAACCACCAAATATTACCATACATTTTAAACCACGATATCAAGCAAATGAACTTTAGAGAGCCGTGTTTCTACCATCACATGGATGGAAAAAAATAAGCGTTGCTTATCCACCATATGGAAATGAGTATAACAAGGGGGTCCCACCTACTATTATATTATTAATATAATTACATAATAAAGCTTGACAATCATTTGCGAGGATAATATTCATCGTTGCACTTTTAAGCGTCAACAAAAGTCAATAAAAGTTCCACCTAAGCATGTTCATCGAAAAACACCTCATCAAAATAAACAAGTGCTCAAATACCCTATGAAACTTGCCAAGTTTGAGTATGGGAGGGTTGACAAGTTTGGGTATGGGAGGGTTGACAAGGTGACCTATTGGGTGAATCATCCCCTAGGTCAAGGACTGTTTCCGAAGTGGAACCCATTTCTAAGACATGTGGAAATGATGATATAGGTGTGGGAAAGACTCTTGGGTACGAGGTTCATGACATACAAGGGGTCATAATGTCTCATTTATGGGTGCCTTTGAAGAGGGTGTGCCACACCTTTGTTTTCAATGCATCCTTTTTCCAATCCCATTCATTACCATTAATTAATTAAGGTCCAAAATATGGGTACTCCCTAGGGTGAATCAATTATCCTGGGGGGAAGTACCAAACTGTCACTTGAAGGGAGAAATACACATGGTTCCATGTGGGTATAGTATATCTTGTAACACAATTTGTGTAAATCTTTGAATCAAGTGGTACATTTATGTTATGTTTTTGCTTTTGCAGGTATTTGATTTTTTAGGAGAAATGTTTCATTTCTTTCAAGACCTCTTTGGGTGAGCATATGGAAGGTTTATAATATGTCTTTTTCTCTTTTTATAGCTATCTCCCCTCTGGGCCTTTAACCCCTTCTTCCCATGAAATGAGGGACAATCCCTTCTTGGGTCAGTGCACCCAAAAATACCAAAAGGTAAGGAGATGAGGGGATGAAGTGTGGAAAATCAGAAGTATGGTTGGGGAATGGCACAATGAATCATCCAACGGACCTCCCATTAGTAAACCCATCCCTACGGGTGACCATTTACTAGGGTACAATGTCAACCACCAAGGTGAAACAGGGAAAATATCATAATGTCCAAGCAAACATTACATAATCAAAAGCAGTTTTAAATGCAACAAACTCAAATACCTCGAATATTGAAATGACACTCAACATAATACTTGACTTGTACCTCATGGATCAAGACCCAATTTCCTCCGGAAGCAAGACGATGTGTGGATACCCTCATGATGAACCTGAGATGTGTGGTCATGAAGCATGCCTCCATCCTTGCAAGTAGACAATTGCTGGTCAATTCATCTCTCATTACTCCATGTGTGCAACCTGAGGGCATCGAGACATCATCTTTTTTGTTATCCATAGGAATTGGGGATAACAGGTCCATTAAAAGTGGTCCTCTATTTATGGTTGGTTTTGAAAGGTAAGTCTTTAACGTGGGATATAATGCAAATTAAAAATAGATAAGGTCCTGGAATTTGTTATTTATGTTGGAACTCGATTGAATCTAATACTCACTTGTTCTTAGAATGTGCTTTCCCGAGGCAAGTATGGTATGAGATTGGTTCTCATTTGGGGATATATTATTATTGGCCCTTGAACAAGTTTGAGGAATACTTGGTCATATTTGACCGTTTTCGGTACTCCGACATCCAGTCAGAGAAGGAGCGCATGGCGAAGAGGAGATCACGAGATGTTCGCCCCTTTTTTGGGATTTTTTGGCTTTTTGGGTATATTGTAATGGGAAAGGGATATCGGCCCTTATTTAGGCCTTTTGTATGTATAAATAGAAGGGTAGGAGATGCATATAAAAAGGGGGGTGTGTGATGTAAAGTGAATGGCTTAGTGCATAAAGTAGATCTATGTGATCAGATGTTTGTGTGACTGTAAGAGCTCTGTGCCTACCGTAAGTATTGTAAGTGTTGAGTGCACGGGTTAGGGGAGGACTTAGTGCTTGGATCTACCCGGGGAAAGAGGATCTAGCGAGTTGCACATATCTCTTGTTCTAGGCAAGGTAGGACCTTGAAGAATTTTTGCTGTAACTTGTTTTACCGAGATAATAACAGAAGAAGACTTTGTGGACGTAGCCCCAGGGTGGGGGTGAACCACGGTAACTCTGTGCATTGTGCTGATGTGTTTGTCTCTCTCTTGATAAGTGCTTTGATATGTTTAGATATATCTATTGATGCTTCGTTCTTATGAGATATGAATGCATGCTAGATATGATACATACGATGCTAAGTGCTTAATCTATTAAGTATAACCTGTTTATCATTGCTAAGTGCTAGATCTGAGTAATTACTGCGGTGCTCTATGATTTCTGCAAAGTGTATTAATGAATGTATGTTAAGGAATAACTAATTCTAAGTGCGCCGTAAGCAAGATAATCACAGATCTGTGTCCCAACTAAGGTTGCATACACCTGAGTCTTGCAACCACCCCTGCCTCTACCTCGGGTGAGACTTCATCTGCTTCGCAGGTGTTGCCTAAAGGGCCGGTAGTTAGGGATTTGTTGGTGTGCTCTTGAGCATTGAACCCTAGGTATGCCCCTTTGTCAAAAATTATCTTTGGAATAAAAACACTATCTCATATTACTTTCAGGATTTCTTAGACAAGAAAACTTTGAATCCTTTTCGGGTGATCCCAATCCTTGTGATTTGGGGTATTTGGCTTGCAAGGGACACAAATTTATTTGAAAGGAAATATATCTCAACGTTCAAGGTAGCTATGCAAACTATTGTATTTATCAACAATTTCAAAGGATGTCAGATTCCCCCAGAATTAATAGGATAGACTCTGTAGAAATTGACAAGCCGACTCCATGGAGTTACTTGCTTGTCAAGGCTCTAAAATAATTTGTGGTTTGGGATTTTGTCTTTTTTCTCTAAGATAATCACTATTTTAAAGGAATGAATAATTCGATCTTAGGGACAAGTAATCTAGGAGAGTTATTTGCTTTACTCTCTCTTCTCAAGCTTACGATGCACATGCGTATTCATGTCATCCATGTGTTTGGTGATTCTAAGTTGGTTATGGATTGTATGAGGAAATAAGTACTGGTTACAAATATGGGTTCACAAACAATTGTGGAGTATCTCTATGTTATCTCGAAGCTCTTTGAAGAGATTGGATTTTTCCACATTCCTAGGGAATTGAATGGGGATGAAGATATGCTCTCCAAGAATGCGCTAAATATATAGGTCCAACATTATCTCATTGAAGTGCACACGTTGAACCAGAGGCTTACAGTTTTTGATGGGCCATTCTTTGAATATTTTTGAAGTTATATTTTTCAACCGACTGATGATAGACATAATGATTAGTTTTGGGGTTTTTTTGACATTGGTCTGTAAAGAGACTAAATTTTTGAACCCATTTTATTGGGCAATGTTTCTAGTTTTTTCTTTTGGAAAAAAGAACAATGGTGTGTTAAATCGTCTAAGGATTGTAATTTCATCTTCTCAAATGAAAACACGTTTTTTTTTTTCTAGGAAAAAATATGTACGAAAGTGATCCGGATTTTATGAGTAGAACAAAAAGACTACAGATTATTACCAGATGCTTAACATGGAATAATAGAGATACAATAAAACGGGTTTTCTATTCAATAAGGAAATACGCTGAAACTGTAAAATGCAGCGGAAAACAAGCTTGCTGGAATGGTGGCGCTTATGTCTGAGAAGAGATGTGACGGCTACGTTCATTAGCAAGAAGATGATTACAATGAGGCTCTCAAGGAATTTTTACAATAAACAGGAGTTTCAAAAACCCTAAACATCCAAAAACCTAACACTAGGAGATGAAGTGCCAAAAGTCATGTGGGCCCCGTTTGGGTAAGTCAGTTCATCAACTTCCAGGGGTCGTAACTTTTGCATACGATATCCGTTTTAGGCATATGATAGCCCATTGGAAAGATCTATCCGAGGACTAAAACAATTGCACTAAATATCATGATGAAATTTTGCAACCGCAACATACCCCAAAAAACGTCATTTAGGGCTTCAAAACGGCTCTGGAAGTTTAGGACCTGAAAAACTGCTAAAAATAGTAAATTATCAAAATTTCTAGAAAGTTGTTTTGAGCCAGCTGGAAAAGGTGGGTGGCCACCGATATCGACCTGGATCAATCCTCCATCCTTAGGAAGCAATGGTCTCCACTGCGTTGAGTTCCCCCATCAGATGAGGAAATTTCTGCTGAATTTGGCCCTGGGTGAGCCACTTGCCTTGGTGCAAGAGCTGCCCTGCTTTGATGACTTGATAAAGATGGATCCTTTGTTGTCAAGTTCCCTTGATCTATGTGTCTACAATCTTATCACTGGATGCCTGTTGTATGCAGTCGGGGTTGAGCTCTGTTGGTGTCAGTGGTTTTGCTACGTCTGAGGTGTCCAATAATGGTGGGAAATAAGGCCGAAGGAGGTCCACGTTGAACACTGTGTGTAGGCCAAGGAAAGGAGGAATGCTGAGTGCAAAAGAATTATCCCCCACAACCTTGGTGATGGTGTACGACCCATAGCGGAGTGGGCGAAGCTTCCGATGGGGTTCTATAAGGTGTTCTTTTTGCAAGTGCAACCAAACTTTTTCGCCCACCTGAAACTTATGTGGAACCCGATGTTGATCATGGTGCTTCTTGTACTTGTCATTGGACTTCTGTAGGATATCCTGAACCTGTTGGTGGATGTGCTGGATCCTCTCAATGAACCAGGTGGCTTTGTCAGCCTCAATTGGAGCAGGAGAGGAGTCGGTTGAGGTGACCGCAAGGGGAAGTGCAACATCTATGGGACCCAATGGTTGGAATCCCAAACCCACCTGAAAGGGATGTGGCTGGTTGAGCTATGCAGGGCTCAGTTGTAGCTATGTTGGATATAGGGAAGACTCTCATCCCATGTGTGAGGTCCTTGGAATTATACATGCGTAGGATATGCACGATCATTCGATTTATGACCTTGGTTTGGCCATCTGTCTGGGGGTGGAAGGCCATGGATTTGGTGAGCTTAGTGTCCAGGAGTGACCAGAGGCTCGAACAGAATGTGATGAGAAATCAACTATCCCGATCTGAGACAATGGTTTGTGGGATTCCAAAATGTACCCAGACTCATTCAAAGAAGATCTTGGCAGTGGCTTTTACTGTGATGCTCTTCTTGCAAGCAACCATAATCGCCATCTTAGAAAAGCGATCGGAAACCAAAAAAACATAGTCATTTCCCTGCTTGGTGGATGGGAGGCTCAACATGTAGTCCAATGAGATGGATTCCCATGGTCTGTCAGGAGTAGGAAGAGGGGTGTAGAGGCCCTGTTTTTTAGTGGTTGGTTTGGCAATAATGCAGGCGGTGCAAGACCTGATATACTTGCTGACCTCCTGTTGAAGTTTCGGTAAATGTTTTTGTAGAATCACCACTATCTTTTCGACGCCGAAGTGTCTTGCCACCCGGTTGTAGTGGGATTCCCAGATCAGCTTCGCTCGCTCACTTGAGGGAACACATATATGGCCCAGATGACACAACAACCATCCCGAGGATGGAAATTATCGACAACTGCCTTTGCACCCAACATTTGGTAGGTGGTGGTGAAGTCCAGTTTTGTCTCATAGAGTTGGGGCCATCCAGAGGTCTCATGGCCGCAAGAGTCTAGCATTGTGGTGAGTGCCGCGACTAGTGGTCTGCTGAGGCAATCAACGACGCGATTGGTGATTCCTATTTTATACTTGATGTTGAGGTGGAATTGCTGCAAGTATGTGGACCACTTTTAATGGCGGTCATCTGCAGTTTTCCTTGTGTCTACATGAACTGCAGTGGCTTATGATCAGTGTGGATGACTGTCTCCCTCCCAAGAATGTAATGTGTCCATTGGAAACAGGCTTGCACAATGGATTAAATTTCTTTGTCATAAGTAGGATACTTACAGACAACATCTGATAGTGTCGTACTATGATAGGCCATGGGGTGGTTGTGCTGCGTGAGAATGACACCCACAACATAGTTTGAAGTATCAGTCTCAATCTCAAAGGGTTGTTGCAGGTCTCGTAGTGAAAGCACTGGGGATGAACACACGCACTTCTTCAAATCATCGAATGCTTGTTGTCGGGGCCGACCCCATGCAAATTTCTCCTTACCACCACCCCTGGTTATTTGGCTGAGGGCCCATGCAATATGGGAGAGTCCCAACACAAACCTGTGGTAGAAATTGGCAAGGCCCAAGAAGATCCAAAGCTCAGTGAGTGTGGTTGGGGCTAGCCAGTCACGGATGACTTGGATCTTGGCTAGATCCACATGTATGCCATGTTGATCAATGATGTAGCCTAGGTAATGGACCCTGTCCATGCCGAAGGGGCATTTTTCCAAGTTGGCCTATAGCTTGTGCTGTCGAAGGGTGCGCAGAACCTATTGAATATGTTGCAAGTGTTTGGCCCAAGTCTTGCTGTAAATGAGAATGTCATCAAGATACACCACTACAAAAGTATTGGTGAATGGTTGCAGGATATCATCCATCATTCTCATGAAAGTGGCTGGAGCGTTTTTCAGACCAAAGGGCATGACCAACCATTGAAAAAGGCCTTCCTTAGACTTGACGAAAATATTCCATATATCTGTCTATTATATAGGGATCTGGTGGTAGCCAGACTTCAGATCAATCTTACTGAAGTATTTGGCCCCCATGAGTTGATCAAGGAGGTTGTCGTTTCGTGGAATCGGGTATCGATTTCTGACTGTGATTTTATTCAGAGCTCGATAATCAATGCAAATTCGTCAGGTTCCATATTTCTTCTGTACCAACATGATTGGGCTCCTGCAAGGTGATGAGATAGGATGGATGTGCCCCTTGTGGAGAAATTCTTGAATCTGTTGCTTGATCTCCTCATTCTCTAACAGAGAGAAGCGATAGACAAGCCCATTGGGCAACGGTGCGCCGGGGGTCATATCGATGGGGTGCTTGACCTAGCAGTGCAGAGGTACCTCGGTAGGTGAGGAGAAGATATCCGAGTATTCTTCTATGACCTTATCTACTTGCTTCTGCTGTGTGGAGAGGTCGACAACAAAGGCCCTAGATGTGGCTGTGATTTTTCTCTCATTCTGAGAGCAAATCATGAAGAAGACAAATTTCCCTGTCTGAGAGATGAACTTCCTGCATTTCTTAGTAGAGATCAAGGAAATAGCACTAGGTGGGACAACCTCGGGTATCCTGTACAATTTCCTGTTCAAAGTAATAATAACACTACGAGTCCTAGAGTCATATACAACATGACGTTTCCATAAATAAGGTTGGCCCAAAAGAACATCACAAACTTCGAGAGGATAAACATCACACAATACCTCGTCTTTGAAGGGCTTGATGCCGTATGACAGTCGACACTATTGGTTGATGCAGAGATTGCTTCCTTGGTGGAGCCATCCAATGGGGTAGGGTTGTGGGTGCGACATTGTCAACAGGGCCAACCGCTTGACAACCTCTACTGATATGAGGTTCTTCTGGTTGACACTATCAACGATGAAGTGCAGTGGGGTTCCTTTTACCCACATCTATGAATGGAAGAGGCACTCTCCTTCTGGCTCATCTGGTTCACCATGCTGGAGCTTGGTGGTAGCAATGGTGGCACTGGGTTCCGCGTCAATGATCTGTCTTACCCTTTCTGGTTCTGACTCAGAGTCAGAACCCTCATCTGATTCAGAGGCTTTCACTTCAACCACCAATGTCTTCTTTGAGCAACAATTAGCAGTGTTATGCCAAGGGCTCTTATGGAAGTCACACCACTTCCCGGTATATTTCTTTGTCTTTCTGCTGTCCTTCTTTGCTTGTGGCTTGGACTGGTTGTCCTGATACTATTCATCTTTTCTCTTTCCTTTCTTCTGTGGGTTGGGGCTGCCCTTTCCTAGATTTTGTTGTGAGGGGTTCCCCGACCCAAATTGTCACGTCTTTTGTTTAAGCTTCTGCTCAATTTTGACGGCATATCGGTAGGCCATGCCCAAGGATGAGATGTCCAGAAATTACATTTTGGTCTGAATGTATCTATGCAGATCACCATGATACTTGAGCACCAGATGTCGCTCAGAATCTTTGATACCCAACTTGGTGCGCAAGGTATGGAAGATATTTGTGAAATCTGGAACTGCTTGGTCTATTTCTTGCCGCAGTGTGGTCCATTTGGTATGCAAGTTGTCATAACTTACGACATGGTAGTATTGTTCCTTAATAACATCCCTGAAGGATTCCCATGTGGTCCTGACTATAAATAATGAGGGTTCCTTTGTTTCCTTTTGCTCTCAGAAAGTTTCCCACCAATCTTTGACATGGGGAATGGCTTTGAGGAGTGCAAAAGTAATATTTTCTCTATTCGAAAAGTTATGGACAGAGAAATACCCTTCTAGTAGATTAAACCACTTGTCTACAAAATCTGCGTCTATCTTATCTTCAAATATTGGAATATCAAAGTTTATTTGTACCTTGAAGGAGGCAGTGCCTCCACTCGAAGAAGATGCGTCACCTGTTGGTAGTCGCCGAAGGAATTGTGCGAAATTATCCATCATCTCGTTCCTCTGTTGCGTGAGGGCTTCCTCAATCAATAGTTTGAAAGGATATCCTATCCCATCATCTTTATTTTCTCCTTCCATGAGAGGTCGCTTGGGTGTGCGAGAGCTTTTGTCCTCAAGAGAAACAAGCTCGAGACCCAAATCTTTGTACTCCGACCTCGTTGGGGACATGCATTAAGACGACAAGGAGAAGACTGCTTTGATGCCACTGATCCGGATTTTATGAGCGTAAAAAAATGACTACAGATTATCACCAGATGATTAACACGGAATAACAGAGATACAATAAAACTGGTTTTCTATTCAATAAGGAAATAAGCTAAAACTGTAAAATGCAGCGGAAAACAAGCTTGCTGGAATGGTGGCGGCTTATCTCTGAGAAGAGAATTGACGGCTGCGCTCATTCAAAAGAAGATGATTACAATGAGGCTCTCAAGGCCTTTTTATAATAAACAAGAGTTTCAAAAACCCTAAACATCCAAAAACCTAACCCTAGGAGATGAAGCACCAAAAGTCATGTGGGCCCCGTTTGGGTAAGTCAGTACATCAACTTCCAGGGGTCGTAAATTTTGCATACGATATCCGTTTTAGGCATATGATAGCCCATTGGAAAGATCTATCCAAGGACTACAACATTTGCACAAAATTTCAAGATGAAATTTTACAAGTGCAACATATCCCAAAAAATGTCATTTAGGGCCTCAAACCGACTTTGGAAGTTCAGGACCCGAAAAACTGCTAAAAATAGTAAATTATCAAAATTGCTAGAAAGTTGTTTTGAGCCAGCTGGAAAAGGTGGGTGGCCACCGATATCCACCTAGATAAATCCTCCATCCTTAGGAAGCAATGGTCTCCATTGCATTGATTTCCCCCATTAGATGAGGAAATTTCTGTTGAATTTGGCCCCAAGTAGGCCACTTTCCTTGGTGCAGGAGCTGCCCTGCTTTGAAGACTCGATAAACTCGGATCCTTTGTTGTCAAGTGCCCTTGATCTGTGTGTCCACAGTATTATCACTGGATGCCTGTTGTATGCAGTCGGGGTTGAGCTCTGTTGGTGTGATTTGTTCTGCTACGTCTGAGGTGTCCAATAATGATGGGAAATAAGGCCGAAGGAGGTCCACGTTGAACACTGGGTGCAAGCCAATTAAAGGAGGAATGTTGAGCGCAAAAGAATTATCCCCCATAGCCTCTGTGATGGTGTACGGCCATAACGGAGTGGGAGAAGCTTCCTATGGAGTCCTGTAAGGTGTTCTTTTTGCAAGTGCAACCAAACTTCTTCTCCCACTTAAAACTTATGTGGAACCTAATGTTGATCATGGCGCTGCTTGTACTTGTCATTGGACTTCTATAGGATATCTTGAACCTGTTGGCGGATGTGCAGGATCCTCTCAATGAAATGGGTGGCTTTGTCAGCCTCAGTTGGAGTAGGAGAGTAGTCGATTGAGGTGACCGCAAGGGGAAGTGCAACATCTATGGGACCCAATGGTTGGAATCCCAACCCCACCTGAAAGGGGCTTTGGATGGTTGAGCTATGTAGGGATCGATTGTAGCTATGTTGGACATAGGGAAGAATATCATCCCATGTGCTAGGGTGCTTGGAATTATACATGTGTAGGATATGCACGATCATTCAATTTACGACCTCGGTTTGGCCATCTGTCTGGGGGTGGAAGGTCGTGGATTTGGTGAGCTTGGTGTCCAGCAGTGACCAGAGGCTCGACCAGAATGTGTTGAGAAATCGACTGTCTCAATCTAAGACAATGGTTTGTGGGATTCCAAAATGTACCCAGAGTTGTTCAAAGAAGAGCTTGGCAGTGGCTTCTGCTGTGATGCTCTTCTTGCAAGCAACCAGAATCGTCATCTTAGAAAAGCGATCGACAACCACAAAAACACAGTCATTTCCCCGCTTGGTGGATGGGAGGCCCGACATGTAGTCCATTGAGATGGATTCCCATGGTCTATCAAGAGTAGGAAGAGGGGTGTACATGCCCTATTTCTTAGTGGTTGGTTTGGAAACAGTGCAGGCAGTGCAAGACCTGATATACTTGTTGACCTCTTGTCGAAGTTTCGACCAGTAGAAATGTTTTTGTAGCATCACCACTGTCTTTTCGACATCGAAGTGTCCTGCCACCCAGCTGTAGTGGGCTTCCCAGATCATCTTCACTCGCTCACTTGAGGGAACACATATATGGCCCAGACGACACAACAACCCATCCTGAAGATGGAAATTATTGACAACTGCCTTTGCACCCAACATTTGGTAGGTGATGGTGAAGTCCGGGTCTATCTCATAGAGTTGGGGCCATCCAAAGGTCTCATGGCCGTAGGAGTCTAGCATTGTGGTGAGTGCCGCGACTTGTGGTCTGCTGAGGCAATCAATGATGCGGTTGACGCTTCCTATTTTATACTTGATGTTGAGGTGGAATTGCTGCAAGTATGTAGACCACTTTTGATGGCTGTCATTCTGTAATTTTCCTTGTGTCTGCATGAACTGCAGTGGCTTATGATAAGTGTGGATGACTGTCTCGCTCCCAAGAATGTAATGTCTCCAATGGAGGCAGACTTGCATAATGGAGTACATTTCTTTATCGTAAGTATGGTACTTACATACATCATTTGATAGTGTCGCACTATGATAGGCCACGTGGTGGCCATGATATGTGAGAACGACACCCACAACATAGTCTGAAGCATCAATCTCAATCTCAAAGGGCTGTTGCAGGTCTGGTAGTGAAAGTGCCGGGGATGAGCACAAGCGCTACTTCAAATCATCGAACACTTGTTGTTGGGGCCGGCCCCATGAAAATTTCGCCTTACCACCACCAATGGTTATTTGGCTGAGGGTCCATGCATTATGGGAGAATCCCAACACAAACCTGTAGTATAAATTGGCAAGGCCCAAGAAGCTTCGAAGCTCAGTGAGTGTGGTTGGGGTTGGCCAGTCACAGATGAATTGGATCTTGGCTGGATCCACATGTACGCCATGTTGATCAATGATGTAGCCTAGATAATGGACCCTGTCCATGCCGAAGGAGCATTTTTCCAAGTTGGCATATAGCTTGTGTTGTCGCAGGGTGTGCAGAATCTGTTGAATATGCTGCAAGTGTTCGACCCAAGTCTTGTTGTAAATGAGAATTTCATCAAGATACACCACTACAAAAGTATTGGTGAATGGTCACAGGATATCGTCCATC
Source organism: Picea engelmannii (assembly GCA_009831015.1). Taxonomy (NCBI): domain Eukaryota; kingdom Viridiplantae; phylum Streptophyta; class Pinopsida; order Pinales; family Pinaceae; genus Picea; species Picea engelmannii. The sequence continues at coordinate 214,499 of ML797085.1, forward strand.
ATTCTCATGAAAGTGGCTGGAGCGTTTGTCGGACCAAAGGGTGTGACCAACCATTCAAAAAGACCTTCCTTTGACTTGAAGGCAGTCTTCCATACATCTGTCTGTTCTATCGGGACCTGGTGGTAGCCAGACTTTAGATCAATATTACTGAAGTATTTCCCCCCCATGAGTTGATCAAGGAGGTCAGCGATTCGGGGAATTGGGTACCGGTTTCTGACTATGATTTTAGTCAGAGCCCGATAATCAATGCAAAGTTGTCAGGTTCCATATTTCTTTTGTACCAACATGATTGGGCTCTCGCAAGGTGATGAGATAGGATGAATGTGCCCCTTGTGGAGTAGTTCTTGGATCTATCACTTGATATCCTCATTCTCTAACATAGAGCAGTGATAGACTGGCCCATTGGACAACGATGCGCCAGGGGTCACATCGATGGGGTGCTTGACCTGGCAGTGTAGAGGTATGCAGAGGTACCCTAGTAGGTGAGGAGAAGATATCTGAGTATTCTTCCATGACCTTATCTACTTGCTTCTGCTGTGTGGAGAGGTCGGCTACAGAGACCCTAGATGTGGCTGTGATTTTTCTCTCATTCTAAGAGCGAATCACAAAGAAGACAAACTTCCCCATCTGAGAGATGACCTTCCTACATTGCTTAGCAGAGATCAAGGAAATAACACTAGGTGGGATAGCCTCGAGTATCCTGTACAATTTCCTGTTCAAAGTAATAATAACACTACAAGGCCTAGACTCATATACAACATGAAGTTTCCATAAATAAGGTTGGCCCAAAATAACATCACAAACTTTGAGAGGAGAAATATCACACAATACCTCGTCTTTGAAGGGCATGATGCCATATGACAATCGACACTGTTGGCTGACATAGAGATCACTTCCTTGGCGGAGCCATCTAATGGTGTAGGGTTGTGGGTGCGATGTTATCAACAGGGCCAACCGATTGATGACCTCTGCTGAGATGAGGTTCTTCTGGCTACCACTATCAATGATGAAGTGCAGTGGGGTGCCTTTTACCCACATCTATTAATGGAAGAGGTGCTCTCCTTCTTTTGGCTCGTCTGGTTCACCATGCTGGAGCTTGGTGGTAGCAATAGTGGCACTAGGTTCCGCGTTAATGATCCGTCTTCCCCTTTCTAGTTCTGAATCAGAGTCAGAACCCGCGTATGATTCAAAGGCTTTCACTTCGGCCACCAGGGTCTGCTTTGAGCGATAGTTGCGATAGTCAAAAGTGTTATGCCAAGGGCTCTTATGGAAGTCGCACCACTTTCCGGTATCTTTCTTTGTCTTTTCGGTGTCCTTCTTTGCTTGCGGCTTGGATTGATTGTCCTGATACTGTCCATCTTTGCTCTATCCTTTGTTCTGTGGGTTGGGGAAGCCCTTTCCTGGCTTTTGTTGTGAGGGGTTCCCCAACCCAAATTGTCGCGTCTTTTGTTTGAGCTTCTACTCGATTTTGACGACATATCGGTAGGCCACGCCCAATGATGAGATGTCCATAAATTCCATTTCGGTCTGGATGTATCTATGTAGAGCACCATGATACTTGAGCACCAGATGTCTCTCGGAATCTTTGATACCTAGCTTGGTGCACAAGGTATGGAAGATATTTGTGAAATCTAGCACTGCTTGGTCTCTTTCTTGCCGCAGTGTGGTCCATTTGGTATACAAGTCGTCATAACTTCCGACAGGGTAGTAATGTTCCTTAATAGCATCCCTGAAGGCTTTCCAGGTGACCATGACTGTAAATAATGAGGGTTCCTTTGTTTCCTTTTGCTCAGAGAAAGTTTCCCACCAATCTTTGACATGGGGAACGACTTTGAGGAACACAAAAGTAATATTTTCTCTATTTGAAAAGTTATGGACAGAGAAATACCCTTCTAGTAGATTCAACCACTTGTCTACAACATTTGCGTCTATCTGACCTTCAAATATTGGAATATCAAAGTTTATTTGTACCTTGAAGGGGGCGGTGCTTCCGCTCGAAGAAGATGCGTCGCTTGTTGGTAGTCGCCGAAGGATTTGTGCGAAAGGTGGGTGGCCACTGATATCCACCTGGATCAATCCTCCATCCTTAGGAAGCAATGGTCTCCATTGCATTGAGTTTGCCAACAGAAGAGGAAATTTCTGCTGAATTTGGCCCCGGGTGAGCCACTTGCTTTGGTGCAGAAGCTGTCCTGCTTTGACGACTCGATAAAGATGGATCCTTTGTTGTCGAGTGCCCTTGATCTATGTGTCCACAATATTATCACTGGATACATGTTGTATGCAGTCAGGGTTGAGCTCTGTTGGTGTCAGTTGTTTTTCTATGTCTGAGGTATCCAATAATGGTGGGAAATAAGGCCGAAGGAGGTTCATGTTGAACACTGGGTGCAGGCCAAGGAAAGGAGGAATGTTGAGCGCAAAAGCATTATCCCCACAACCTTAGTGATGGTGTATGGCCCATAACGGAGTGGGTGAAGCTTATGATGGGGTCTTGTAAGGCATTCTTTCTGCAAGTACAACCAAACTTTGTCGCCCACCTAAAACTTATGTGGAACCTGTTGTTGATCATGGTGCTGCTTGTACTTGTCATTGGACTTCTGTAGGATATCCTAAACCTATTGGTGGATGTGCTGGATCCTCTCAATGAACCGGGTGGCTTTGTCAACCTCAATTGGAGCAGGAGAGGAGTTGGTTGAGGTGACCGCAAGAGGAAGTGCAACATCTATGGGACCCAATGGTTGGAATCCCAACCCCACCTAAAAGGGGTTGTGGCTGGTTGAGCTATGCAGGACTCGGTTGTAGCTATGTTGGACATAGGGAAGTCTCTCATCCCATGTACGAGGGTGCTTGGAATTATACATGCATAGGATATGCATGATCATTCGATTTATGACCTCGGTTTGGCCATCTGTCTGGGGGTGGAAGGCCGTGGATTTGGTGAGCTTGGTGTCCAGCAGTGACGAAAGGCTCGACCAGAATGTGCTGAGAAATCAACTATCCTGATCTAAGACAATGGTTTTTGGGATTCAAAAATGTACCCAGATTCGTTCAAAGAAGAGCTTGGTAGTGGTTTCTGCTGTGATTCTCTTCTTGCAAGCAACCAAAATTGCCATCTTAGAAAAGTGATCGACAACCACAAAAACATAGTCATTTCCCCGCTTGGTGGATGAGAGGCCTGACATGTAGTCCATTGAGATGGATTCCCATGGTCTGTCAGGAGTAGGAAGAGGGGTGTAAAGGCCTTGTTTCTTAGTGGTTGGTTTGACAATAGCGCAGGTAGTGCAAGACCTGATATACTTGCCGATCTCTTGTCGAATTTTCAGCCAGTAGAAATGTTTTTGTAGCATCTCCTCTATATTTTTGACGCTGAAGTGTCCTGCCACCCGGCTATAGTGGGCTTCCTAGACCATCTTCGCTCGCTCACTTGAGGGAACACATATATGGCTCAGACAACACAACAACCCATCCTGAAGATGGAAATTATCGACAACTACCTTTGCACCCAACATTTGGTAGGTGGTGGTGAAGTCCGGGTCTGTCTCATAGAGTTGGGTCCATCCAGAGGTCTCATAGCCACAAAAGTCTAGCACTGTGGTGAGTGCCATGACTGGTGGTATCATGAGGCAATCAACGACGTGGTTGGTGCTTCCTGTTTTATACTTGATGTTGAGGTGGAATTGCTGCAAGTATGTGGACCACTATTAATGGCGGTCATTCTGCAATTTTTCTTGTGTCTGCATGAACTGCAGTGGCTTATGATCAGTGTGGATGACTGTCTCCCTCCCAAGAATGTAATGTCTCCACTGGCGGTAGGCTTGCACAATGGAGTACATTTCTTTGTCGTAAGTAGGGTACTTACGGACAACATCTAATAGTGTCGCACTATGATAGGCCATGAGGTGGCCGTGTTGCGTGAGAACGACACCCACAACATAGTCTGAAGCATCAATATCAATCTCAAAGGGCTGTTGCAGGTTTGGTAGTGAAAGTACTGGGGATGAGAAAAAGAGTTGCTTCAAATCATCGAACACTTGTTGTTAGATCCAGACCCACACAAATTTCACGTTACCACCACCCCTAGTTATTTGGCTGAGGGCCCATGCAATATGGGAGAATCGCAACACAAACCTGCAGTAGAAATTGGCAAGGCCCAAGAAGCTCCGAAGCTCAGTGAGTGTGGTTGGGGCTATCCATTCACGGATGACTTGGATCTTGGTTGGATCCACATGTACACCATGTTGATCAATGATGTAGCCTAGGTAATGGACCCTGTCCATGCCGAAGAAAACATTTTCAAAGTTGGCGTATAGCTTGTTCTGTCACAGGGTGTGCAGAACCTACTGAATATGCTACAAGTGTTCGGCCCAAGTCTTGCTGTAAGTGAGAATGTCATCAAGATACACCACTACAAAAGTATTGGTGAATGGTCATAGGATATCATCATCATCCTCATGAAAGTGGCTGGAGCGTTTGTCAGACCAAAGGGCATGACCAACCATTCAAAAAGGCCTTCCTTTGACTTGAAGGCGGTCTTCCATGCATCTGTCTGTTCTATTGGGACCTGGTGGTAGCCAAACTTCAGATCAATATTAATGAAGTATTTGGCCCCCATGAGTTGATCAAGGAGGTTGTTGATTCAGGGAATCGAGTATCGGTTTTTGACTGTGATTTTATTTAGAGCCTGATAATCAATGCAAAGTCGCTAGGTTCCATCTTTCTTCTGTACCATCACGATTGGGCTCCTTCAAGGTGATGATCTAGGACAGATGTGCCCCTTGTGGAGAAATTCTTGGATCTCTCACTTGATATCCTCATTCTCTAACAAAGAGCAATGATAGACTAGCCCATTGGGCAGCGGTGCGCTGGGGGTCAGATCGATGGGGTGCTTGAACTGACATTGCAGAGGTACCCTTGTAGGTGAGGATAATATATACGAGTATTCTTCCATGAACTTTTCTACTTGATTTTGTTGTGTGGAGAGGTCGGACGAAGAGACCCTGGATGTGGGTATGATTTTTCTCTCATTCTGAGAGTGAATCACGAAGAATACAAACTTCCCCATATGAGAGATGACCTTCCTACATTTCTTAGTAGAGATCAAGGAAATAACACTAGGTGGGACAACCTCGGGTATCCTGTACAATTTCCTTTTCGAAGTAATAATAACACTATGAGTCCTAGACTCATATACAACATAACGTTTCCATAAATAAGGTTGGCCCAAAATAACATCATAAACTTCGAGAGGAGAAACATCACACAATACCTCGTCTTTGAAGGGATTGATGTCGTACGATAGTCGACATTGTTGGCTGATGCAGAGATCGCTTCCTTGGTGGAGCCATCTAATGTTGTAGGGTTGTGGGTGCGACTTTGTCTGTTGGGCCAGTTGCTTGAAAACCTCTGTTGAGATGAGGTTCTTCTGGCTACCACTATAAAAAATGAAGTGCAGTGGGGTGCCTTTTACCCACATCTGTGAATGGAAGAGGCACTCCTTGTTTTGGCTCGTCTGATTCACCATGTTGGAGCTTGGTGGTAGAAACGGTGGCACTAGGTTCCATGTCAATGATCCATCTTCCCCTTTTTGTTTCTGCCTCAGAGTCAGAACCTGCATCTGATTCATAGGCTTTCACTTCGGCCACCGGTGTCTGCTTTGAGTGGAAGTCAACAATTTTTTGCCAAGGGATCTTATGGAAGTCGCACCACTTCTCAGTATCTTTCTTTGTCTTTCCGGTGTCCTTATTTTCTTGCGGCTTGGACTGGTTGTCCTGATATTGTCCATATTTTCTCTGTCCTTTGTTCTATGGGTTGGGGCCACCCTTTCCTGGCTTTTGTTGTGAGGGGTTCCCCGACCCAAATTGTCGCATCTTTTGTTTGAGCTTTTGCTCGATTTTGACGACATATCGGTAGGCCGCGCCCAAGGATGAGATGTCAAAAAATTCCATTTCAGTCTGGATGTATCTATGCAGAGCACCATGATACTTTAGCATCAAATGTCTCTTTGAATCTTTGATACCCAGCTTGGTGCACAAGGTATGGAAGATATTTGTGAAATTTGGCACTGCTTGGTCTCTTTTTTTCCGCAGTGTGGTTCATTTGGTATACAAGTCGTCATAACTTTCGACAGGGTAGTATTGTTCCTTAATAGCATCCCTGAAGGATTCCCAGGTGGTCATGACTATAAATAATGAGGGTTCCTCTGTTTCCTTTTGCTCACAGAAAGTTTCCCACCAATCTTTGACATGGGGAACAGATTTGGGGAGCACAAAAGTAATCTTTTCTCTTTTCAAAAGTTATGGAAAAAGAAATACCCTTCTAGTAGATTCAACCACTTGTCTACAACATCTGTGTCTATATGACCTTCAAATATAGGAATATAGAAGTTTATTTGTACCTTGAAGGGGGCGGTGCCTCCGCTCGAAGAAGATGCGTCCCCTGTTGGTAGTCGCCGAAGGATTTGTGCGAAATTATCCATCATCTCGTTCCTTTGTTGCGTGAGGGCTTCCTCAATCAACAATTTGAAAGGATCTCCTATCCTGTCATATTTCTTTTCTCCTTCCATGGGAGGTCGCTTGGGTGTGCATCTCGAGACCCAATTATTTGTACTTCGACCTCGTTGGGGACATGCATTAAGATGAGAAGGAGCAGCCCGCTCTGATACCATTGATCCAGATTTTATGAGTAGAACGAAATGACTACAGATTATTACCATATTCTTAACACATAATAACATAGATACAATAAAACTGGTTTTATATTCAATAAGGAAATAAGAGGAAACTGTAAAATGCAACAAAAAACAAGCTTGCTGGAATGGTGGCGACTTATCTCTGAGAAGAGATGTGACGACTGTGCTCATTCACAAGAAGATGATTAAAATGAGGCTCTCAAGGCCTTTTTACAATAAACAAGAGTTTCAAAAACTCTAAGCATCCAAAAACCTAACCCTAGGAGATGAAGCGCCAAAAGTCATGTGGGCCCCGTTTAGGTAAGTCAGTACATCAACTTCCTAGGGTCGTAACTTTTGCATACGATCTCCGTTTTAGGCGAATGATAGCCCATTGGAAAGATCTATTCGAGGACTACAAAAATTTCACAAAATTTAATGATGAAATTTTGCGAACGCAACATACCCCAAAAAATTTCGTTTAGGGCCTCAAAACGTCTCTGGAAGTTCAGGACCTGAAAAAACTGCTAAAAATAGTAAATTATCAAAATTGCAAGAAAGTTGTTTTGAGCCAGCTAGAAAAGGTGGGTAGCCACCGATATCCACCTAGATCAGGATTGGATCATCATACAATTTTTTTATCTATCTTGGTACTTTCTGGGTGAATGTTTTTTGGAGTAATCGACTTATAGGGCCATTTTAGTGGTAGGTCCCAGTTTGGAAAATTGGGTTCCATAACCGTCTGGAGCCATTTTGAAGCATTAAATGGAATTTGTGGGGTTTACAGATTATAAAAATTGCACAGACACTCCCTCGATGATTTTCTACACAATGAGACTTTTCCAACGACACAAAAATCACCTCAATCAGAGCTCATATGTGAAAGTTATGCATGTTGACTTGATTTGTTGACCACCATGGTACAAGTGGATGCCACATTATCCCCCATTAATCAAACGTGTTGGGATAGCCACGCGTGGAATTTCGAGATGATTCTAGAAGGTCCAAACCTTATCACCAATTGAGGGTTGAGGAAGTCAAATCCCTACCTCTAAATGACTAATTTTCTATGTTAAATAATAGGCCGCCAGGAGAAGAAAGGGTTTCATTATTTTGTATGGTACTTGTGCCATAGTTGAGTAGAGCATCCAAGGAGTGGGGTTTGAGAGCATAATAGAGGTAATAAGAAGAGTTTGTAGTAGCCAATCAGGCCAAAAAGTCGCAGACAACTCCATAGTGAGTGCCCCTCTTTCTTTGTACTTGCATTTCATCAATGAAGAAAAGAGAGCAGAGCACATGCCTCACCTTCTATCTGGGTTTTCCCTCATATTGGGATTCCTAGGATACATCTTGTGTTCATTTATGTGGATGCGTGTTATTTTTCTTAGTATTTCATTTTCACATTCAATTATTTTATTAATTTGAGGAATTATGCTAGTGATTATAAATTCGATATCTAAGGAAAATAATCTTGCATAGTAAAATATTTTAGTACAATAAAATATTTGTTGTGACAAACTATTCTAGTGGAATATCCAAGGTATTTTACAGATCATATTGCTATCATAACATTTTTATTTTGGGTATTTGTGGAAAGTTGCAGGATCTAGGAATTGACTTGAGAAGAAAGTTGTAGAACCCTAGCCATGACATATAAGTTTGTTCACAACAATCCTCAAGATATGGTAGAAGAGATATTTGCGAGGCTAAAAGAGCAAGTCATTCATATCTCTCACAATATGACCCCCCTCATGGTGGCTCTAGCAAGCAAGCTCAGACCATAGGCTGGAGGCTCCAACTCAGAGATGAGATAAGAGGGGAAACCATGATATAATGAAGACCTAGAAAATGAGTCAAGGAAAGAGCCCGATAAAGAGAAACCAAGTTCTGGTGCCACACCCCTTCATAGTATTTATTTAAAATGGAATTTAAAGTGGATATAAAGACATACCAAGGTGAGATCAATGCATTAAAGTTGAATCATTGGTTGCAACAATTAGAGGTCTATTTTAGTGTTCACAATATAGATGAGGAGTAGAATATTTCATTTGCCTGGATGAAATTAGAGGGCCATGCATTAACGTAGTGGGAAATCCATATAGAGACACTTAGGCTGGAGGGTGATCTTCCAGTAACTAAGTGGGAGGATTTCAAAATCCTCATTAAGTACAAATTCTACCCTATCAGGTATGCATAGGACCAATGGATCCATTGGCATAACTTTAAACAAAGCCAAGGATAAAGTGTGCATGAGTACACCACCAAATTTAGAAAGATGAATATCATTCTAGGTATATCTCCCAAGAACCCATATGTACTCCTCAAGTATATGGGGGGTCTACACAGTCATTTGCGAAAGCAAGTGATGCTATTCAATCCCAAGACAATTGATGAGGCCTATGTGAAAACAAAATATATAGAAAATATAGGTTAGAAGGAAGAACAACCAAGTGGTTCCAAGCAGAAAGAGCACTAAGATGCTTCCAAGGAGGGGAAGAAGAAGAAGTGGAAAGGGAAATATACGAAGATGAAAGAAACTACATATCAATGCAAGGATCCAACTAGCCATTGTAACCATTGTAATATTGATGGTCACACTAAAGAAAAATGTTGGAAATTACATCCAGAGTTGAACCCTAGGAACCGTAAGAAGGATACCAAGAAGAAGAACCTTCTAGACATGGATTCAAGCACTCAGGTAGAGAGAAAATTAGATGTGGATGGGAATATTTCCCGCACTTCAATGCAGAAGGAGTTGAATCTGACTATCTGTTGACCCAAAAATCTGCTCTGGGCTCAACATGGTGTTTTACACAGTTACTTCTCCATGAACGCTCCTTGGTGCTATATTTCTAGTCAAAGACAGTGGCAGGGGTCATAGTTATTATGGCTTTCGCCCTTGAAAGAGTATCAGTTGGTTGCCTTCAGGGATTTGTGTGCCTTCCCATGAAATTTCTTCCTCATGTCAAGGCTGTTCGATTCAGGGAATAAAAAACTTCCAAGTGGTAGGAATCAGGATAAGCTTTTCAACGAGCTATCATAAGCTTGATTCCGAGTCAGTATGATCCCATACGAGGCACGCTAAGTCAACGTCACCCGAATGGCCAAAACCAATAACCATGACTTCCTGGTCTGATTTTGTTTAGATTATGGCATCAAAGGGAAAATCAAACCTAGACATGGTGTAGGGTAGTGTGAGACCTTTCCAACGGTATATCCCATGATTGGTTTCGACCCCCGATTGGTAAGAACGAGCTTTCGCAAGTTCATGACCACTTCTGGACACCAAATTCATTGTAGTGCTTCATGATTTAAACTTGGTGGGTAAAGAGTTATAAATCAGATATCCAATGATGCCATGCTGTAATAGACTCAGAAAAATTTCCAACGACGTCTCATTTGCCTCATTCTGACCTTGAATGGCCCGGTTAGAGCTGTCACAAGTTGGTCAATAATTTTAGGAAAAAAGGGGTCTGCCAGCTTGCATGATAGGGTTTCATAATAGCTAAGACAGTCATAAATGACCTCGACACAAAAATATATTGTCACCTCATCGAAGTACTCGTCGATACCTTTCTGACGGTACCTCATTTTCCTCGGTTGGATATCATATGGCGATTTTGCACCTTTCGCAAGATTGGGTGTCATGTGGGCCCACCAGCAAGTCAGGAGTTTTAAGTGGCCACTGTTCCAGGCTGAATTTGAGGACTGAGGTGGAATTATCTCAAGTTTGCGACAACATATTCCTGATGGAATCATCGAGACCTTTCCAACGATGTGACTTGCGTCCAATTCCGACTCTGTCTCACCAGGCAACATTTTTGGGCTAAGTCAGCTGCAGCAGGGTCAAAGTCAAAGTCAAAGTCAAAGTCAAACTTTGACTGGAATTTTTTCAAAAAAATATTAAAAAATTAATTAAATATTTTTTTAATATATTCAGAAAATTGGAAAATGTGGGAGGGGGCATGTAGCCTCATGCAATTTTGGGGAAAATTGTTTTTTTTTTTTTTTTTTTCTAAATTGAAAAATCAAAACCCACCCTTCTCCCCTCTCCCAAGCCATTTTGACAATTTGGCCAAAAGGGGAGAGCTCTGCAACAACAATTCATGGCAGCAGAGGGGTTTTTTTTGATAGCAGCTACAACTCAGCAGTGGGCAGCCAACTTCCATGTTACCATCTCCAAACAATTAGCCAGGTAATCCATTAATCTCATTTCCAAAAAACCAATGAAAATTTTACTGGTTGTGTTGAGATCCTGCATGAAGAAATTGGTGTTTTTTGCCTTCAATTTGGTATTGCTCCACCTGGTCCAAGTATGAATTTGCTTGCTGGTTGCTAATTTCAGGCTTGTGGGTGTGTAAAAGATGTAAAGGAGAGGGGATTCGAACCCCTCTTGGGCACCAAGCCCAAACCTCCATGGCTCCTTTAAAATTTTTAAAATTTTAGTTCTTTGCTGAAGATTGCAGGCTTGGGCATGTCACTACGAAGCCTTGGGATTTGAACCCAAGTCCTCCCCTTTTTCCTTTGCCCAGAAAGCTAAAAAAAACTACCTAGAAATCCAAGTGGAAGGCAGGGGATTTGAACCCAAAACCTCCTGTCCAATTTTATTTCCCAAAACCCACTTTGCCCAATGTTTTGAATTTTAATTTTTGGAGGTGGCTGGCCAGCCATCCACCACCTGGGCGCCACCACCACCACCAAGAGCTTCCCCCTCTACCCGTGTGCTTCCTCTGTTTCCCATAGTTCTGCAACTCACGCTCCATAACCTCCCCTCTCACCTCCCTACGCGCGACCCTTCCCTTTCTTCCCCGAACCACCACCACCTCGGCCTCCTCCACTCCAACACTGAGTTCCTCCTCCTCCCAGCCACCTAGGACCTCTACATCCACCTCCTTTCCATTCCCCCCACGGGACAACCATCTTAGTTGGCTGTTATATACTTCTTATGTGTAAATTTTTGTTATGTTTATTTCAGTTTTTCCATAGATAAATACTAAAATTTCGTTGTTTGCCTGCAAGGATACAACCGATTACCCACTCTACTTCTCTTAAGCGGTTGGGGACCACCTAGAGACCTGTTTGAGGCAAAGGGGCTAGTAGGGCAGTGAAGAAAAACACACATTTCGATCTGTAAATCCTACCTAATCACTCTCATATACACTTTAATTATCACTTGCACTCACTCCAAAAATTTCTGATATACATACCAATGTTTATATGTTCGATTTGTGTAGGTAGTTTGAATGGTTCACTTGTGAATTCATGTTAAAAATGTGGTTAATACTTGTGTAGATAACAGTCACACCTTTTATATTTCAAACAGTAAATTTCCAATCCCCATACAAGGAGTTAGTTGAGGCTTTCATGCATATGGCGGCTTTGCCGTTCACAAAGAGTCTCAACCCATTCCTTTGGGTTGAATGTTGTAATTGTTATGTTGTAATTATATAATCTTGCTACATTTTCATTGTATCCCTTTTCGCTCACTAATCTACAGGTGGCTGCCCCAAAAAGGGGCCATGCAAAATCAACAAGCTAAATATATGTAAAACGTCGCAAAAAGACTTGAAAACAATTCAGGGGTCCGCCCCATACACGAAAAACAAAAAACTTATATTATTTAGATATTTACATATACATATTATCTAGCCATGACATATATGTCACCTATCTATTTTACTTGTTTTATGTATATAGTTTCAAATAGATTTCAATTTCAGTAACCTGGAGGCACACTTGTGAAAGCAAGACGTCACCTCGCCACATGGATGGTCTGGTATTTCATTTTATGAAATTTCAATTTCGTAGAATATTAAGAGTCAAAGCCAGGGAGTCTTCCTCAGGAGCCCCTCAGAAGTTGTCTAGTTAGTACAAGTCGAATGGTCTTTTCTCAGTACCACACAGTCAAGGAGTTGATTAGCTTAGCTCGGTTGGAATACTACTCTGCTTGGGTAAGCTCAGAAAAAAATTCTCTTTAGGGGGGTCCTGAGCCTCTTCCTTTTCGAAGGTATCCTTCTTCCATCCAAGCGGCTTTAAGAGTCTGAAAGCGCTAGTGACGAGAAGTGGCTAATCCCTACTTCTTTGAACTGCATGGGGCACTCTTCAACGTAAACACCATGGACTGCTAGGACTACTCTTCTTATACTGGTTGGCACAGTTCCGGGATGTGTTTGCCTGATCAGGATAACCTTCAAAACAGTGTGGTGGCCAAGGCATGTGATAAAAACAAAAATTGATCAATAAAATACTTTTAAAGTCAACCTTTCGTTAGTCCACCTTTGCACTCACGAACCAAAATTGAAGTTGTGAATACTTTCCCTTATATCATAGTTGTAACACCTTTTTACAAGGCTGTTCATCCACTTTTACAACCCACTTTTGATTTAACAACCTCTCGGATCACTTCCCGGGTCACCCTGGGGGATATCAAGCCATTCTGGACTTGTTTCCCTGCCTTGAAATCTTTGAACATCTTGCTGTTTGCAATTTACAACCATTTAAAAGTACTTGGCTATAGCTTTTAATCCCCCTTTTCACCCTTGTTTCATACCCTTTTACTCAAAACATTCATTGGTTAATTACCTAGGATATCGGTTTATCCCGGCAACCCATTCTGGGATAGTTTCCAACGCTTTAAGGAAGTGAGCAGCTTGCTGTCTGCTTTATTTAGTTCATTGTCCTAAAAATCAACAAGCTCATTTTCATCCCACTGGCCATAATTTTCACCCCCCAGGCGATTTTGGCCATCCAGGAAGCTAAGGAAGGATAACACCCAGGGTGTGTGGTCCTGAGAACGACTTCTTGTAAGTGTTTCACCTTTCTTTTTTTCCCCTTCTTTACTGCCTTAGGCGAAGGACCACCTGAGGTGTGGGTAGTCTCTACCTCATGCCGAGCTACCAAAGGGGCTGTAACCGGCTTCACAGCCAGATAGGTCGGATCCATCCCTGCGGACAGATTTTTCTTATAACACCTGCCCTTTTCTGGCGACTCCACTGGGGACCTTGCAAACCTCTTTAAATTTGCTGGTATCCCAAGCTTGTACTAAAACTTGAATCCAATTTCTTTATGGTCCTTTTCCTACTTGTTGAAAAACTTTTGGCAAGACCTTTCAGTGACCCTTTGGAATTTTCTTTGGTACTCGTTATAGCTTAGTTTCCTTGCAATTTCCATTGCACCTGGGAGTTATAAATACTATTGAGTTTTCCTTTCCTTTTACCCGGTCGATTTTCCATCTCACTTGGTCGAACTCACGTGAGAAGTTATAAGTTTTTCATACCTTACCTTCCACTTCGAGAAGAACAAGAAAACAAAGCTTCATTTTTAGTTGGGTTATTTTATATCGTGTTAGAAAGAGTAGGATCATCGATGACACACCCCTTGTACTCAAAGTACTTACTTGGCCCCTTGCAAGCTGGCAGGGTGGAAGTATCCTAAGACTAGGGAAACAATGTCCCCTAGGGTTACAGGAAGTCAAAGTTCGCGAAAGAAAACAAGTTGTGAGACACATACACCTGGGAAACCAGGGAAACTTGTTACCTCTGTAGTGCGAACTGAGTCACCCTCTTCCTCTTCTCCTATTCAAATCCCCTTACTAAAGCAAACTTTAGTTAATCCAACAACAGTTACTAATCCCCAGGTTGTTGTTCCCATCGTTTCAACAACTGTTTTTGTTCAACCCATAGTTGTTCCGATGGCAATGCCATGGAAACCCGACACTCCTTTGAGGTTGGCTAGACCTCTTCATGACATACTTGCGGATGCCCCAAATAGACTTCCCAAGTTTAGTGGCACTGGTACTTTGAGTGCTGAAGAACATATACAAAACTTCTATGATGCCTTAGCGCTTATGGACATAACAATTCCCAATGTCATCATTAGACTTTTTGTGAGAACCTTCTAAGGTGAAGCAGTGAGATGGTGTTGCTTGCTTCCTAATGATAGTATCCCAGATTGGGACACTATGATCCAAGAATTCAAGAAACATTTCCAAGGGGCGGATGATGTGGCTTCCCTGCTCAGGGATTTCACAACCATCTCCATTCATGAGGGTGAGCAAATACATAATTTTAATCAATGCTTTACCTCAACTTTGAATAGGATCCCAATTGCTTCCCAACTATCCGGGAACAATATGTTCCATTATTACATGACCTCCATGAATCTGAATGTAAAATATATATTAAAAGATAAATCAATGCAAACTTTAGATGCGGCCAAGACTAGCGCCCTGGAAATTGAAAGAAACATGGAGGAATCCGGTATGATTCCTTCACCTTTAGCGCAACCCTGTTTTAACGGGAGACCTAGGAATGATGTACTTCGAAATGAGGGTCCTCGGTATGAACCTCCACCTGCCCAAACTTCAAGGATTGAAGAAAGGGAAAGTTCAGAAACACTCAAGTTGTTAATGAACATGAACAACCAAATACTTTCTCTTAATAGAAAGGTGAATGCCATGCAGTTTTTCGCTGTTCCGAGGCCAAGGCCTCCTTTCCCTCCTACTCCTACTCCTAGGCAACATGCTTCTTAAGTGGATTGGTGTCACTTTTTCCACTTCCATGACCTTGAGTATTGTTACACATTTACGCGTCACATGGAATTGTCTAAAAACAGAAAAGCACCTCTACCTCCAGTAAAAAACAAACTTGCTTCCACTTCCCAAAATGACCAAGTTAACATGGAGGACTCTATCCCCTGTGATGACGATCTTGTTTCTTTTGGAAGCTCTGCTGTAGAAACTAGGAGTCAGGCCCCTAAAACCACTCCACAAGAGGTGTAAGAGGCCAAAAATGACCCCAAGGACAATGAAAAGGGAAAAATTCTCGCGAATGGTAGATTACCTTCCCCTACAAGGAATAGGGTTCCCTGGACCCCAAACAAGGTGAACTTGCCTAATAATCCACTGCCCTATTTCCTAACACTGATGCCTTACAACATCGTTGAAGATCTAGTGAAGGTTCCCGCCCACATGACATTATTAGATTCTCTTAGAACACCCGCTCAGTTTGAAAACCTTTCATGTGTTCTACAAGCACCCCTTACTCCATGAATAGAACAAAGACTTCCTCTTTCCAACGAGTCCACTTCTCAACCTAGGGAAGCATATGATGTTATTGATTTAGACCCTGGCATTCCTCCTTTCTATATCTCAGTTTTGATTTTTGATTTTGTGCTCCATAACTGTGTCGCTGACACAGGAGCGAGGCACAATGTCATGCCTCTGCGAGTCATGAGAAGACTGGGTCTTGAATGCACAGGCCCATGTAAATACCTGTTAGCTTTGGATTCTAGGACTGTAGAAACCATCGGTTACATTAAATACTTGTCCATTGCTTACGACCAAGCCCCAGAGGTGAGAATTCTCATAAACGTCATTGTAGCAGATATACCTGAAGCATATGGCATGCTTTTAGGGAGGGAGTGGTCCACCAAAGTAAAAAAGGGTTGTTACTTCATGGAGGGGACCCACTTCACCTTTCCTCATAAGGGGGTTGAAGTAGTCATTAAGAGGGAACCGAAGTACCGAGAGCAGGTTGTACCTGCTTCCTATAATACAAAACATGTGTCTTTTCAAGATACAGGCATGGGTACATATGCTGTTTTATCTGAGGAAGATGTACATGTCCCTCCTTATGAGTTGGGAGAAATGGTGTGGAGTATGGATTTTGACGGTGCTAAATCCAAGAATGGATTTGGGGCTGGTGTCCTTTTGTGTGATTCCAAGGGAAACACAATCCCTTTCTTTTTTCGATTAGAATTCCCTAACACTAATAATATGGCTGAATATGAAGCCTTAGTTAAAGGCCTCCAAAAGGCCTTAGGATTAGGAATACGCCATTTATTGGTGAGTGGGGATTCTGAATTGGTTGTGAATCAAATTAGAGGTAAATATGAAGTTCACAACCCACACCTCAAACAATACCACCGGAAGGCTAAGGAACTTATTGAGAAGTTCTTATCTTTCAACATTCAAGCCGTGCCTAGGGCCGCAAACCACGCAGCTGATACTTTGGCCTTGGATGGTTCTTGTTTCTCCTCGGATTTTGTAAGGTCTATTGAAGATATACAAGTCCAAATTTTACATAGACCTGCGTTACCTGATAATGTCGATTCTTGGCAAGTTCTTGATACTGATGAACAAATCTGTAGATTCCTTCAAAACAAGGGGGAGTTTGAAGATTTACATATCAACCATGAGTTGGAAGAGGAAACAGGGAACATAATCCAATTAAAGACAAATAAGATTCCCCCTGGTTTGTCAGCATTGGAATCCATGTTTGATTTTGATGATGCCACTACTTCTGTGCCTAGTATTGATAGTGAATCTGTTAGGAAGGTGAGAGAAGCCGAACTTATTAACCTGGGAAGTGAGAAAGATCCAAAACTGGTCTATATAGGAGCACAGTGTTCCCCTTCTGAGGTCGCTCAAGTCATGTGACTCTTGACAGAATTCAAGGATGTTTTCTCTTGGTCCTATCAAGACCTCAAGGTTTTCGATATGCAGGAGATAGTCCATGCCATACCCATAATCCATGATTCGAAACCTTACAAATAGAGACAGAGAAAAAACAACCTGGCTTTGGAAAAAACAATTAAAGTTGAATTCCACAAGATGGAAGCATTTGGGGTCATTTACCATGTCCGTTACTCACAATGGGTATCTAATTTGGTTCCCGTTAGGAAGAAAATTGGCGATATCCATTTGTGTGTCGACTTTCGACATTTGAATAGAGTGTCCCTAAAAAGACAACTACCCCATCCCACCTATGGAAGATATTCTCCAACAAGTCTCCGGGTCTCAAATGATGTCCCTTTTAGACGGTTTCTCAGGTTACAATCAGATAGCCCTCGATCCTTCTGAGTCATAAAACCACCTTCACCACTCATTGGGGCACATATGCATATAACAAGATGCCTTTTGGATTGATTAATGCTGGGAACACTTTTCAACGTGCCATGGCCATTGCTTTCAGAGGATTACTGGGTAAGGTCATTGTTGTTTACTTCGACGACCTCACGGTCTTTTCCAAAGAACAAAGTAGTCATTTTGATCACCTTAGGCAGGTTCTCCTTAGATGTCGTAGGTTTGGCATATCTTTAAATCCTAAGAAGACCATTTTTGGTGTTATGGAGGGAAAACTTTTGGGTCACATCGTCTCTCGAGAATGTGTAAAATTTGATCCTGGGAGAGTGGTAGCAATCCAAAAGACAGCCTTACCTACCAATAAAAAGGAAATGCAATCTTTCTTTGGAAAGATAAATTTCCTGAGATGCTTCATTCCTGATTTTTCTCAAGTAGTTAAACCTCTAAATCAGCTTATGAAGAAAGACATTCGGTTCAAATGGGACCCCCCTACCCGTCAAGATTTTGAATCCATTAAGCAAGCCATTGCTTTTGCCCCTCTATTAGTCAGTCCTGATCCCTCTAAAGACTTTGACATGTACACTAATTCATCAGAGGAGACAATTTTTGCAATCTTGTTGCAAAAAGATCATGAGGAAAATCTTAGGCCAATCACTTTAGTGAGCCAAAATTTGAAACCACACCAACTGAATTATTCTACACTGGAGAAACATGGTTATTCCTTGTATAAAGTATTGGAACAATTTCGACATTACATCCAAGGCCATAAAGTTCAGATTTTTGTGCCTACCTCTCTCTTAGTCACTGCTTTGAATCAAACTGAATTGCATAGTAAGTGGTCTAAATGGATCATGCGCATGCAAGAGTATGAATTGGAAATTAAGCCAACGAAAACCATTAGGGGGACAGGGCTGGCTGGATTGCTAACCCGATCCCATCCCTCAGTCATAGTTGAACCACCTCAAGTAGATGACTTGATTGATTTCGAAGAACTGGTTAACGAAATTGAGTTAGCCTCACAACCATGGTATGGGCCTATCATATATTTCCCGATCAATGGTGTGTGCCCACTGGACATGGATACTAAAGCCAAACGAACACTTCATTTACAAATTGTCCGATATGTTTTACAAGGCCAAATCCTTTACCGAAGAAACCTTGATGGGGTTTTGTCATGATGCTTGACTCCTGATCAAGTCCAAATGGCACTTGAACAATGCCATTCCGGGGTTTGTGGAGGTCACTTTTCAGCCAAAACCACTGCAGCAAAAGTTCTACATGCAGGTTACTTTTGGCCTTCACTCCACAAAGACGCCCATTTACTTGTTCGGAAATGTGAAGCTTTCCAATGCTTCACTAGGAAGCAAAAGTTGGCTGCCTTACCTCTTAGACCTATTGAAGTCCAAGTCCCTTTCGCAAGATGGGGCATGGACTTTATTGGACCGATTTCACCACCGTCCAACACTGGTCATGTATTCATCTTAACAACCACAAATTACTTTACAAAGTGGGCTGAAGCAATCACTCTTAGGAATGCTACGAGTCAACAGGTGGTAGAATTCGTTGAACGTAACATTTTATCCCGTTTTGGGACCCCTACCGAGATATTAACTGATAATGGATAAGCTTTCATGTCTGATGTCATGTTACACCTTGGTGTTACATACGGTATCCAACTTTTTCGATCTTCCACCTATTACCCCCAAGGTAATGGTTTGGCCGAATCAATGAATAAAAATCTGATTCGGATCCTTAAGAGGATATTCAAGGATAACAAGTGGGATTGGCACACAAAGTTAAACTTTTCTTTATGGGCTGATCGTATAACTCCAAAGACATCAACGGGTCAAAGTCCTTACACTTTGGTGTATGGTGCTCCTGTTGTCCTTCCTGTTCACTTACAAATTCCAGCCTTGAGGTTGGCTATTGATGAGGCAGAAGATGATTTCCAACCCTTACAACATCATTTAGACACACTCCTCAAATTAGAAGAGGTAAGAAAGGACGCATTCCAACACCTCCAAAAGAAGCAAGACATTGTTAAACGTTCCTTCGATAAAAGAGCCACAATGGTAAATTACAAAGTAGGAGATGATGTTTTATTATGGGACAAGCACATGAGGCCCCATCCAAACATCGCAAGTTTGATTCATTATGGTTGGGTCCTTACACAATCTATGAGGTCTTAGGGACAAATGATTTCAGATTAAAAACCTTGGATGGCGAATCACTTCAATTCCCTGTGAATGGTCGTCACCTAAAGTTCTTTTATTCCTGAGAGGCCTGGTCATCTTGTACATAAGTTACCATTCGTTCTTTTCTTGTTTGTATCTATCCAATGTTATTGATTCTCTTTCTTGTATTTATTTGCTGTTACCTTTTCATGCTTGTACATTTCCCCATGGTTTCAGTCTTGAGCCCTTTTCCCTTGGTTTCAACTATTGAGTCTTTGTTGGTTTGGTTCCGATTTTGGAGTATAATCCCTTCTTTGAATTTTCCATGGGTTGGTCTTTTTCATTTTAAGTTGTAGGTTGCCTTCTTTTTCTTTTTTCTAGTGTTCAAAATAAAGGATATTGTCCTTATTATTGGGTGGTTGTGTGAGAATATTGGATTCCTAGAATCCCTTTTACCATACTTGACATTTTGGGAAACTCTGTCTTAAAGTCATCTTAAATGGGAGTAAATCTGGTTTTTATTTCATCAAAGTCAGCAGGGAAAGTCTAAGGAGGTAGCATATCATTCTCTGGTGAAGCTGAAAACCATGATGGCATGATGGCTTACATAGCTATGTGATTGCAAATGCACTTTACCTGACCACTTACAATCTGATTTCTCCAAGCAATGGTCATTTTCCTACAAAGTTCCATCACTTATGAGCACTTGAGATTTCAGCACCTACTGCCACAAGATTTTTATATTTCTTTATTCCCTTGTTTGATTGGTTTGCTTGTTAGTTTTCCTCTGGTGGGTCGCTGATTTCAAAAATTCCTGTTTGCTTGTTTGTGTGTTGAGAATTGAAGGTATGCATGAGACTTTGTGTTGGGCCAAGGTTCACCTTAAGCCTTGATTCTCACAGTTAAGCCATAATCCAGGTGAGGGACCCATGTCACTTGGGCCACATTGCTCAACAAAACCCGGGTCATTATTCCCATTCTTCTATCTTATGTGAATCTCAGTATAAATTCTGCTGTATATCTTTACTGCACCACTTTCGTTCTTTGGTTATCCCTAATGTGAAAAATGGTCCTTATACTACAATTGAATTCCCCCCTCACCCACATCGGTCACTTTGAAAGTATGAATTTCCACAGAGTATTCCCGCCTGTCACGCGGGTGATCCCATTATTCAACATGCTTTGGAAAGCATTTCCCCTTCGGCGCCAACAATGTTGACCCAAAAATCTGCTCTGGGCTCAACATGGTGTTTTACACAGTTAATTCTCCATGAACACTCCTTGGTGCTATAGTTCCAGTCAAAGACAGTGGCGGGGGTCATAGTTATTATGGCTTCCGCCCTTGAAAGAGTATCAGTTGGTTGCCTTCAGGGATTTGTGGGCCTTCCCATGACATTTCTTCCTCATGTCAAGGCTATTCGATTCAAGGAATACAACACTTCCAAGTGGTAGGAATCAGGACAAGCTTTTCAATGAGCTATCATGAGCTTGATTCTGAGTCAATATGACCCCATACGAGGCACGCAAAGTCAACGTCACCCGAACGACCAAAACCAATAGCCGTGACTTCCTGGTCTAATTCTATTCAGATTATGGTATCAAAGGGAAAATCAAACCTAGACATGGTGTAGGGAAGTGTGAGACCTTTCCAACAGTATATCCCGTGATTGGTTTCGACCCCCGGTTGGTAAGAAGGAGCTTTCAGAAGTTCATGACCACTTCTGGACACCAAATTGGTTGCAGTTATTCATGATTTAAAATTGGTGGGTAAAGAGTTATAAATCAGATATTCAGTGATGCCACTCTATAATAGACTCAGAAACCTTTCCAACGACATCTCATTTGCCTCATTCTGACCTCGAATGGCCTGGTTAGAGTTGTCACAAGTTGGTCAATAATTTTAGGCAAAAAGGGGTCTGCTAGCTCGCATGACAGGGTTTCATAATAGCTAAGACAGTCATAAATGACCCCGACACAAAAATATATTGTCGCCTCATAGAAGTAATCATCAATACATTTTGGACGGTACCTCATTTGCCTCAATTGGATATCGTATGGCGATTTGGCACCTTTTGCAAGATTGGGTGTCATGTGGGCCCACCAACAAGTCAGGAGTTTTAAGTGGCCACTGTTCCAGGCCGAATTTGAGGATTGAGGTGGAATTATCTCAAGTTGGCGACGACATATTCTTGATGGACCCGTCAAAACCTTTCCAACGATGTGACTTGCGTCCGATTCCGACTCCGTCTCACTAGGCGACATTTTTGGGCTAAGTCAGCTGCAGCTGGGTCAAAGTCAAACTTTGACTTGCACTTTTTCCAAAAAAATATTAAAAAATTAATTAAATATTTTTTTAATATATTCAGAAAATTGGAAAATGTGGGAGGGGGCATGTAGCCTCATGCAATTTTGGGGAAAATTGTTTTTTTTTTTTTTTTAAATTGAAAAATCAAAACCCACCCTTCTCCCCTCTCCCAAGCCATTTTGACAGTTTGGCCAAAGGGGGAGAGCTATGAAAAAAAAATTCATGGCATCAGAGGGGGGGGTTTTGATAACAACTACAACTTAGCAGTGGGCAGCCAACTTCCATGTTTCCATCTCCAAACAATTAGCCAGGTAATCCATTAATCTCATTTCCAAAAAACCAATGAAAATTTTACTGGTTGTGTTGAGATCCTGCATGAAGAAATTGGTGTTTTTTGCCTTCAATTTGGTATTTCTCCACCTGGTCCAAGTATGATTTTGCTTGCTGGTTGCTAAGTTCAGGCTTGTGGGTGTGTAAAAGATGTAAAGGAGAGGGGATTCGAACCCCTCTTGGGCACCAGGCCCAAGCCTCCATGGCTCCTTTAAATTTTTTTAAATTTTAGTTCTTTGCTGAAAATTGCAGGCCTGGGCATGTCACTGGGAAGCCCTGGGATTTGAACCCTAGTCCTCCCCTTTTTCTTTTGCCCATAAAGCTCAAAAAAATTGCTCAGAAATCCAAGTGGAAGGCATGGGATTTGAACACAAAACCTCCCATCTAGTTTTATTTCCCAAAACTCACTTTGCCCAATGTTTTGAATTTTAATTTTTGGAGGTGGATGGCCACCCGTCCACCACCTGGGCTCCACCACCACCACCAAGAGCTCCCCCCTATGCATGCATGCTTCCTCTCTTTACCACAGTTCTGCAACTTGCATGCCATCACCTCCCCTCTCACCTCCCTGCGCACGACCCTTCCCTTTCTTCCCCGAACCACCACCACCTCGGCCTCCTCCACTCCAGCGCTGAGTTCCTCCTCCTCCCAGCCACCTATGACCTCTACCTCCACCTCTTCTCCCTTCCTCCCATGGGACAACCATCTTAGTTGGCTGTTATATACTTCTTATGTGTAAATTTCTGTTATGTTTATTTTAGTTTTTCCATACATAAATACTAAAATTTCGTTGTTTTCCTGCAAGGATACAACCGGTCACCCACTCTACTTCTCTTAAGCAGTTGGGGACCACCTAGAGACCTGTTTGAGGAAAAGGGGCCGGCAGGGAAGCGAAGAAAAACACACATTTCAATCGGTAAATCCTACTTAATCACTCTCATATACACTTTAATTATCACTTGCACTCACTTCAAAAATTTCTCATATACATACCAATGTTTATATGTTCGATTTGTGTAGGTAGTTTGAATGGTTCACTGGTGAATTCATGTTAAAAATCTAGTTAATACTTGTGTAGATAACGACCACACCTTTTATATTTCAAACACTAAATTTCCAATCCCCATACAAGGAGTTAGTTGAGGCTTTCATGCATATGGGGGTTTTGCCATTCTCAAAGAGTCTCAACCCATTCCTTTGGGTTGAATGGTGTAATTGTTATGTTGTAATTATCTAATCTTGCTACATTTTCATTGTATCCCTTTTTGCTCACTAATCTACAGGTGGCTGCCCCAAAAAGGGGCCATGCAAAATCAACAAGCTAAATATATGTAAAATGCCGCAAAAAGACTTGAAAACAATTCAGGGCTCCACCCCATACATGGAAAACAAAAAACTTATATTATTTAGATATTTACATATACATATTATCTAGCCGTGACATATATGTCACCTATCTATTTTACTTGTTTCATGTATATAGTTTCAAAATAGATTTCAATTTCAGTAACCAGGAGGCACACTTGTGAAAGCAAGACGTGACCTCGCCACATGGATGGTCTGGTATTTCATTTTATACAATTTCAATTTTGTAGAATATTAAGAGTCAAAGCCAGGGAGTCTTCATCAGGAGCCCCTCAGAAGTTGTCTAGTTAGTACAAGTCGAGTGGTCTTTTCTCAGTACCACACGGTCAAGGAGTTGATTAGCTTAGCTCGGTTGGAATACTACTCTGCTTGGGTAAGCTCAACAAAAACTCTCTTTAGGGGGGTCCTAAGCCTCTTCCTTTTCATAGGTATCCTTCTTCCTCCAAGCGACTTTAAGAGCCTGAAAGCGCTAGTGACGAGAAGTGTCCAATCCCTACTTCTCTGAACTGCATGGGGCACTCTTCAACCTAACCATCGTGGACTGCTAGGACTACTCTTCTTATACTAGTTGGTACAGTTCTGGGATGTGTTTGCCTAATCGGGATAACCTTCAAAACAGTGTGGTGGCCAAGGCATGTGATAAAAACAAAAAATTGATCAATAAAATACTTTTAAAGTTAACCTTTCGTCATTCCACCTTTTCACTCATGAACCAAAATTGAAGTTGTGAATACTTTCCCTTATATCATAGCTGTAACAGCTTGTTACAAGGCTATTCATCCACTTTTACAGCCCACTTTTGATTTAACAACCTAGCGGATCACTTCCCGTGTCACCCCGGGGGATATCAAGCCATTCTGGACTTGTTTCCCTGCCTTGAAAGCTTCGAACAACTTGCTGTTCACAATTTACAGCCATTTAAAAGTACTTGGCTATAGCTTTTAATCCCCCTTTTCACCCTTGTTTCATACCCTTTTACTCAAAACATTCATTGGTTAATTACCTAGGATATCGGTTTATCCCGACAACCCATTCTGGGATAGTTTCCGACGCTTTAAGGAAGTGAACAGCTCTCTGTCCGCTTTATTTTGTTTGCTGTCCTAAAAATCAGCAAGCTCATTTTCATCCCACTGCCCATAATTTTCACCCCCCAGGCCATTTTGGCCATCCAAGAAGCTAAGGAAGCATAACACCTAGGGTGGGTGGTCCTGAGAACGACTTCTTGTAAGTCTTTCACCTTTCTTTTTTTCCCCTTCTTTACCGCCTTAGGAGAAGGACCACCTGAGGTGCGGGTAGTCTCTACCTCGTGTCGAGCTACCAAAGGGTATGTAACCGGCTTCACAGCCGGATAGGTTGGATCCGTCCCTACAGACAGATTTTTCTTATAACAATATCCTTCATCACAAGGAAGGGAATGATATGAAAAAACCTTTCCATGACAATATTCAGTTCAATAAGACAAAAGTAGACACTCTATTTGATTTTAGTTTACATGCAAATCTCATAGAAACTAATCTGGTTAGAAATCTTGGGTTGCAGGTTCATGATCATCCTATCCCATATCCATTAGGGTGTATAAAAAAGGATGCATAGATCAAGGTCACAAAAAAATGTAAGGTCAACTTTGTTGCAAGTGTAGATTTTATTGATGAAGTGAAGTTAGGTGTAGTACCCATTGACATGTGTGGAGTAGTGTTTGGAAGAACCTACATGTATATGGGGGATGCAATCTTCATGCATAGAGAAAACCAGTATTGCTTGATCAAGGATGGTAAGTCCTACATCATCACTACACATAATGGTAAATTAAAGATATCACTGGTAAGTGCCAACCAAGCCAAAATGTTGATTAGTTCCAGTAAGAAATATGTGTTGTTTTTCTAAAGAGAGAATTATCCAAGTGACGAATCAGTAAGAGTAAAGATATTTAGGAAATGCGGAACACTTCCACACTAAACCTAGCAGAATAGAGGAAGAAATATTTAAACAAGAAAGTAAATGACAATGCAAACACACAATACACATAGATTTTACCCTGGAAACCCAAACGGGAAAACCAACATTTCTTGAGCGTATTTCTCTCTTGTTGTCTTATTCATTCATAAATAAAAGGTTACATGCCGAACCTTGGTCTACACCTAAGACGCAATCAACATCATACCTTCTTGATTTACACAAGAACAACCATGTAAACAATTTGACTTACTTTCTCTGTTTTTGTCTTATTCATTCATAAATAAAAGGTTACATGCCTAACCTTGGTCTACACCTAATACACAATCGACATCATACCTTCTTGATTTACACAAGAAAAAATCTGTAGACAAATTGAATTACATTTTCATGACCAAAAACTTCTAAAGATTGGCTATTCTACGATTATTAATTAGATTTTACAACATTACAACACACCTTCTTTATATGATTTACAGTAGGAAAAAACCTAAAGAAGAGCACACAAAAAAAGTTATAGATCCACGCAGATCATTGGCTACAAAACCCATGAATCTCAGGATTCTGTTACAGTTGACTACCAAGTCGAATTACCAGTTGGCCTTCATTTGATCTTCAGTTGGATGTCACACGCTTGCTTGTCAACCTGTTTTTGGTTCACCTCTTCGACTTGTTGTCAATATCTTCGACTTCGACTTTACCCGATCAAACCATATCTACCTTCGACTTGTTGTCGATATCTCCGACTTCGACTTTACCTGGTTGAACCACTTCAACCTTTGAATAGCTGTCGATTTCTTCGACTTCGACTACTAGTCGATCCACCTCGACTAGACTTTCACTACAAATAATATAACAACACAAAATTCTCCCAATTGTTGTTTTCTTTGATGAAATCAGGAACTCTATGAACTCTCATTCACAGACCTAGGGAAGCAATTCCCATTGCCTCTCTGCACCAAGAGAACTTCACAACACTCATAGACATGATCAAAGAGTCTGCTATGTTTTCCAAAGTGTCTACTTTTTCCAACAACACTTTG
The DNA here is from genome assembly GCA_009831015.1 of Picea engelmannii. Taxonomy (NCBI): domain Eukaryota; kingdom Viridiplantae; phylum Streptophyta; class Pinopsida; order Pinales; family Pinaceae; genus Picea; species Picea engelmannii. The sequence goes on from ML797085.1 coordinate 241,197, forward strand.
TTGCTTTCCACCAAGTCTCTCACGAAATGGTAGTGTACATCAATATGCTTAGTATTAGAATGATACGTTGGGTTCTTTTATAGGAATATTCCACTTTGACTGTCACAACTTATCTTCATATTTTTCTGCTCAAACCTAATTCTTGAACACAATCTTTGTAGCCATACTGCTTCTTTACTTCCATGAGTGGATTCCATGTATTCATATTCTGTTGTTGACAAGACTATGACCACCTGTCTCTTACTCATCCAACTAATTGCTCCATCGAACATCTTGAACACATATCCACTGGTCAACCTTCGTCGATCCAGATCTCCAACCTAGTCGACGTCGAAAAATCCATGTACATTTACTTCACTCTCATATCCATATTTTCCTTGATAACATATAACATAAAATTTTGTGCCACACAAATACATGAATACTCTCTTGACGACTATCCAGTGATCCTTCCCAAGTGTCAACATGTATCTACTCAACACTCCCATTACATGGGAAATATCTGGTTGAGTGTATACCATCACATACATTCGACTATCAACAACACTTGCATAGGGAACAATGCTATGAACACTATTTCCTCCTATTTCCTTGGACACTGTTCATCAGTTAGCCTTTCCCCCACATGAATTGGCACCTTCATAGGTTTGCAATATTGCATGTTGAAAGATTTTATAATTGTTTCAATATACTTCTTATGGTTCAACCATAGATTTCTAGTTGCTCGATCTCTCTTGATCTTCATTCCCATGATGAAGTTCGTTGCACTGATATATTTCGTGTCGAACTTGGAGGACAACTACTTCTTCACCTCCTTTATTGTGTTCATGCTGTTTCCAATCAGCAACATGTCGTCAACATACAATGCTACATATATGAAATTATCACCTTCTTCTTTGGAATATATGCAATGAACAACTTTGCTTCTCACAAACCCAAAACTAAGGATGTATGTGTTGAAATTTTGGTACCACATCCTTGGTGATTTCTTTAGACCATAAAGGGATCTTTTCAGTTTGCACACCAAATCTTTCTTTCCCTTTACTACAAATCCTTTAGGTTGTTTCACGTAGATTTTTTCTTCCAGGTCCCCATGTAGGAATGTTGTCATTACATCCATCTATTCTATTTCTAGATCAAATGCTGGAGCCAAAGACAATAGTACTCTAATGGAAGTTAATTTTACAATAGGAGAAAAAATTCCACCGAGGTCAACCCCTTCAACTTGGGAATATCCTTTCGCTACTAGTCGAGCTTTGAATTTCTCGACTTGACATGATGTCTTCATCTTCTTCTTGAATACCCATTTTCTACCAACATGATTTCTTCCACTAGGTAATTCGACTAAGTCCCACATCTCATTATTGTGCAATGATTCCATCTCTTTGACCATGTCATCCTTCTAGAGTTTTCCCTATTCTAAGTCAATTGCCTCCCCAACCCACTTGGGTTCATCGTCGATGGTAGTTAACAGAAATGTGGAATGAAAGTCAGGCAGACTATACCTTTCGAATGGTTTTCTTACTCGTTCTGACCTCCTTACAATCAATTTTGGTCATTCCACCTCTTCTTCTGATTCAATAGACTCATCTGAATAATATTCTTTGTTCCTCAGTTCAAACCGCACCTTCTATGGATTATTCTTTGTTTGAACCATTTCTCCAGGCTCAGAATTCCTTCCGAGTCCTTTGAAGACCACATCTTGACTGTACATTGTTTTCCTTGATGCAAGATCCCAGAGATTATATCCTTTCATTCCTTCTTTGTATCCAATGAAAATACACTTGAATTCCTTCTTGTCCATCTTGGTACTTTTTTCCTTGGGAACATGTACAAATGCATCACAACCAAATACATTGAGATATGAAATCAAAGGATTCTTACCAGACCATACCTCATGTGGAGTCAGGTCGACTAGCACTGACGAAGGAGACATATTCACTAGATATTTTTTAGTGTCGACAGCCTCTGTTAGAATTCTTGTGCGAGCCCAACACAAATTGCATAATCCTTTCCTTGTCCATCAATGTTTTGTTCATTCTCTAAACAACTCCATTTTGTTGTGGGGTATATGGTGTGGTATTTTGGCATTCTATGCCACACTGCTTGCAGAATTGATCAAATTCCTTTCCACATAATTCATCACCATTTTCATTTCTCCACACCTTAATATTCTTATATGTATGGTTTTCTACAAGATGTTTAAACTCTTTGAATTTATTGAAAAGATCTACTTTCTTCCTCAGGAAATATATCCATGTATTCTTGGAAAAATCATTTATGAAGGAGACATAATACAAGGATCCACCAAGTGAATGAACTGAAACAGATCCAAACACATCACTATGAACTGACTCTAGAATCCTCTTTTCCCTTGTCGCTCCATATGGGAACCTCACCTGACTTTATTTTCCATATATGGAATGTTCACAAAAGTCGACTTCTAAATTACATTCAGGAAAATATTCGATCATACCTTTGTTATGCATAGATCGAAGTACTTTTTCTCCAATATGTTCCATCCTCTTGTTCCATAGCATGGTCAGGTCAACTTTATGATGACTTGTTGAGTCGATTTGAATCAACTTAGCCCGAGTCGAGTCAAGTTGACTTCAGGAACAACGATGTTGTTGCATCCAGTCGAGTTGAAATTCCATAATAACTTGTATAGGGTTCCAATATGAAATCCTTTCATTAATACCATCACACCTCTGACCATATTGCACGTATCCTTTTGAAATAGAGTGTTCACCATGGCATCACTCATATTGCTGATAGATATCAAGTTTGTTTCCAAACCTGAAATGTGTAGCACACCTGGAAGGGTTCTACTCCTCCCATCTTGCAATATCAGTGGAACTCTTCCTAGTCCAAAAATTTTGGTTGTCGATTCGTCCCCCAAGAACACATCTCCTCCTTCATATAGTTTATATTCATAGAACCATTCTCTATGTGGTGTCATATGATAGGATGCTCCTGAGTCGATCAACCAAATATCTTGATCTGATTGTGTACTGGTCGATGCTAGGTACACATTGCCTTTATGTGGAGTCATCTTTATCTCAGTCGACTACTTCTTGTCAGATCCTGTATTGAATTCCATTGCCTTCAACTTGTAGTCCCTTTTGTAATGCGCAACATTACCATATTTCCAATATCTTCTCGTCGACTAAAAATGGGATTTATATCTACCCTTCGACTTAGACTTTCTACTAGATAATTTAGCTTTATCTCTATCAACCGGTCGACCTCTCACTACTAATGCATCCTTGGTTGATCCTTCCATGTTCTTTCTTCTCATTTTTGTTGACAGTAGAGATGAAACCACGTATTCTAGCGCTAATGTGGTTGAATTTATCCCTGTAGCCACTACTAAGCTATTCCAGAATTTTGGCAAAGAACATAATAGGCTAACACATTTCTCCTCCTCAAAGATTTTAATATCCATAGAAGACAACTAGCTTATAATGGTATTAAACACATTTAAATTTTCATTCACTGGACTGACCTCACTCTTCCTCAGAAGATACAATTTATTTCCGAGACACAACTTATTTACCAGGGATTTCGAATGGTGCAAGCTTCCCAACTTGTCCCACAGTTTCTTGGCCGAATATTCACCCGAGACATTCAACAGTACCAAATATGCAAGACAAAGTCGAATCATACTCCTTTCCCTTCTCTCTAGTTTCTCCCATTCTTTCGTCGACATACCTGTTGGAATGGTACCTAGATAGACTGCTTCCCATTGTTCTTGATCTACAAGGATATATTCAATTTTAAGCTTCCAAAGCTCAAAATTCTGGCCATTGAATTTTTTGATCTCTATTTTGGAGCTGCTTGCCATTATTTAACATAATATTTAAAGATTTTTGACTTCCGACTCTTAATGAACCTAGGGTTTATCTCAGATACAAGATTGTTAAAGCAAGCTCTGATACCACATGTTAGGAAATGAGGAACACTTCCACACTAAACCTAGCAGAAGAGAGGAAGAAATATTTAAACAAGAAAGTAAATGACAAAGCAAACACAAAATACACAAATATTTTACCCTGGAAACCTAAACGGGAAAACCAACATTCCTTGAGTATATTGCTCTCTTGTTGTCTTATTCATTTAGAATAAAAGGTTACATGCCTAACCTTGGTATACACCTAAGACACAATCAACATCATACCTTCTTGATTTACACAAGATCAACCCTATAGACAATTCAACTTACATTGGCTATTCTTTGATTATTGACTAGATTTTACAACATTACAACACACCTTCTTTATAGGCTTTATAGTAGGAAAAACCCTAAAGAAAACACCCAAAAATAGTTATAGATCAAACAATATCATTGGCTACAAATCCTGCGAATATCGAGATTCTGTTACAGTCGACTACCAATTTAGATTACCAGTCGACTACCAGTTGGCCTTCATTCAGTCTTTAGTCATTTGTCATGTGCCCGTTTGTCGACCTCTTGTTGGTTGACCTCTTCAACTTGTTGTCAATATCTTCGAATTCGACTTTACCTGGTCGAACCACCTCAACCTTCGACTTGCTTTTGATATATTTGACTTCGACTTTACCCGATCGAACCACCTCAAAGTTTGACTTACTATTGATTTCTTCGACTTTGACTGTCAGTTGATCCACCTCAACTAAACTTTCACTCCAAAGAATATAACAGCCCTACAAAGACATCCTTGGAGGGATGTACTAAAAATCAGAAACAACAATTGGAGGAGTTGTTGCAGATATACAGAGGAGTTTTCCAGGAGCCCAAAGGACTTCAACCTAAGAGGGAATCCTGAGCATGAGATACAGTTGTTGTTTGACTCCCCTTTACCAAATATTGGGTTGTACAAATAGCCTATTCTAGAAGCAGATGAAGTGAAGAAATAGTTGCAACAAGTGCTAGAGAACTAATTTATTCGACCAAGCACCCCACCTTGTGGGTCACCTATCATCATAGTACCCAAGAATGATAGGACTTGGCAGATGTGTATCGACCACAGAGCTTTGAACAAGCTTAGACTCAAGAATTGGTACCTATGCCTTGGATCGATGAGTTTTTAGACCAATTGTAGCATGATGAGTACTTCATCAAGTTGGATCTCGAATTGGGATACCACTAGGTACGTGTCAAATAAGAAGACACTTGGAATACCGCCTTCAAGACAAGGCAAGGTTTGTCTGAATGGTTGGTCATGCCATTTGGTTTATGTAATGCACCAACTACATTTATGAGTCTAATTGATGAATGATGTATTACGACTGTATTTAGATTAATTTGTTATAGTGTCTTTTGATTATATATTGGATTATATCTCTACCTGGGAGGAGACCATCTCACATCTCATGCAAGTGTTAGAGACTCTGAAAAAAAACAAACTGCTGGATAACCTCAATAAATGTGATTTTTCTCAACAATAATTGTGTATTTGGGGTATGTGATTGGTGGAGGGGAGATCAATATAGATCTAGAAAAGATGGAGTCCATCAAAAAATGGCTAGTTCCTACTAATGTCACTTAAGTTAAGAGATTTGTTGGGGCAACGTAGTACCTACGTAAGTTCATAGAATATTTTTCAACGATAGCCGCACCACTCCATGCCATAAAAACCAGTGGTAAGAGTTTTTCAATGGGGACAAGATTAACAAAATAATTTCGACAAGCTAAAATGAAAGATCATCCAAGCACTAGTTCTTGAAATTCCTAACTTGCAAAAAACCCTTCGAAGTGGAGACATATGCAAGTGGGTATGCAATGGGAGTAGTTTTGATGCAAGGAGGTAGGCCAATATGCTATCATTTTGAGATGTTTCATGGGGGATTTTTGAACTACCTTATATATGATAAGGAACTTTATGCCCTAGTTCAAGTTGTTGAGAAGTGGAAGCACTATTTAATGGGAAAGGAAACCATTATACACACTAATCACCAACCACTGCAGTATTTGTAGGCCCAAAGTAAGCTACAACAAACCGTACATTACAAGTGGATGGGGTTTTTGCAACAATTTCATATGGTCATAAGTATAAGAAGGGAAACACTAATAATTTGGTGGACATGCTTTTAAGGGAACCCACATCAAAGATTACAACTTTGGGAACTCTTATGCACACATATCCATTTACCCATGATTCATACAAAAGAGGCATACACAGAAAATGAGGACTTCAAAGAGGTGTTGTAATAACTACAGGGCCAAATTCATGTAGAAGAAGGTGACAGTAAGATCGACTATCATTTCCATAATGGGTTACTCTACAATCTAGACAAGTTTTGTGTTCTTAAAGGTGAAATATTGCAACTTATCAGAGGGGCTCACACCTCCGAATTTGCAGGACATTTTGGTGTTGGGAAGAAAATTTATAACTTACAAAGGTGTGTGCACTGGCCGAGAATGAAAGAATATGTAACACAATATATCAGAGGGTGCATATTTTGTTGTACCAACAAGCTCAGTAATAGGAAGCAATGTCTATACCATCCCTTTTCTATACACACTCGACCTTAGAAAAGCATTTCCATGGATTTTGTGGGAGGTTTACCAACAACTAGGAAGGGATATGACTATCTATTTGTGATAGTTGACATGTTCAACACGACGTTTATTCTTTTTCCTTGTAAAAATATTATCAAAGGAAAAGAATCAACAAACATGTTCTTTGAACATGTCTGGGTGCACTTTGGGATACCAAGAGGCATAATCTCAAACAAGGATACATATTTCTCAGTGCCTTTTGGACTACACTTTGGGAGAAGATGGACACTAAGTTGAAGAGATCTAAAACATTCCATCCACAGATAGATGGGAATACAAAAGTAGTCAACATGAATTTGGTGTAACTTTTGAGGGCTTAGAATCAGAAGCATTTGAAGAACTAGGATGCAAATCTGATCTATATTCAACACTCTTATAATAGAGAACATTCCACACTTCTACTAGTAAGTCCCTTTCTAAAACTTGCTTTGGGAATTTTCCGCCTTCACTCTTGAATGTTGAATATGGATAACAAGGAGTGAGGGAAGACATCACAAGAGAAACTTTGAGAGCAGATAATTTTATTGAAAATGTTATATAGATCCATTTGCAAGTATAGGAGACACTGAAGAGGTCACAAGAAAAGTATAAGGCCATACATGATCAAAACATAACCGAGAAGACATTCAAAGTGGGAGACATAGTTTGGTTACAACTAATAAAGGAAAGACTATAGGGTTTTGGTAAGAAAATCAAGTTTCTACAGTATGGTATTTTTGAGGTATTGGAGGTAGGAGATAATGCCTACAGACTTAGTCTACCCCCATACATGCACATTTACTCAAGTGAATATGGAGAATTTTAAACTCTACGAGCCTTCCATGTTGGATTAGGAGGTGGAACATGTACTACCCACCATAGAGGACTTAGCACTAGATTCTCAAGTGGAGTTGGTAGAAGTCACAATTTTGCATAGGAATTCCAAGACTACTAGACAGGGGAAAAATGACCTTTGGAAGATCAGGTTGAAATGAAAAACTTCCAGGCAAAGCAAAATGGTATTCCAGGGAGAAGGTAAAGGAATTTTTTTTCTCACCTCATTCAGTAAATATTTTGGGACCAAAATCCTCTCTAAATGGGGAGGTATGATCCATATTGGATCATCATACAATTTTTCATCTATCTTGGTACTTTTTGGGTGGAAAAAAATTGGAGGAGTCAACTTGTAGGGCCATTTTAGTGGTAGGTCCTAGTTTGGAAAATTGAGGTCTGGAACATTTCAAAGTCATTTTGAGACATTAAACGATTTTTTTTGAGGTTACAGGTTCCAAAACCTATTCACACACCCTCAACAATGTTCTACACACCAATACCTTTCCAACGGTGCAAAAATAGCCTCAATAGGAGCTCATATGCGAAATTTATTCCTCTTGCAAGTTGACCTACCTTGTTGATCACCATGGTATGAGTGGATTCCATGTCAACCCCCATTACTCAAATGTGTGGGGTTATCCATGTATGAAATTTTGAGAAAATTCTAAGAGGTCCAAACCTTATCACTAATTGAGGGTTGAGGAAGTCAAAACCCTACCCCTAGATGGATATCATGCTATGTTAAATACTAGGCCACTAGGAGGAAAAGGTGTTCCATTCTTATGTATGGTACTTATTCCATAGTTGAACAAAGCATCCAAGGAGTGGGATTTGGAAGCATAATAGAGGTAGGAAGAAGAGTCTATAGTATCCAATCAAGCGACATAGTCATAAACAACTCCATAGTGAGTGCACCCCTTTCTTTGTACTTGCATTTCATTACTGAAGAAAAGAGAGCAAAGCATAAGCCTCACCTTCTAGCTGAGTTTTCTTTTGTATTAAGTTTCCCAGGATACATCTTATGTTCATTTATGTGAATGGTGTGTTCTTTTGCTTAGTCTTTCATTTTCACATTCACTTATTTCATTAATTTGAGCAATTAAGCTAGTGATTATAAATTTGAGATCTAAGGAAAATAAACCAACATAATAAAAGATATGTTGTGACGAACTATTCAAGTGGAATATCCATGGTAGTTTACAGATCAAAAATATTGTTATGTACCTTCCTAATGATGTACTAAAGCCTAAAACATTAGTAAAGGACAACTTTATGTTAGGGTTATTATAAATGTGTATAAGAACCTAAAGCATTAATGAAGCCATCCTTGTGATAATTATAGGTGGGCGTGTGATAATTATGTAATGAGGTCAAAGACATTACATAAAGCCTACAAGACTTGGTAGGTGTGATTAGGATTCAGTTCATATTCTGATAAATAAGAAGGGAACGTTTTGTATCTTGATGCTTTGACATTGTATTAGAGGAAGCCTGCTCAAAGTGGCGTGGAGAGTGCCCTTCCTTGAATAGTGCTTGGTGATCTAATACAAGCATACTTCCACTGTGTTCCATATTTGTGTGTATATTGACTTTAATATTGTGTTCCAATTGATATTTTGAATTGATTTTGGGACATCTTCAACTATACCAATGATTTTGACCTTCCAAGCACAAGATTAGTTGTCTTATTTCTGCTCAAATAAGCCATGATTCCTTATTATTGTTTAATACTCTATATCTGTGGACCCTTGAATTTGTTTCTCATTTATTGTGTTCAATGTAGCTCGTTTATTTCTTCCATTTCATTGGTATCAATTCTTTATCATATTCACTTCGTCTTAGCTTAATAAATGAGAAAAAAGAGTAGGTCTATTTAACCTTGAGTTCATTGTGTCTTGCTTTGAGTTCATTGTGTCTTGCTAATTGTATAATTATGGATTTTCCAACTATCACAAACATTTTTTTTTCCAGATCGAATCCTTTTAATTGTTTTAAATATTTAAATAAATTTATAAACTCTATGCTTTTGTATCTTTTTAAAAATATTTTGTGAATTTTGGAATTGCTCAAATGTTTGGATAATCTCCAAAAACTGAATTGTAAAAGGTGAATGTCATGCACAATGAGTGTAGCTTAATTGTTTTAAATGTTTACATGAATTTATAAACTCTATGCCATTGTATATTTTTAAAAATATTTTGTGAATTTTCTTTCAAATTACTTGTATGCATGGATAATCTCCAAAAAGTGAATCGTAAAAGTTGAATGTCATTCACAATGAGTGTAGCACCTCGAAATAAGTATTGAATGGAAAATATTTATCATTTTTCATAAATTATTGAAATGTATGATTTTCTCATAAATATTTATCATTTTCTCATAAATTATTTAGCCAAATTCAAGAATGGGTCATTAAGAAATGGTGCAAAAGTGTATGATTGAAATGTAGTCACTTGTAAAAAGAAAAATGCTATATATTTTTTTATTGATCACCTTTCTAAATTATTAAATTATTAAAAAAAATATGTCGAAACATACCATTTTTTCCACATGTTGAAGGATCTCGAGAGTGGGCTTCAACCGCTCTTGAGTGTGTTGTGAGCATTCATCCCTTGTTTTCTCGATCAAATAATGACTTTTGAATAGGGTTATATCACATAGTGGCAACTTGAGGAAAGCTCGATTCCACACTAAGGGCTTTAGAAGATCGAATAATTGAGAGGGCTTTCATTAAAACACATCATCCAAGAGGTGTACCATGAAGGGGAAACTCTTATGAACAATGACTTTCCTAAGTTCGAGATAAGGAACTTTGACAACACAAGAGTTTAGTGCCCTCAACATTATGTTAACAAAACTCACAAGATAACAAGACAAACTTCACAAAAGTGACTATTTATTTTGAAATGAAGATGAATAGTTTTCAACACATCCATATATCATTCCCATAACCATTACAAGATTATACATATCAATATAAAGTATTCTCATAGTTGGCTCTAATCATAATCGGCCGTAGTTTAAACGTTTTACGAACTGACTCTTCTTCGACGATTTTTCCTGGAACATTTGCTCGAAATCTGGCAAAAATATGTTAGATCCACAGATTTGAGTGATTATTTTTGTATAATCCGAGTGCCCTAGGAGTCTTTTAGCATGCTGAATCCATTTCTGCATTCAAAAATAGATTTTAAACAACAAAAAAATAGTGATTTCATACAGATTTATGTCGTCGAATTCCAACGAAAAAAGCCATTTCATAGAACAATTAGACAACGCCTAATATGGATATCATTAATTTATGCACAAAGTTATAATTTAATTTTAACAAAACAAAAAATTCCTTGATACACTCATTTCTCATGATACACCTTTCACTTGTTATCCCAAACCAAACCATGTCCTTATTTTTATGTGCATTATGCTCTTCAAGCAATCCTTTAACTATTGAAATTCAATTTTAATTGCAATAACAAATACAGTGAAAACTTTCCCATGAAGGAAGCAACATACAAATACACCATTGATTCTTATTAAAGTTATATCCACATGGTATGAGGAAACTATATCCTTTGAATTCTATAATAGTTACATAATTAGAATCTTGGAATTACAAAACTAACTCAAATTGATTACCCTTCTAAGAGATCCACTTACAATTATCAGTTGTTTCCACAAGTATTGCAAATACATGATTCCTTATCCTATAATAGACATATTACCAACAAGCCGTATGATTCAACTCAACAAGTGTGAATATATCCAATGTTGGCATATAAATTACACGTTTAAGTCGATTTGAAGATTAGATTATACATTTACATTTCTATGATGTTCTAACTAGCAGATTCTAGAATCACAACAATAGCATCACAATAACTTATTAAGTCACAGTTGGCCAAATCTTTGTTAAGTAAGGAATCATGCTTGTCATCCATCCATCCCAACTCAAGTTATAACATAAAATTGAACTATTAATATAATCCAACTACGACAATAATAATTAGCGATACTTGCTGCTACCTTCAACATTTTAATTGTACAATATTTATACGAGCCCAACAATGGCCATGCATTTATTAGTTTAACTATAGTCTAACATAGTTATAGAGTTAGTGAAATCATTCATCATAAACTATAAGAGAATAATGATACTTAATCCCACATAGGTTGTCGTATTAAAACCCCTCATTCCTTGCATAGAACCTGGTTCACACATTCATGCAAACACTTGGAAAACAAGAGAATAGTGATACTTAATCCCACATAGGTTGTCGTCTTAAAACCCCTCATTCCTTGCATAGAACTTGGTTCACACATTCATGCAAACACTTGGAAAACAAGCTCTCAGTAATAATCTATTGATTAAAAACTTATGTCAAACATTTTGCATGTAAACATAATCTTGAATCCTTTGAAGACTTTAGACCAATATCTTTATGCATTTCAATTTACAAAATACTTGCCAAAATCATAGCAAATAGGTTGAAGAGAGTCTTGTCTAAATCCATTTCTCAAGAACAGTTTGTTTTTTACATGAAAGATATATTCATGGTGGTGTGGGGTAGCTTAAGAAGGTTTCATACATTTAAAAAAATGCATGTCACGGTTCTAAAACTAGATTTATCTAAGGCATATGAAATGGTGAGTTGCTTCTACTAAGACTAATGCTCATCCATATTGGTATAAGTCTTCATATGGTAAATTGGATGATGGGTTGCTTGTCATCAATATTTAAATTGAAGTGTTAATTAATGGTTATGACTCCAATTTTTCTACTCCTTAAAGGGGTTTAAGACAATGTTGTCCCGTGTCCCCATTTTTCTTTTTTCTTTTGGTAGTATAAGATTTGAATAACATTGTGAATTAGTATAAAAGAGAAGGTGTTTTAAAAGGGATAAAAGTGGTGAGAACGTTAATGACGTCTCATTTAATATTTGCAGATGATGTTGTTTTGTTTGGCACTGGCATTTTCGGGGAAGCAAAGAAATATAAGGAAATTTTGGATCTTTACTGGAGAGCTATTAGAATGGAAGTAAACTCTCACAAATCCACTACATTGTTTAATGGTTTAGTAGTTGAGTAGGAAAGGATTTGCCCCAAATTTTACCATTTAATGTATCTCCTTTTGATAATGGGGTGAAGTAAATGGGGTTCATGTTGAAACCAAATGATTATAGGTTCAAAGACTAGAATTGGTCGTATGAAAATATAGAAGAAAGAGTATCAAACTAGTGTCATAAATGGTTATCACAAGGAGGAAGATGGTCTCGAGTAAAATCGGTTCTTAAAGTTATTCATGTTTATTGACACTCATTAGCACTAAATGTATGCTTGAAAAAATAAGGCAAAAAAATCAATTTCTTATAAACAAGGAATAAAAAAATAAGATATTCAATTGACTAAAAGGAGTAAGATAGTAAATCAAAGGAATTTGGAGTGGGGATGTTAGGAATAGGATCACAGAGCAATTAGAATAAAAAAAAATCAAAATGAATGCATAAATAAAACATAGAAGAACACAATATAAGAAAGACGTTGATATACATGGTTCATTTGACTGGGCTACGTCCACAGAGAAATAGTTAGTCCTTCCTTTATTCCATCCAACAAAATGAAGGGATAACACCCGCAACAGATCCATTACAACTTCCTCTTCACTCTCTCATAGTATCCTCTATCAAACACACTACAATATCTCACCATGCAAAACCACAATACAATTCCCTCCTTTTAAAAGGTGTTTCCTTCTAGGTAAAAAAGGTACTAACATAATCTCTACCATCAAATCTATGGCCTAATAATGAACGGTCTAGATTGACTATAAAATTACAATATAATATATAGAATCTAGCAACATCCAAAAGATCTAATACAGTGACCTAGATTAGATTATGACCTTAATTCCTTAACCGAAATTAGAAAACCATGGGACAAAAAACTGTGTGCCAAAACTACCCAAAACAGATGCAAAAAATCACCTCAAAAGTTTTTCTCGAGGGTGAATTGTTTTTTCTCATCCCCCAGTGCACTCGAAACAACGCAGTGCATGGGACTAGTCCTGCAAATAATATAATACAAAAACCCCACCAAGGACTGGGATTTAAACACAACTAAAACAAAAACCTCTGAATCAGGTAGATAATTGGGCTCCACAACCAACAAGGGATTGAAGAATATCTAGTTATTTGGTCAATATTTTGTAGCAGAGACTTTATGGAGGCTTCTAAAACAAGGAGGACTATGGAATTAAGTTATGATGCATAAATATATTGATCCTTTGTCTTTCTAAGACTGAATCAGACTTCCCGTGATATTTGTAGTGGCAACCTCTAGTAGAGAATTGGTTAGCATGGAGAAAAAGAAACGGGTCTAGAGTTTGAATAGGTGTTGACCCTTGGGTGTTGGAAAACATAAATTACCAAAACATTTGATCAATACATTAAGCATGTAGGGTATTCACCATTGAAAGATGTAGCAAACCCATACTTTTTTTCTCTTTGGAATCGAGGTTAGAAAAGGGCTGTTTGTTTATGGTTTTAGAGAGATGAGGTAGATAATTGGAACCACTACATGTAAATAATATAGTAGAGTGATGTAAGGTTGAGGGATGAGGAAGATAAAATAAACTGTTAAAAAACTAGTTCTTCATAAATATACACTACACATTTAGGTTACAAGGAAATGTTTTTAGATAAGGAACTAGGAGAGCATGTGTGGTGGTGGAAGCCCATATGGAGGAAGTCTCCTTTAAAAACCATACTTTTATATGGTTATATCTCTAATTTTTTTTTTCACATTTGAAGTATGTAATAAAAGAGCATGGCATGGTCCAAGAAGATGCATATTGTGTAAAAACGATGAAGAAACTATAGACTACATGTTGGTACATTGTCCATATATAAAAGAGGTGCGGAAGGAATCATTTTAGTTGACTCAATGTTTAGGTTATTGGTAAGGAATTTATGTGGTAGATTGTTGGGAGAATTGGTTTAAGGACAAGGTAGTGAAAATCCATAGGGCATTTCCTTGTGTGGTCTCTTGGACACTTTGGCTCACCATGAATGAAATATTGTTTAAGAACATGGAAATTCCTCCCATTCAACTTATTCATCAAATTAGATTTGCATATGGAAACATATGAAGAAAAATACCTAAAGGGTAATTGTAAATCCAAACACTAACAGATCCTATGCACATGGTTGCTTTGATGGAGTCATTGTAGAAAATGTTGAGCATGTGGAGTTTTTTTTCTGAAGGAAGATCATAAAATTTTCTTTAAAGTTCCATTGGGAGAAGGGGAAAATAATTGGATAGAGTTGAATTCTCCATGGATGATGATGAGGATGGCCATAGAAAAATGAGCTTTATAAATTTAGATTTTAGGAGACCTATGTCGGTCATGTTATAGTGCAAGTTGTAGGTTAGGAAAAGCTCGACCCAACCAGGGAACACATGTTACAACTTGGGAATCCTACACCCAATGTCACCTCGATGTAGGTCCTGCACTTCAAGGGTGACTAGGTCAGTCTAGGGAGGCGATCTTGGTTACCCTAGGGGGATTGAGATGGAGATGAACATGGATGGGAATGAAGCCCCTATAGGTCAAGTTCAAGTGGAGTAAAAGGTGTAAAGAGATGCCTTGCAAGTCAAGAAATTGTTGCCCCACAGGTATAACACTTCTGCGGTGATTATACCTGACCGAGACACAAGAAAACACACTTTGCAATGATAGATATTAGTTGGATCAGAAATTTAAGAATGCTGTACCTAATTTTCAGCAGTAGATATCAGATTTATTAGAAAATAAAACATCTAAAATCAGTATGTAAATATCTAGACTAGTTAAGTAAATCAACATCAAATTTAACATTGAACATAGGCTTAAAAAAGGCACTTAAGAAGCTAGATAAGATGGCTGTTGTAACATGTGTTTTCTACAGAAAAATACAGCCTTATGGCTGTAGCATTCAGTGGAAAACAACAGAAAAATAAACCATGAAAAATTGCCAAGAACTATCTCAAAATATGTGCCCTAGTTAGTAGAGTAAATGAGCAAAGTTAGAGAGCTAGTCTAGGGTTAGTTTAGGATTTATGAGAGTGTTAGTAGCTAGGGTTATGCAGTCCTAATGGATGTAGGTTAAATTTTGTAACATAAATTAAATTATTTGGAGAGAGGGGACACCCTAATGGGAGAAGAATCCTCTCAATGAGATAAAACAACTTCAAGCAAGAGAACTTTCAAAAGGTAAAAGATTGTGTTTCCAAAGACAATGATTTTATATCTCCAATGCAAAAAAGAGTATGACTAGTGCCTTTACTATTGGGTTAATGGAGTCAAAAGGAACTTAGAGAAGCTACCTCCTTGGGGGTGTAAGCCCTTTTACCTCCCAAGGCAAGTTTCTCTAGGCTAGGGTTTAAGCTAAGAGGGTGTATGCCCTTATACTTCTCTTAGCAAACCCTTGTATAATCAACGAGATGAAGTAAAAATGATGAAGACTATGGTAGGGGTGTATGCCCTTATACTTCCCACCTATATCCTAGCATAACAATACTTTAACTTGAACAATGATAGCAAGAGAGTAAAAACCATACCAAGATCAAGAGAAATGCCAAGACAATCCACCACAAGAGCTAGAAAATAACCTTCCAAGGCTAGCACATTACTTCTTCCATTAACCATTCATAAGTATAGTCATAAAAAAGTGCACAAGAGACAAAAGATCCAAGGGGGCTGAAAATTTCATACCAATCCTCTCACAAGAGGGAGAGTTATGTTTAAAATAAAATATTATGATCTCTATTTATACAAAATTTAGCTAACATAGCTTGTCCAAAAATTAAGGAGTAAAACACAATATTATGGGTCAATAACCCTAATATTTCCCCCTTAACAAAATGATATTAAACAATCCACTTAAAATTTCATCTTTTGCACAAATTAAACCCTAATTTAGGAGGAAGTCACCCTTTTAAGGGGTGTTTTTCCACTTTGAGGAAGTCATTGGTGTTGGAGAAGTGTGTATGGGCCTCCAAAGGCCATGTATAAAGCATCTAGGAACTCATACATGGTGAAGACCATTCTCCTCCTCAAATTTCCATGTGTAAGTGAGTGGCACCTCACCACCAAGCCCTAACCCCCCTAGGTGATGTCATGCCTCTAGAAGTGACATTTTTCCTCTCCTAGGAAAAATGTTTGGCATGTGGGGGCTAGGATATGTTTTCCAAGTCATCTTTGAGGCCTTCAAATTTTGATATCTCTCATCTGGCATGCGGGCCCCTAACATCCAACCTGTGGGCTTGTAGCCCCATGGAAGCCCAAGCTAGGATTATTCTCCCAAAACTGTCCACCAGCTAGGTCCTGCAAAGACAAATGAACACACCCTCCAAGGATATCAAGTCATAACATCATGATAAGTTAATCCAATCAATAAATAATCCATCCAAGCATGTGCATCAAAGATCACCATATCAAACAATTAACAACTCCAAGACACTATGCGACTTGTCAATCTTAAGTATAGGAGGGTTGACGAGGTGTCCTATTGGGTAGATATTTCCCTAGGTCAAGGAGAGCTTCCAATAGGTCCCTGGTTTGGTGATTGGATGATGAAAATGTCATACCACTAGATATCCATGGACATGATAGGTCGGCTTGTGATGATACCTCCTATCCTTCAACTAACCTTTTAAGCATTTTTTTATTATATTGTGGGTCCCCTTTTATTCAAAGAAAAGTGTTTCATTGCTTTCTTGGGTGATCCCTAGGTGAAGCATCTATAAGGTTCACATAGGCTTTTATCCTTTACCCAACACCAACCCCTCTGGGCCTTTAGCTCCTTCTTCCCATAGAATGAGGGGCAACCCATTCTTGGGTCAATACACCCTAAAATCCCAAGAGATAAGGAAATGGAGGGTAATAATGATGGAAAATGGTAAGTATGGTCAGGAACAGTACGATGGATCATTAAGAGATTTCCCAGCAACAAAACCATTCCCAAAGAAGACCACTTACTAGGGAACAATGTCAAACACCAAGGTGAAGTAGGGAAAAAGGCATAATGTCCAAGCACATATCATGAAATCTAGAGCAATCTAAGATACACAAAATCAAATGGATTAGGTATTGAAATGATGCTCACCATAGTATTGACTTATACCTCATGGAGCAAGGCCCACTGCCTTCCGGAAGCCAACTGGTGTGGTGGATGCCATTTGTAAACCTGTGACCATATGTGGTGGTGAGTGGGTTTTCCATCTGTGCAAAGGGTACTAATGGTCATGTAGTCGCTCGACATTCCATATCTGCAACCCGAGGGCCTCGAGACATCATCTCCTTAGTTATCCACAAAATGGGGATAACAGGTGATTAATTAGATTAATAGTGAATTTAATCTAAAAAAATTGATTATATCTCGAATATTTGAAAAATTCAAGGAATTGAAAGGAGTTTTTTCACAAATTTGTTTTCACCATATATATAGAGAACTTAATGTGAGGGCTAATGATATTTCTAAACAAGCTCTAACTTTGAATGTAGGTACAATATTTACAAAGGAGGAAGTAGCAGGATTCAAATATCCAACAATATTTAGATCAACAAATGATTAATTTTTGGTACCATCTACAATAGAAAGGCAAAACCTTCGAGGAATGCTAAAAATTAGATGGTTTTCATTGTCTTCCTATTACGTAGTGCTAGAACTCCAAAAGACCGATGTTTTTTTTCTTTTTCTTTTCTTGAGAGAATATATGGAAATTTTAGTAGTATGTATAATCAAGACTATTAATGAATATAAACAATTTTTTATGCTTTTAATTTTTGTTGCTCATTTAGAATAGATACATAGGGCACCTATGCACATTACAACGTATATGTTTATTTCATCTTGGAATAGAAATGTATGGTTTTTTTTAGATAGATTACAAATATTGCAACCAATGTTCCATCTTTTAAAGAAGGTGGTGTACTTTGGTTCCAAGTTTTGAGTATTGTTGACAATCTATATCTTCTTCTAGATTGACGACATTGATAATTTTCGTAATTTGGAGGTAGAACTTCTTTATTTTTCAACAAAATTAGAAAAGGGGTAAGGAAAGAAGCTAAAATGTTGAATTAGATGAAGTCAATAAAAATAAAAGAATTGGTATTGAAAAAAATGATAGAGATTGAGGAAATATGCAAATATGATCACATGTGGAACCATATTCTAACTACACTGCACTAGAGAAGTCCAATGCCCTAATTGATGATGGCATTGTCATTTACCTTTTCCATACTTAAAAGGTATGTATTCCTTCCATGTAGGTTAAGTTTGTTTAAGATATAGGACACACGGCACACTACATTAATGGATTGAGATTAGAAATTGATCAGCTATAGATCATTTAAAAAACATCACCAACATTCTAAATCATTCTTCTCAATCAACCTAGAGTCTTCGTAAAGAGGATGGATGAAAATATATTTGTCCATATCAAAGGATATGTCACCTTTGTTGCAAAACATTTCTAGAAATAAACAATTAGTGGCAAGGCGACAAGTGAGGTGGATATTTCAACAAATACCAAATACCCTATGTTTACAACACTACTTTACTTGCATCAATATCAAATATAGATTCATTTCTATGAACTAGGAAAAATCTATTCACAAAACATAGTTATTGCTAAAAACCAAATGAATGCTTCCTCTCCATATTTCAAGTGTAAAATATCTCGCTTCACATACAAATTTGAAATGTAGTTCCTTTGTAGGTTCCAATTCACCATAGGATATAGATTGCAATTTGTCACCTTGCTCTTAATTACTTCACACGTGTTTTCAAAGTTTGAAAATGATGAAAAATAAAAGTAAAAATCTACACCTAGCTATAATTGAGTTTTTAACAATACTCATAGATGATTCAACAATTGCTACATTAGATGTCTTGAACAAGGAATTTATTTAGAACTTCCCCAATACCTTTACTACTTGTATCCATTATGTTAGTGCACATCTCACAACAAATCATGTATCCCTTCTTTAGGTTGCTTGCATTGCATAACTTCTCTTGTCTCTAAGCTTGGGATGCAAGCATTGAACCAACAACCTCACAATATTAAATATATCCCGAAGAAGGCATTATAGGTTTTCTCATATTCATTTAAACAAGAAACAACATCAAAGATAATATACTTTTAGGGGAACACAACTTATAGGGGTTCGTTTTTTGTATTTTAGCATTGTTTGTGCATAAGATGGATTGGTTTTTGAATCCACAATTGGAAGAATAATTGGTCTTTTAGCATTGCATTCACAATTTACAATTGCCTCATGTTTACTTGTATGAGAAAACACTATTCAATCTCCATCCTCATTTATAAAAAGATCTATGTAAGTGACATCTTTAGAGTTAAATTGGAAATAATAGTCGTTAATTGTGATTGTTTTTAAACCAGGCTTTGAAATTTTTTTGTTTGCATAAAATAGATTCTTCTGTTGGGGGTAAAGGTATTGTTTTTTCTTAATTATGTTATTAGTGTTTATGTAAAGGCACTATAGAATGGAGAAGCTTCACTCTTAGCCCTTTTTGAATTGTTAGCAATTGTTGCTGTTAAAATGGACCGACCATATGTTGTAACTTATGGTGCAAAAACATTTGAGTCATACCTAATAGCGTAAATATTTCATTTACATGGATATTTTATAAGTTGTTAAATATTGGTAGAGTTATTTAATTTTCATAAATTTAATTAGTATTATTAACTACATGCTTTTCATTTTATATATTATTTCAGTGCTCAAGGTACTAGATATTGTAAACCTTTTGGTATGCCTCTAATAACAAGGTTGCAAGATAGTGCTCACATTGGCATTGATCTTCAGGAAAAAATTAAGACTTTTCTTGCTCCCTTGTTGTATTCACAATCTTGTCATCGTTACTCATATGATAATTACAAAGGAAGTGGTTAAAAGTAGAGGGTTGGTGAATATGTACAGATGGAATATCTTAGTGAGTAGCTAAGTATATCCAACGAGACTTTAGATGGTAATTCCAAAGCTTGTTAAATGATGAGGATAAGAACATACCTAATGTCCATGCGATTTTTCCTTTACCTAGTGGGTTGTTGTTCCAATTAAGTATGCTATATTAGATGAAAATGGAACAAGTAAAGAGGTTTTCTTGAGTTTGCTTGTACCACTCTTCAAAACCGTTATGAAAACCCTAACCCTCACTTAGTTCATTGGCACACTACCATGGGAGAGGGGGGACTTTCTCCTCCTCCTGCTTTTGTAGAAATTGTTATTTCCTTCATTCATTTGTTGGAATCGACTAACAAACCCATTCTTAGAACTTCATAGGACTATTTTGTCAAAAACATCGACCAGATCCCTGAAGCCCAACTGCCTCTGTTAGGATATTTAGACACTTAGGAGTTAGTTAAGATCAACTTGGTCTAATGTTTCATTAGCTAAACATGTGTTTCTTTAGTATGAATTAGTATGCATTAGTATGCATTTATAGTTAGGAAATACGATGGTCACAATATGTTCCCAACATAGAGTGATCCAACAATTCATATTCTCCTCGATCTTAATGACTACATTGATCCATGGCTTAACACCCGATTGGTTCATGATATCTATTTAAAGAGCATGGAGGGTCATTTTTTGATGATCTACTATGGGAAAATATCTTGTTAATCTCTCTGTAATCTTTTTCTTTTGCATTAATAACTTGCTCCAAGTGGCCACCTTGGCTAGGGTCGTGGATGTTTCCCAGTAGGGGTTTTACCACTTCAAAATATCGGCATGTCGATCATTGATATGGTCATGTGAGTGGTTACTGAAGGTGTTCTTCCTCTGTTGGAATACCCGTGTTGTTGAACATGGTATCAAATCGCATATGAAGACTCGCTCCCGTTGTAGATCGAGATCGTGAAGCCGTGTTGCCTCATCTTTGGTTTCTACCATTTCCATACATTTATGGGATGAGAGGAATGTTCCATTAATGCATCCGAAGCACTCATTTCAACCAAGAATGATTTTCATTTCACTCGAAAAGGTTTCCGTTTTCCCAAGATACGACCATTTTAGTCAAATCCAGAGGTATAAGCCCGAATACGCCCTTTTGAATCTTTGCAGAGTTATTATTTCCGTTTTCTATTTTTTTTATTTCCGGGTTGCTAATATTTTGGATATGAATATTCTCTTTTCCTTGTGCCCTGTGCAATCTCAAGAAATTAGAAATAGATTGAAAAGTTTGCATTTTCCGAGTAAGCTAACTGATATCTAACCCTTGTTGTCGTCGAGAAGCGAAATAAATTTCTTCTGTGAAAAGAGTTTTTTTTATCACGCTATCCAAGGCCATCTTCAAAAACAACAAAAATTCTCCTTCTAAACAATACAATATGTTTTTCACTAGTTCAGTTGGTTAAAAGTTGTTGTATTAAGTAAGAGGTCTTGAGTTCAAGTCTTTTTTTTTCTTTTTTTTTTTTGAAAAATTCATGCATCCATTGTAAAGTGTATTTCACTTCAATTATAAAACTGAATCACTATAAGTAGATTTAATATTTTATTTTAAAATTATTTATTTTGTATGTAACTTTCCTTTATAAAGTAGCTTCATTGTAATCCCTGCTTATTCTATAAAAGTGGGTCACTTCATAAGGAACTTATTTTTAAAAGTGAGTTTATTGGGAGGGTTATCTCCACATGGACCAACTTCTACTTTTCACATGGCTCTTTGGTTATTGTTTATGCCTTTTTTTCAAAATGGAATAACTTTCACATACGAAGTCCATTTTTAGTGTTGTTTTTTTGAAACAACCTAATTTCTTGAGATCTTTCCATCCATTCCATTAGTTTTAGTTTTTAAACCCATATTATCTGCATGTTTAATATGGGTTCTTCTAGTTGTTGAATTTTTATATGAGATGATATATGAGATAATTTATTATTACAATGATGAATGTGCCATATATAGAGAACATATGGTGACCATATATGAAAGGATCCTTTGGATAATAATAATAACTATTTATTATTATTATTATTTATTATATATATTAGTAATATTATTTAATAATTATATTATTAATCATTAATCTAGGAGAATGTCTTCTTGATGTTGCCCAAACATCAACACTCCCTCTCAACGAGGGAGACATTCTACATCATGCCAAGCTTGTCTCTAAAGTATACAGACTTCTCCCTAGACTCATGAAACCTGTCTATCAGTCTTGGGATATGTCTCTCTCCCACCTGAACTGAGGAGAAACTCCCTCTGCGGCTCTCCCTCTAAGCCAAATGACTCTCTCTAAGACCAGTCTCACTCTGGGTCCACATGATATAACATCTACTATCTCAAGTATTTATCATTCCTATTCAAATCAATATTACTAAGGAAAAAGACCACACCAGGTCCATTCACCATAGGTACACCCCTGTGAGTGAATGTCAACTCGATGTTATCTGACACGTGGAAAGCACCTCAAGTCCATATCACTCCTTGTCATGATCAAGGAAGGACTATTTCCGGGTCCATTTACCACAAGTATACCCTTGTGATAAATGTATCCTATCTCCCTTGGTATGCAATCCAATTTAGGAGAAGGTCTGACCGATGCTTAATAGGGCCATTCACCCTAGGTACACCCATGTGGGTGAATGTTTGCTCGATGTTTCCACACAATGGAGGAACACTAGCACCTTGATTCTTTTGACCTTTGAAGACTACACCTGGGCCATTCATCACATGCAAAATCACAATGAACAATCTCGGGAGAATGTTTTCCCGATTATGAAACATCAACACTCCCTCTTAGCTAGGGAGGTATTCACTGTAACTTCCTTTGCTGAAATTTCTCCATCCCAAGATTGAATGAACCTGCTATGTTAATGTATCCATCCACTTCATGTTCTATTATATAACCATGTGGAAAAAATTCTACAACAACATCATGCAAAGGATCTAGTCACCCACTAGCCAAATACCCTTTGGCGATATGGTCAGGTACCCCCTAAACGAATTAAAAACAGAAACTAGTCCTTGGGTTACCAATCAACCAAGTCATCACTTGGGAATACAATGGAGAAACCATGGGCCAATTACCATCTGCACATGTCATCACATGTTATTGAATGGTAAACCACCTGCTCGATGCTATAAGGCACTTAATCAACCCACTTAGCCAAGTAACCCTTGGACATATAGTTAGGTAACCGCTGACTAGTGGAGCTCTCTGGGCCTTGATGCTACATAGGCCATTCTCCCTAGCCACATTACATGGCCTCGAGTCAATTCTCTTGATCTGTCAATAAATTTGACCTAGGGAGAAATATTGTTCCTTGATACTACAACATTAACACTCCCTCTCACTGAGGGAGGCATTCTCAACCACTCAAAGCTTGTCCCTGAAGTATACAAAATTCACCTTGGGAAAAGTTTTAGTGAAAATGTCAGCAACCTTCTCATTTGTATAAATGTATTGGAGCTTTACTACTCCCTTCTGTACCATGTCACGGATGTAGTGATTCTTGAGCTCGATGTGCTTCGAATTTTCATGAAAAACTAGTTTTTTCGTAAGCGTCACACAAATTTGAAATTCACAGTGTATCACTGTCGGTTCCTGCACCTGATTAAACAATCCCGCGAGCAACTTTCAAAGCCACACTGCTTAAAAAATTACTAAACTGGCTGCAATATACTCAACTTCTGTAGTGTTGTGTGTGACAAATGTTTTCTTCCTTCTTATCCAAGAGACTATGGTAGAACCCAAACTAAAGCAACAACCCGATGTACTCTTTTTATCTTTTGTACTCCTTTCCCAATCAAAATATGTATATCCTTGCATCTTTACATCATCGTTTGAAACATATTTCAAACCATAACTAACTATGCCACACAGATATATTAATACATGCTTTGTTGCAATCCAATGTTCATATTTTGGTTCAACCTAGAACTGGCTTAGAGTGTTTACTGCAAAGAAAACATCTAACCTGGTATTAACCAAATACATCAATGATCTGATCAACTATCGGTACATAGAAGGATCCACCAAATCTAACTGAAAGTCTCTCAATGTCTTCAAGTTCGTCACTATGGGAGTTGTCATGGACTTGCAATCCATCATCCCAAATCTCTAAAGGATTGTGATAACACACTTACCTTGACCAAGGAATATATCAGCTGGCTTCTTCCATACTTATAATCCCAAATATTTATGCATTAAACCAAGATTCATCATTTTGAACTCAAAGGTCAACTCCCTCTGTCATTGAAGCAAACCTTGCTTGTCCAGTTTGCCTCACTGGCTACTCCCTCTTTCTAGGATAACCCTTTTTCCACTAACATTATTCTCACAAATATATTACAATTTTTAGAGAATCAAATCCTCATATGCATTAGGGGCAACCATCTTTAAATAAGATTTCAAACTTTTACAAAGTTATTGTCAGATAGCTAGTCGATCTCCGACTAGGTCAAATGATACATAGTCAAAGCTTTAATACACCAATAAATAATAAATTTCAAGGATATAGGTCCTTTGTCTTGTTTTAACTCCAAATAGAGATGTAGCTTCCAACCAAAACACCAATAAATATGCTACAGGAGTCAAACCAATCGCCGCGTATTAGGTGAATATCAATCAATGGGAAAATCTTTATTTTACCACCAATCGAATTATACCAAGTCAAACACAGGATAGCCGATTTCCAATTGACTTGGTAATACACATCTGAAAAAGGCCAATATAGTGCAATTCTGGTCTACTCTTCCAGATCTCACCAATCTGTCCTTGATATACATCGACAACAAACTGAGGCACATGCAACGACATGCATTGTCAAAGCAAGTCCATTTGATGTTTGTATCTCCTTTGGTGCTTTTGCTCGACGATGTTACCGAGTTAGCGCGTAGGTTTCGTAGCTATAGTATTGTTTAAAATGCAATTCCTTGGAGTATGAAACGACATTGGCCTCTAGAGACAATTGATACATATAGAGTTCTGCACTGTATGCAGGTCCATCTTACTGTAAAATGACATCCTCCAACTAATGTATGTATTGACTAGAATTTGTAAAAGATTCTATCATCCATGGAGATGACGATAGCCATTATTGAGAAGACTGAAATGATGGATGATCTTGTAGCTATGCTCTTTCCATCTGTCGACAACAATGATGAGGATGGTCCCCTCGTTATTTCTGAAGCAAATTCAATAGTATGAAATCATGCCAATCAATCATGGCCATCTACATCCTCTCCTTATCGATTTCATCCTCCGCTTTCTGTCTCGCCTATTTCCTGTTTCCATTTCCTGAGGCCCTCCTGTAGGGAGTCAAGCCCAGTCCTACTCTGATACCATGTTGATTTTTTATGTGAGATGATATATGAGATAATTGATTATTACAATGATGCATGTCCCATATATAGAGAACATATGGTGACCATATATGAAAGGATGCGTCCCTTTTGGATAATAATAATAATGATTTATTATTATTATTATTTATTTTATATATTAGTAATA
Source organism: Picea engelmannii (assembly GCA_009831015.1). NCBI lineage: Eukaryota > Viridiplantae > Streptophyta > Pinopsida > Pinales > Pinaceae > Picea > Picea engelmannii. The sequence goes on from ML797085.1 coordinate 267,076, forward strand.
TTATTTAATAATTAATAATTATATTATTAATTATTAATCTAGGAGAATGTCTTCCTAATGCTGCCCAAACATCAACACCAATGATCTTTTTCTTACCAGCACTAACTATTTCCAATGGAAATCCCATACGAAGGATTTATTAAGAAGTAAATGACTATACCAGATTACACTGGGAAAAGAAGTAGAACCTACTGATGATGAAAATAAAATCAAATGGGAAAATAAGAATGATGAAGCACGTGGACTAATTGGAATGTCCATCTCTCTTGATTTAAGGTTTCACCTTCAAGAAATTGATGACTCTAATGAATCTTGGGAAGATATTGAATCTGTGTTTGGTAAACACAATATTATTTAAGCCCACCAAACAAAAAATCAGATAATGACTTTAATTGCAAACGATTTTTCTTGCATTGAAGACTATTTATCTAAGTTCAAAAAAATTAGACTTTTATGTGTAAAATGTAACATAAAACTAGAATAAGAGCATTGCATATATATTATTCTTTCTAATCTTGGTCGTGCATATTCAATGTTTGTATCTACTTTCTATGCCACCCGAGAAGCTCTAGGGATTTCTTATAAAAATCCCTCTCTTAATTCCTTTTGTGATGCTTTGATTAGAGAGCAAGATAAGCTTGTGCAACTTGGAGTGGTCAACACTGTAGGGACCTCCAACAAAGCCTTAGTGGCCCCAAAAAATGATAAATCCAAAAATACCAAGAAGCAACATCCTTGCCACAACAAGAAGCAAAAAAAGGGTCCCAAACCCACTCAACCGACTTCCAATCCTAATGGTGACAAAGGAGAAAAATCTAAAAATAAGAATATTGACAGACATTGCAAATTTTATGGGAAATATGGTCATGATGAGTCCAAATGTTTCAAGAAGATGGAAACTTTAAAAGCAGTGATGAAGAAGCACAACATCCGTATTGATTCTACTACTACTTCTTCTTCTCATGGACATGCACTTTATGCTTCTAGTTTCTCCTTCAGTGCAACTTCTACTTCTTCTTCTGATGAGTGGCTTATTGATTTTGGAGCATATTATCATATGGCTAAGGATAAAGCCATATTTTATGCTCTAAATGAATGTAACACCAAGAAAATATTTGTTGGTGATGATAGATCTCTTAGTGTTGTAGGATCTGGAACAATTTAGGTAGATAATGGTCATTTCAATGATGTATTGTGCGTTCCAAGTCTTCCCTATAACCTTTTATCAATATATCAAATCACTCTTTCACGTGAAGGTAAAACCGTAGAGTTTTCACCTCACCAAGTTGTAATCAAGTATCTAAAATATCCTTAGCATGTTATTGCAACTAGAATTTCTAATGATATTACCAGGTTGTACAAGTTTAAAAACTTTGGGTCATTATATTTTCCATTAATTTTTGTTGCTCATAGCGATAAATTGAGCAAACTTGGGAATGAGCGGTTTGGTCATCTAAACTATCACTCATTCCAACAACTATGTAATCAGTAGATGGTGATTGGTCCTCCACTTGTTTCATGTAGAGATGGTGTTTGTGCCGATTGTGTTCTCGAAAACCATCATCGAGACTTTTTTGACAAACATGCATCTTGGCATGCCTCGACCCCTTTATAGCTTGTTCACAGTGACTTGTGTGGTCCAATTTCTTCTCCTTGTTTTTCTGGGTGCAAGTATTTCTTAAATTTCATGAATTTTCTAGACGCTCTTGGATTTACTTCTTAAAACTTAAGAGTGAGTATTTTGACAAGTTCTTGGTCTACAAGGCCCTTGTAGAAAAACAATCTGGACGTCATCTTCAAAGATTAAGAACAAATAATGGAGGAGAATATGTGAACAATCAATTTACAAGTTATTTCATATCGCAGGGCATCCAAATGAAACACACCGTTCCATATAAACCATAGTAAAATGGTGTCCCTGAGACAAAGAAATGCACATTAAAAGAAATGGCAAATTATATGATCAAATCTAAGGGATTAAGTCTAAAGTATTGGGTATAATCCATTAACTGTGCAATTTACATAGTAAATCACACTCCCACAAAGGCTCTTAAAAATATAACATCGGAAGAAGCATGGACTAAACTTAAGCCATATGTAAGTCACTTCCATGTATTTGACAGTGTAGCATGGGTTCAAATTCCTGAAGAGAAAATGAAAGCATTGTAGCCTAAAAGTGAGAAGTGTATAATTGTTGGTTATTATGAAGATGTCAAAGGTTACAGACTCCTTCAACCACATTGTAATGAAATTATTATTAGAAGATATGTTAAATTTGATGAGAATCTCTTGGCTTGAGAGACTAATTCGACATTTGTGCCTTCTTAGACCTGTGATCCATATTCAACATTTGTGCCTTCTTCTGTTCCTAGTTTGGTTTCTTCTTATTAAATGATGACAATGAGGATGAAAATCCACCTCCGCCTACTCACCTTCCTCTAGATGAGTCCATTGAACATGAACCTGCACTAGCACTACTGCTTCCTAGATGGGTATGTTCAACACAAGAAGCAACTGGTGATCTTGTTGATGATCCTTCAAATCAACGTCAGACACATTCACAGTTCCATTTAGCCTCCTCTCTTTTGGCTCAAGTTTTAGAGACTCATGATCGAGAGACATTTGCAGAAGCTTCAAGTCATCCAGATTGGGATACAACAATGAATGAAGAGTATCGTTCCATTGAGCCTCCATTGGAATACTTGGGATCTTGTACCTCTTATGAAAGGAAGAAAACTTGTTAGAAGTAAATGGGTCTATATAAATAAGTATGCATCATATGAAAGTGTTTAAATACAAAAGGTTGGGTTAGTTTCCAAAGGATTCTCCCAAGTTGAAGGAATTGACTACAACAAAACCTTTGCTCCTGTCACTAAAATGAATTCCATCTTCCTTGTTATTTCCCTTGTTGCCTCACATAAATGGGATGTCCATTAGATGGATGTTAAATTTTGCTTCTTGCATGGGGATTTGCAATAAAAAATCTACATGGAACAAACTCTTGGCTATGTCCAGAATGAATCTAGCCTTGTTTTCCACCTTAATAAATCTCTTTATGGTCTTAAGCAAGCTCCTCGAGCTTGGTATGCCAAAATGGACAACTTTCTTCTTAACACTGACTTTTCTAGATGCCATTATGATCCTAATGTCTATACCAAGAAAGTAGGAAGCCATCTCATAATCCTTGTCCTTTATGTTGAATACCTTATCCTTACTAGTAGTGACTCAAAACTTTTAAACCATGTGAAAATTAGCCTTAAGAATAAATTTGAAATGACAGACTTAGGCTTTTTTCACTATTTCCTTAGTCTCCAAGTTTTGAAAACCAATGAAGGAATTCTTCTTTCCTAGTCTAAGTATGATTGTGACCTTATTCATCGCTTTCACATGGAATATTGTTAACCAACTCCTTCTCCCTTCCAGTCTGGAGTCAAGCTTGCTGCCACCTGTACTTATCCCAAAGTTGATGCCACTTTGTACTGTCAGTTAGTTGGTAGCCTCTTATACTTGACTCATACCCATTATGATCTTTCCTTTGTTTTTGGTTTTGTTGCCAGGTATATGAAAACACCCCATGAAAGCCATTGGAAAGAAACTAAAATAATACTTTAGTATGTTCGGGGTACAATTCAGTTCAGGATACATTACAGTTCATGGGGAACTCCTTTATTGGTTGGTTTCACTTATTCAGACTGGGTCGAAGATCTTGATGATTGGAAGTTTACTGCAGGTTGTGTTTTCAGCCTTGGTTCAAGACTTGTAACTTGGGCCTGTAAGAAACAACAAAATATTTGTCTTTCTTCAGCAGAAGTAGAGTACCGAGCAATTATTAATGCAAGTTCGGAAGCCTTGTGGCTTCGACAGATCCTTTTAGAGTTTGGATACTAGTAGAAACATCTAAATGACCTTTGGTGCGACAATCAGAGTGCCATCAAGCTCGCCAAAGATCTATTTCAACATCAATGCATCAAACACATCCAGCTACACATGCACTTCATCAGAAATGTCATTCATGATTAAGTTATTGAAGTTATCTTTTTTCCTACAAAAGATCAATTGTAGAAATTTTCACAAATTCTCTTACAGAAGTGAAGTTTTCCAAACTTTGATCTATGCTAGGAGTTCAGGAAGTTGTCATGAAGGGGGGATAGGCTCTAATGCCTCCTTCCTTATCCTATTGTGTCATATTTGTAAATCCTTCAATCCTATCCCAAGTTGTTCTTAAGCGGGGACATTAGGATATTTAGACACTTAGGAGTTAGTCAAGATCAACTTGGTATAATGTGTCATTAGGTAAAAGTGTGTTTGTTAGTGTGTTTCTTTAGTATGCATTGATAGCTAGGAAATCTGATGGTCATGATATGTTCCTGACATAGAGTGATCCAACAGTTCATATTCTCCTCGATCTTAATGGCTATATTGATATGTGGATTAACACCTGATTGGTCCATGATATCTATTTAAAGAGCATGGAGGATCATTTTCCGATGATCGATTGCAAGAAACTCTCTTGTAAATCTCTCTGTAATATTTTTCTTTTGCATTTATAAATTGCTCCAAGTGGCCACATTGGATGGGGCTGTGGATGCTTTCCCGTAGGGGTTTTACCACGTCAAAATATCGATGTGTTGATCTTTCATCTAGTTGTGTGAGTGGTTACTGAAGGTGTTCATCCTATGTTGGAATACCTGTGTTGTCGAACAAACTCAAGTCTCTGCTAGGTGTAAGGCTATGAAATTTTCAGAGAAATGTTTGGTTGGCCAATTTATTGGCCTCTAAGTCTTTCCCCTTCAAATGGAATATTGGATCAATAGAAGTTGGAAACCTCTAATAAAAGGGAAAGTAAACCATTATTTTTGCAAGACAGGATATTATGCTTTCCTTTTCGAAGTCAAAGAAGATAGATATTTAATCTTTCGGAGCAGATGATATTTCTGTGGAACAAGGGGTAGGTACCTCAATTGTTGGAGTCCCGATTTTGACCCAAAAGTTGGTGTTCCATCAATTTTCCCTATATGGGTTCATCTCCCCCACATACCTCTTCACTGTTGGGGAGATGATGTTCTAAAAAGCATTAGAGACTTCATCGACAAGTGGATTGATAAATCAGATCCAAAGTTGTTGATGTTTTCTTGGGAAAGAATTTATGTAGAGGTAGATCTAGAAGAAGGAATCCCAGAAGCTGTCAAATTAACCCTCAACGACTAGTCATACATTCAACAAGTCAGTTATGAGAAACTGCCATTTAAATGTAGATTCTATCACGAGTACAAAATTTTGTCAAAAATTTCCCAAATAAACCACAAGAAACCTGGGAACCACTGGAGTAGAAGGAAGGATGGAAATAGGTGAAGAAAAAGGTATCAACAAGTAAAGGACCCACCCAATCATTGACATAAAAAACAACAAAGAACACCCATAATTTTCCAATGAGGAATGAGGAGTCGAATAATGTACCAAATGTAAGTCATTCTAATACCCTAGGTTCCTCTTCAAATGCTCATATAACCTCTACATATCAATTTGATATTTTAGGATTTGACCCAACATCAAAAGATCAAGAGGTCCAACCCCCCTGCTGGTAGTCAAGGTCCAATTATAGTCCAAGTGCATCCCTCCCAATCAGAAACTCCTTCTCAAGGTTTGATTGGTGGGGAGGAACCCACTTTGGAAAAGTCTCTTTAAGATCAGGGGCATATAGTCATAGACACTCCAACTTAGCCACTGAAAATTATCACAAGGATCATAATTCAACAAGGCATTGAAGAAGGAGAAATCCCAGAAGAAAGGGTTTCAAAGAAAGGAGGAAGAAGAACAAACAAAGACAAGTTAGAAGAGGCAACAAATGAAGATAAATCCTTGGGTACACAAAAATCCCTCCCATCAACACGGGGATGAAAAAAAGGGAAAGGTATTGAAGCAAAAGCTCCATCTAACACCTTGGGAGGTGATCCTCCCCACCTGCAATTTTAATGAAAATCCTTTCTTGGAATTGCAGAGGCTTGGGAAGAGAAACCAAGGAAGAAGCTATAAGGGATTTAATAAAAAGGAAAAAAACGCTCTGCATTTCTCATTCAAGAGATGAGGTTAGGTGAATAATATGTAATGGATAACTTAACAATTTTAACTCTATTACATGAAATCAATAAAGTGAATATAAAAATCATAAATTGATAGCCATAACTAATAAAACTAATTGCATAATTCACATAACATAAGAGTGGTGAGGAGATTACTTGAGAGCGCATGATGCAACTACTTACAACATAGGTGAGTATAGAACTGAAGTACTCCACACTTGGATCTTGCCAACTGCAAGACAATGTGGAGGATGACTCTCCACCCAACCAACCCCTTAGTTAATACAATTGAGAGTCCCCAACTCCTCAATCAACTACCTATGCCAATGTCAAATACTTACTTCCTGAGAATTATTTCAATCCCAAACAAAGATGCCCCCAAACATTCTCCTCCTCCATTTAAATTTAATTCCTTAGTCCATCCATGCAAAGAAACCTCATTCATAGATTCCACTTGTCACCATGTAGTTTCTTTTTTTCTTATCTTAACTTTTCTTAATTTAGTGTTCCATCACTACTACATATGGGCAGATTATTCCATGAAATCTTTCCACATTTCCATTATTTTCATGTTTTTTTTTTTTTTTTTAAATAGGGCGGGATTTTCGTCGATATTTCCATGAAAGTTTGTCGATATAGCCACGAATAGGTTTTCTAACTTGGTTGGGATTTTCATCACTATTGCCATGAAATTTCGTCGCTATTGCCACAAAAGTTCGTCGTTATTGCCACAATTTTTTTTCCTATCTCATTGGTCGGTGTTAACGGCTAGTTGACTAGTTGATCTATATATACGTGACTTTAAGAGACTTTGTGACACAATTGCTATAGTTGCGACACTGTTCATGGCTTTTGTTTGAGCTTTTTATTTTTTATGTCACCCATCGGTTGAACAAATTCAATTCTCGATCTACATAGCTCGGATTTTGAACTTGCAAGGTTAGTATGTTTTATTTATTGATGTACTCATTTAACTTGTAAATTTTTGTTCAAATGTTCAAATTTCATGTAGCTTGTTTTTTCCTTGATAATATATTATATGTGTAGTACCATATTTCATGTCTTTGGTTTTTGGATCTAGTTAGTATATTCTATGGAAAAGGGTATGTGGATTCCATAATATTCTAGGTTTATGGAATCCACATACCCTTTTCCCTTCAATTGTAGCTAGAATGTCTCTCTCTTTTAATTGATAAAGATATGGAAGTGATCTTGAAACTCAACCCTGTTCGGTGAAATGATAGTAATTGGTTGTCATTTTCTTCTCTCTTTTATTTTTAAGAATTAACAAAAAAACACCAACAAAGATTGATTGAAGCTTTGATACCACTTGTTACATCCCTAGTACCCAAATGGGATCACACTTACATAAATTGAAAATAATATAACAGTGGCAATAATGGTTGGGATACTTGCACACCTAATGGTTGGCTAACACTTACTAATTCAAATAAATGAAGGAAGAAATCTCCATGAATAAAATATTGAAGTTGATTGTTATATCGATGAATGATAAGTTATGGTATATATAAGATAGGGAGGAAACTCATGTTTATAACAATAAGATACATAAATACTAACCCTAAACTTATGTTAGGTATATATGTCGTTATTATATAAAGGAAACATTTGTACACATATGACCTTATTATAAATATGTTATCTATGTCGTGATTAGGAACATAACAATCACTTTTAACTAACCACCTTCAACCATCTTAGCTTATGGTTAGCCACCTTGAAATTTCTTGTTTTATGACTAAGCACCTTTAAAAAATTAACTTATGATTATATACCATACTCTTCCAATATAAATAAAGTATATTTGTTTCAACTTTCTCAATAAAATCCACATACCCTTTTCTTATAAGTGATGTTGTTTCTCTCAATTTTTTATAATCACACGCAATTCTAGATGCAGAGATTAAATTTAGTTTGTAGTTGATGTAACTTGTTTATACACTATTAATAAGGAGTATCTAAAATATAAAAAAATCATGACGAAATCTACGATTATAACATGATGAAATCTACTAGTCAGACAATGAAAAATGAGAACATGCCAAAGTGTCTTAGAAAATAAAACTGTGACCACTGTAAGTAGCATAAAATTGTGACCATTGTATGTAGATGCAAATAAAAATGTCATAATTTAAACCAACCCAACCCAATTGTGGATGACAAGTGGTTGGCATTCTTGTTTTAGTGGTGAATTTCAAAGATTGGCATTTTGTCTACAAAACAACTTAGAGGCTAGTGTATGGTGTCGAGTGATTCAAGTTTGAGAAATTTTGACCACTTTCGTTAAATGGTGTGTAATTATTTTCCATGGTGATTGAATACACACTACTCTAAAGTACAAATTGAAGCATATCGATCTTAATAGTTAATCGATAATAATAAAAAAAAACATGTCAAAATGTCTTAGAAGAAATAATTGTGAGGATTGTAGGTTACTGTAAATAAACATATCATAATAGAAACGAGTAGCTAAAATATAAAAAATTGACAAGTTATTGTTGGTATGGTGTAGGTAAGATAATTAGTTGTCAGGACAAGGATTTGTCACTATGAACGAAAATGACCGGAATCTTGCTCAGTTAAGAGCGGCATTAGAGGTGAGGGGCGATGGAAAATGTTATTTCCCTTGTTATGATTGCAGAGGCTTGCAAAAAAATAAACTTTTAATAGCAACAACTTAAAGACATTGTAGGGAGAAGGGGCACGCCGAAGGGGGTTATGAATATCGTTCCTTGGTAAGAGGATTCAATATTTAATGTATTCTCTGTAGTAATCAATATGTCATGAATTTTAGATATTTCTTATCAGGATTTTTATATTTTCTATACACACTAAATTTTCTACGTTGTTTTTAAATATATAGACGATGCCCCCAAAATGTCGACCTCCAGATAGTTATTTTCCAAGTATTAGCATAAATACTCCTTTACAGGGTGATGAACTTCGAGATCAAAATATTGAAGCTGCTGATCAAATTATTAATGATGATATGGATGGAGATAACATTAGTGATTCAAATCAGGAAGATGAGATACATAGATTGATCCAAGACACATTTGCTCCAATGGATGAGGACAACCAGGATGATAGTCATGATGTTGATCCTCTACTTGAGAAGTCACATCAACCTCTTTATGAAGGATCAACAACAAATCTTTTATCTGCTATATTGTTGTTGGTGAACCTGAAGGTTTTGAATGGTTTATCAAACACATGCCTCACACAGATACTAAGGTATTTAATTTGTTAATTATTTATGCCTGCATGTTCACAAATACTTAAAAGGCTCAATTTTTTCCTATATTGATATTGTGTTCTAATTTGTAAATTAGTATATTGGATGAGATATTGATGATAAATATTTTTTACATTGACTTATTGTTTAGAATTTTGTAGATTTTTAGGTGAATTTCTATTACCGATGTCAAATATTTTTCCACACACATATCAAGAAATATCCGTGATTATGAAAGAAATTGGAATGGACTATCAGGCTATTGATGCATGTCCTAATGATCATATCATATATTATGGAAAATATGCATTAGAAAATTAATTCCCACAATGTAAAATAAGTAGATATCAAACCGATAAAGCGTCAAAGAAGGTGCCTCACAAAGTTCTTCGTTATATTCCGATAATTCCACGTTTCTAGAGGTTGTTTAGGTGCCAAAGTATAGCACCGTTTATGGATTTCCATGCAAAGAACAAAAGTTGAGACAATGTTCTTTGAATTCCTATAGATGGTTCTGCATTGAACTACATCGAAGAAAAGTGGCCAATTTTTAAAGAAGAACCTCACAATGTTAGACTTTCATTGGCAGTTGATGGTGTCAATCCATTTGGAGAGCTTTGTTCTACATACTCAGTGTGGCCTGTTTTTGTTATAAACAATAACCTTCCTCCTTGGATGTTGATCAAGAGAGAGCACACAATGTTGGCAATGATTGTTCCAGGTATTTAATTAT
>ML797085.1:314611-329260 GCA_009831015.1 Picea engelmannii
TCATTGTGACATTACACATCATGTAGAGTGTGTGGAGACATGATGGAGCTAGCATAAGTGAGTCTGCACTTGTGCTAGGAGGATTGATGATCTCAACAAAAGGAAATTCTACAAGGTGGCGAATCTGGCCCTGAAGAGAGAAGCGAATAAGGTCGCATGTGGGGAGTGAATTTTTCGTACAATACATGGTTTGCAAAAGGAAAAAGCACGTATATATGCAGGTTGTAGAAGGATGAATCACGCATAAGGTATATGTGGTTTGCAGAAGATCAGAATACATATATATGCAGGTTTCCAGTAAGGTGAATCACGTATTTGAGTTTCTGGGTAGGTACAAATCAGTACATGTTGGTAGGTGACGTCAGCAAGCCGTACATGTGGTCTACAATAGATTTGTGCGTAGAGGATATTCCCAGGGATATTGTTGAGGTTTGATATTATGATTTGTATAATTATTGGAGAACAAGGTTGTTCTCAATTTTGGTGACTTTGGAGGGCAAGGTTGTCCTCAAACTTTGGTGATATTGTATTGGTTGGGAGGGTTGTTTCTTCCCTCAGGATTTATGATGATAACAAGATTACAGAACTAAAATTGTGTCTCATGTGTATTGATGATTCATCTTTGATCTTTGTGTTTTCCGCTGCATATATTTTCAGTCAATAATTTCGGTGTGAAGTTGTTTAGTGATAACAACTAGGGTTTTACTGCTAGGTCACTAGGAAGAAATTTTCAGATCTGAAATTAATCACATAGATTTTCAAGTGAAAATTGACAATGACAGGGATCCAACAGTTGTAAAAGACAATAAAGAAATCTAGAACTTGGAAAGAGAGAAAAATGATTTTCAATAGGTTATTGGCACATAATTCAAAGGACTTTTCCATGGTGTAGTTAAGGGATGTTTCATATGCAAAGAATCTCCTTATTTAAAGTTAAGAAATTGATCAGAGGTTAGAAATTTTGAAAGATATATGTGATTCAAGCTCATAAGAAAAGAAGTAGTTGTTCACAAAGGACATACATCAACATGATCAAGACCAACAAAGGGTTAAAAAAAAACAGAAAATCCAAGAGAAGACAGTGGCCTTAATCAGATGGTTGAGTCCAACATTATTAAGGTGTACTATTTTGAATAATATTTGTCTATAGTAGGATTTCTTTGTACATTTCAAACAAAAGAGGATGACCATCATGTTGATTTTATGGTAAGCTGATGCAATTTTAGTTTTCTTACCGTTTAGCATAAACTGAACCATAATCATTTTGCAGCAACACAATGGTTGCAATAAACCAAGATCACAAGAAGAATAACCATGCACAAGAACACAAGAAGTATCTTGGGAAACCATTCTCAACAAGGGAAGAAAACCCAACCAATCCTTTGCTATATTCTCAAGAGAAAGACCTCTCACACCATCACCAAACCTAGCACACAAGAGGGTGCTTTAATTTTCATAATTTCAGACCAAAACTTCTGAAATCATAAGATGACATAATGATAAGTGTGTTTCCTCAATGGGGATTCAACTTTATTTATACAAGACTTATCAAATCAAATGATGTGTCTATTGGCACAATAGGTCCGACCTCAATAACTCAAAATATAATTAATAATTACCATATTAATTATCTTTTACTTTATGGTGGGGTCGACCTGTACCCTTTACATCACAATTAGGGTTACAGGTAAGTCTGAATATTAGACAATATAGCAAGGGATCTCATACACCCACTAGTGCTCATCCACTAGGGGCATGTCCACCTGTTCTCAGCCACAGGGACGTCCAAGTCAACAAATCTCTATCTCACTGTGTCTCACAGGAGAATCATCTGGACACACACTCACTAGTTGTGCTCATCCACTAGGACCATGTCCACCTATGCTCATCCACAATGACGTCCTACTAAACATATCTCTATCTCATTGCATCTCACAGGAGAATAATCTGGAGTACCACATTGTCTCAAATATCTACATAGAGGAGAACAATAAACCCATCACATGGGTTCCTTCACTCCTCACAGGGGTACACATCATTTCATCTCTATCTCAGAGAGAATGACACACCCAACTCATGGGAATCTTCCCTTCAGAGGGGCACACAACGTTCCATCTCCGTCTCAGAGAGGAACGACACACACATCTCATGGGATTCCTCACCCCACACAGGGGCACATAATGTTCCATCTACGTCTCAGAGAGGAAATACACACCCATCTCATGGGCACACCCAACTCATGGGATTCCTCACCCTAAACAGGGGCACACAATGTTCCATCTCCATCTAAGAGAGGAACACCATACCCATCTCATGGGCACACCCAACTCATGGGCTCTCTCACATGCCGAATCACTCAGTCTGTGACTTCGAGGATGTCTCACACAACTTTAATCATCAACACTCCCTCTCATCTAGGGAGGCCTTCTCTACCAGGCCAAGTCTCTCATGAAAGTACTCAAACTTTGTCTTGGAAGGAGGTTTGATGAAGATATCTACAATCTTCTCATGGGTAGGAGGGTACTGCACGTGTACTGATTTCCTCTACACCATGTCTCTGATATAGTGATATGATCCATCTCATGATCAAATAAATCTTTCAGAAGATTGCGAAGCCACACTGCTTCACGGAATGCCACACTCAATGCTATATACTCTGCCTCTGCGATACTCAATGCCACAAATATCTGTTTCCTGTCACAACAAGAATCCATGGAAAACCTTAATATGAAGCAACAACTGAAGGTTCTCTTCTGATCCATTGTGCTCCCTGCCCAATCTGCATTGGCATATTCCTGTAAACTCACATCTACACATGAGGCATATCTCAGCTCATATCCAACTGTTCTTCCTAGGTGTCTCAATAAATGCTTCATTGTTATTCAGTGAGTCTGTCTCGACTTGACTCATGAACTGAATAAGCACATTCACTGCATAACATATATCAGGTCTGGTGTTAACCAAATACACCAATGATCCAATTAGATTTTGGTATACATGTGGATCAATATCATCCGATTTGGAAGAAGCCTCATTCATCTTATTCAAGTTCATCATCATCAGTGTAGGCATGGATATGCAGTCCATTATCTCAAATATTTCCACTGTATATTTTCCTTGACTCAGGAAAATCTCATCAGTTCTATGCCATACTTCTAGTCCCAAGATGTACTAAATCATACTCAGATCCTTCATCTCGAAATCAGAAGTCAATGCTTGCTTGTATTCAACAAGAAGTCTTTCTGAACCGGTGAGGAATGAATCATCCACATACCGGACCAAGATCATGCACTCGTCACGAACAATATGATAACATAGGTTTGGATCAACAACACTCTTGTTGAAGCCCAAACTCATCAAGAATCCATCCATCTTCTCGTACCAAGCACGAGGTGTCTGCTTTAGTCCATACTGGGCTTTCTTCAACCTGTACACATGATATTTCTTGTTGTTTATGATGAATTCCTATGGTTGCTCGATATAAACTTCTTTCTTAATCTCACCATTGATAAAGGTTGTCTTTACATGCATCTGATGTAGTTTCCAACTCATGGATGATAGTACGGATGGAAGTGTATCAGGATACTGGATCAAATGTCTCATCATAGACAACTCCCTCTATTTGTGAGACTCCTCTAGCTGCAAATCTCGATTTGTATTTCTCAACACTTCCATCAACAACATGTTTGATCTTATAGATCTACTTGGAAGTCACTACAGAGTTATATTTTGATCTCGAAACAATATCCCATACATCATTCTTCAAGATAGACTGATATTCTTCTATCATGGCATCTTGCCATACCTACTCACTTGTAGCTTAGCCATGACAAGAAGGCTCAAAATCAATGATGTGGATCATGGCTGAAAGGTAACTCAAAAATATCTTTGGTCTCTTGCTTTCTCAGAATGTGCCTTGAGTGGATGCATGTCCCTCTACCCCTTTCAGAGTTGTTCAAGCCCATACAAGCCTTTTATGCCCTACTACATTGTTTTTGGGAATATCAACTAGAGTAGTTGGATCAACTAGAATAATGGATTTCTCCCTTTGAACTGTTGAAGGGGAGAAGGTAATGTCTCTTCCTTCTTCTCAAATAGTTTGAGTCCCTTTGAGTCAAGTAACTCCCTCTGAAGTCTGAATGATAAACATCTTCCTTTGTTGTTAACCTACCTGGAGCAAGAAAACAAACAAAAGGAAACAAGAAAAGAATATCTCCTAGATGAGATTCATGAGTACATATCTAGAATCAAAATAATTTAAGGATTGTTGTCACAACTACAACACCTACTTGTAATGTATCAACCTTATAAATGTAGGTTAGAGGCATGATAATTTAAAACAATCAAACCTGGAGTATTCACTTCTAGTGTGTTGTTCCTATGAATTCACACACACTTGTAAACTCATCCTTGAATGATCTTCACTTCATGCAATCCTTATATTTGTACTCACAACTATGATTACTACCACTTGTTCTGCACTTGACTTGTCCTCTTCAATTTTGACTTAGCTCATCTTGCCATATGCCATGCTGATCATAGATCTGCAACTGTCACTGGAATCCTTGTCTTGTCTCTATTGCAACTTGCTCTCTTCAATTTGGATTGTTGGTCAAAACAATCCTTGATATCCAAGTCTAGTCTCCTTGAATAGTGTGAGTGCTATAAGGTGCACTTATAACACACACACTTAGAATTTGCTAGAATAGTTTGAGTTCATTCCTTATATGCAGGAGTTGTAGACCTGTATCGAAACAATAGACATGCATTATGCTACCTGAACTCCCCGCAACCTTGTACTTCCTATATATGTCATCTTTCCCATGACTAGGCTGGCTATAATAGTCTTATACCAAACCTCCTTTTCTTCCCCCAAAACTGCCCCAATGGTTGACAAAGTTTGTTGAACTCTGGCTGACTCTGATGATGGACAATGGTTGAGTGTCATGGTATCCTTTTTTCCCTTCAAAATATCCTCTCTATGCACAAGCCTTTTCCCACAGCCCTCGACCTGCTACAGGGGACTTACATAGCCTTTAACACTCCACAGTCTACCCAAAATAGGGAATACAATGCTCTTCTATTTCCCTAGGACGGAGGTAACCCTTACACATGATCTGCGTCCTGTACTTTATTTGAGTGTGGTTGAGTCCTTTAGCCTATAGATTGAGTTCTGCTACTAACCAAGGCTAACAACCCTCCAAATCTATGGTTTGCTACAACAATAACATGCCTAGCAACCTTCACTTTACTGCCCACAAAACTTATCTCTGCTAGTAGCCTCTACCCGATCCTCCTCCTCATGCAGGTCTATTGTTTTGTCTTTTTAATTGCGGTTTTCCTTTAAGAAAAGGGACCTACAACCAACTTAGAACGTCACCACATAATTTATAAAGGTCTAACCCTTCTCTACTAGAAACCTCAACCTTCCACGACCTTCCTTTATCAATGTGCAATGGTCATCTTCAGGACCCGCTCTGATACCATGTTGATTTTATGGTAAGCTAATGCAATTTTTATTTTCTTATTGTTTAACATAAATTGAACCATAACCATTTTGCAACAACACAATGGCTGCAGTAAACCAAGATCACAAGAAGAATAACTATGCACAAGAGCACAAGAAGTATCATGGGAAACCCTTCTCAACAAGGGAATACAACCCAGCCAATCCTTTTCTATATTCTCAAGAGAAAGACCTCCCACACCATAACCAAACCTAGCACACAAGAGGGTGTTGCAATTTTCATAATTTCAGACCACAACTTCTGAAATCATGAGATGACATAATGATACGTGTGTTTACTCAATGGGGATTCACCTTTATTTATACAAGACTTATCACATCAAATGATGTGTCTATTGGCATAATAGGGCGGACCTTAATAACTCAAAATATAATTAATAATTACCATATTAATTATCTTTTACTTTATGGTGGGGCCGACCTGTACCCTTTACATCACAATTAGGGTTATAGGTAAGTTTGATTCTTAGACAATATAGAAATGGATCTCATACACCCACTAGTGATAAACCACTAGGGGCATGTCCACTTGTGCTCAACCATAGGGACGTCCAAGTCAATAGATATCTATCTCACTGCGTCTCACAAGAGAATCATCTGGACACACACTCACTAGTGCTCAACCACTAGGATCATGTCCACCTGTGCTCATCCACAGTGACGTCCTCCTCAACATATCTCTATCTCACTATGCCTCATAGGAGAATCATATGTAGTACCACATCATTTCAACTCTCTACACAGAGGAGAACAGTAAACCCATCACATGGGCTCCTTCACCCCTCATAGGGGTACACATCATTTCATCTTCGTCTCAGAGAGAACGACACACCCAACTCATGGGCATATTCGCTTCACAGGGGCACATAACGTTCCATATTCGTCTCAGAGAGGAACGACACACCCATCTCATGGGCACACCCAACTCATGGGATTCCTCACACCAGACAAGGTCACACAAAGTTCCATATCCATCTCAGAGAGGAACTACACACCCATCTCATGGGAACACCCAAATCATGGGATTCCTCACCCCACATAGGGGCACACAACGTTCCATCTCCGTCTCAGAGAGGAACAACACACCCATATCATGGGAACACAAAACTTATGGGCTCTCTCATAGGAAAATGCATTCAGTCTGTGACCTGGAGGATGTCTCACACAACTATAATCATAAACACATTAAGGAATGATGATGGAAGAAGAATCTAGTATAATTGTTCAGGGAATGGAGGTAGATACATTTGAAGAGAAGATCAAAGAAGTGAAAGAACCAAAAACATGTTTCATGGTGAAGAATGATTCGGGGGTTGAGTATTTGAGCATCGATATGGTCAAGAATTATACAAACATCTAGCATTCACTACGATCAACAGTTTGGATTGGATTTCAAATCTGAAGTCACTCGGCCAATAATAGGTAACTTGCACTCGAAAGATCTGATGGTTGACATTCATCATGATCAACGATGCAAATTCACTTTAGAACTAAATATGCTCACATGATAACTAAAGGGTTTGGGCCGAAGGTTCTAATGATAGTGAATGATCTAATCAAACGATATTTTCAGCAAAAGGTCCAAGAAAGTGTTGGGTTTGTTAGCAACAATCACTTCCATAGTAAACAAGGATGCAAGTGTCTTACTCAATAAATGCATATTTCTTTTGTATACATTTCTCAATAATTTGAACCATGAATTCAAGGAAATATCAACCATTCTAGGAGATGGTATCTCAAAGTAATGGGAAACAACTTCATCACTCGGCTACCGATAAAGTGCCACAAAGCCTCAAAGTTTCTAGTTTTGGGTTTCTTGAGATACAACTGTCAACTAAAAGGGATATTTTCAACCTTGTGCTATTTGTTGAACTATTTATCAAAGTGTACATGAATTGGTTGATTGCATGTACTAATTCTCATATTCATGTGTTTTACTTATAGGTATGATGATGACCATCCTGGTTCTAGATAGCAACAAAGACAAAGCAAGAGGGTGATTTCCAGGTCCAGTGTGTGTGCATCTTGGACAGGAAGATCAAAATGATTTTTGATGAATTTTGAAGAACTCTTAGTGTAAATGCGTATATAGATGCACTGAGGACATTGCATAAATAAGGGGGAGGGGAATGTAATACCTCGTATTAATCCTCAGATTGTAAATATATTGTTCATGTACTTAGGTTGGTGAGTTGATATGTTTGGGTTGAAGTGCCTGCATATGATACTTAGGTTGGTGAGCCGGTATGTTTGGGTTGTAGCGCCTGTAAATATGATCAAAGTCTAAGGAGCCTATATTATATATTGTACATATGCACTAATTAAGGAAAAAATAACACCATTGCTACAGACCAAGGGATGAAAAGAGTATGGGGGTCTAAGACTCCAGGAGTGGAAAAGGGGGCTAAATGATAGGTAAAAGGGGATAAGCCAAATATAATATAAGAATGCTCTAAGCCTTTATGAATGTTTTATAACTTAAGCACCTATGTAGTGAAAAAGAGGGGCCCATGAGTGCCACGTGTCAAAAAGGGCACATGCTTATTTAAAGGGGGAATTTAGTATAATTTTCCGTTCCATTCATTCTATTTTCTGGCCATTTTGACTACATGAGTTGCTCTGGGGGAGATGGTGACCCAGATTACAGGGTTTACCCATGGATCTTGAGTGTATCTGAGTTTGTGTACACTTCTCCTTGGGTTGCCTTGGACAAGGGTAGAGTCTTGGAGGGAGAAGTGAGGGAATAGGTTCCTTGGTGTGAGACTTGGAGGGTACTTGGAGGCCTATGAGGGCAGCTGGAAATCCTGGAGCCATAATGCTCTAAGACTGCGTGGATGGCCTATGCTAGAGCCCTGGAAGGGTAGTGGTGCAACCCGAGGGACCACGGTGCAGAGAAGGGAGCACACTACCTTGGGTTGTGTAGGCCGATGGAGAACAAGAGAATATAGGTTGTGTTATCGCACAATTTGTAGGTTTGGAAAATCTTGACCCAACTACCAAGTGGAGAAAACTTGAGGGACACTATACCCAATGTCACCTCGATATGGGTCTGGTGCTTCAAGGGTGACTAGGTCACTCTAAGGAGGAGATCTCGGTGACCCTAGGGGGAACGTGGTGTGAAAATGGAAGTGGAAAGAGTGAGGCCCATAAAGGTCAATTCTCTATATAGAAAGTTGAAGTTTAAGATGAGTCTTAAGTGATTTTGAGGTTTCCAAATCCTTGGATGAATTGCCGAGAAGTTGGTACCTACCCGAGACACAAGGAAAACCACTTTGCAATGCAATATGTTAGTTGGATCAGCAAGTTAGGATTTATTTCCCTAATTTTCAGCAATAAATGACAGTATATATCAGTGGTAAAACAAGTACTAAAGCTTCTAGAAAGATTGCTAAAATTCAAATGAAATATGCTTGAAACAAAGTAGGTAATCACTAGAGAATTTCACGATCTATAGCATGGGACTTTAGCAATGAATTATGGCTGTCATAAAAGATGTATGAAAAATTATTTTTCATCCATATGGATGTATAAAACATGTTGTGACAACAATGAATTTAGCCACTAAAACTTGCAAAGAAACCATTCAATTTTTTTATTAAAACAAGTAGGATAAATTGGCAAATTCTTAGCAACTTTTGACGGTGAAAACACAAGTTATGAGTGACTTTAGGTTAGGGTTTCTGTAGTGAAATTACCAGACTTATGGATGTATAAAACCAAGACTTATTGAAGAAAACTTACCCAATCAAATCAGCCCCTAGTTAGCTCAATAGGTGTGCCTAGGTTAGTAGAAGGTTAGGGCAGATTTTTAGGCCTAGTCTAGGGTTAGTTTAGGAGATAATAAGGGTTAGTAGGCTAGGGTTAGAGCAGCCCTAATGGATGTAGATTAGTTTCACTATAGAAAAAAGAAATTGTGGTTGGAAGGGGATGCGTCAATGAGGCAAGGTAGCTGAAGGCCAGGGGAAAAAAACTCAAGTGAGAGAAGACCGATACTTGAAACTTTCACGTTTTCCAATGCAACAATTTATATCTCCAATGTAATATTAGTGCCTTTAGTTATGGGTTGATGGGGTCTTAAAGAAATAGATAGGACTACTAAACCCTTGGGGGTGTAAATCCTCTTACTTCCCAAGGTAAGTAACCTAGCTAGGGTTTGAAATTGAGGGGTGTAAATCCTCTTACTTCCTCAACAAAACCCTTGCAAATAATTTATAAGCTTGATGATTATGGTGGAAACTAGGATAGGGGTGTATATCCTTATACTTCCTATCTAGCCTTAGCCAAAAACAACCTTAAATTGAATTACTGATGATAATAACAAAGTAAATAACCATACAAATCCAAGAAAATCCTTTAACATGCCAATGTAAACCACCTATAAGTGACCTCCAAGAGATAGTGCATCATCATCATCATCGTCGTCATCAACCATAACCAAAAGACATTATCCATAGCACAAGAGGTGAAATAATCCAAGTGTAGCGAAAATTTAAGTCCAAGTACTTCTCACAAGAGGGAGAGTTATGTTTAAATGAGATCTTATGATCTCTTATTTATACAAAATGCTACTAAGATAGTTTGTCCACATAACTTAGGGTAAAACACAATACTATGGGTCCTAAAACCCTAATATTTCCCCTTTTACAAAATAATATTAAACAATTCACTTAAATTCTACTTTTACACCAAAAGAAACCCTAATTTAGAAAGACATCACCCCTTTAGGGGATGTTTTGACACTAGGAGCAAGTCGTTGTGGATGGAGGAGTGTAGGAAGGATTCCCAAAGACACATGTCAAGCATTCAAATCACTTCCTTCATGGTTAAAGCCTAAACCTCCTCAAAACTTCCTTGTGCCAATGCATATCAACCTCACCACCAAACCCTAACCCCCCTAGGTGACATCATGCCTCTAAAGGTGACGTTTTTCCTTTCGTTGGCAAAAAGTTTGGCATGTGAGGGATACGTTATGTCGTCCAAGTCATCTTCTAGGCCTCCAAGGTTTCATCTCTCTCATTTGGCATGCAGGCCATTGGAATCCACCTGTGGGCTTCAAGCCCCATGGAATCCCAAGCTAGGTGTGTTCCTCCAAAGTTGTCCACCAACGAGGTCATGCAAAGACAAATAAGCACACACTCCAAGGATATCAAGTCATAAAATCATGATAAGTAAATCAAATCAATAAATGAGCCACCTAAGCATGTGCATCAAATATTAACCTGTCAAACAATTAAGTGCTCAAAGACATTATATGACTTGTCAAGCTTGAATATGGGAGGGTTGGCGAGGTGTCCTATTGGGTATATCTTTCCCTAGGTCAAGGAGAGTTTCCAAGAGATCCTTATCTAAATCCATGTAAAGTGGGTGAACTGGTTATGGTCAAGATTCAATTGGCATGGGGTTCATGACATACAAGGGGTTGTAGTGTCTCATTCATGGATGCCTTTGTAGAGAGTGTGTGGTAGCTTCGTTTGCAATGCAATTTTTCCAATCCCATTGTTTTTCGATTCTTTGTTTTTTTCATAATTTAAGGACAAGCTGAAGGCCACTGCCCTGGCGTGGTGTCTAGATAATGATAGTCTCACCCACAAATACCTAGCGGAAATGATAAGGTTGGCTTGTGATGAGACCCCCTTTCTTTCATCCATGCAACTGAGATCCATTACCCTAGCTTGGTGACCAGATGATGGTAATGTCATACCAATATATATATATATATGAACATGATAGGCCGGCTTGTGATGAGACCTCCTATCCTCCAACTAACCCTTTAATCATTTTTAATCATTATTCTTGTGGGTCCCCTTTTTCTTACATATAAGCGTTTCATTGCTTTCTTGGGTGATCCATGGGAGAAACATCTAGAAGGTTTATATGTAGGATTTATCTTTTACCCAACATCAATCCCTTTGGGACTTCAACCCCTTCTTCCCATAGAATGAGGGACAACCCCTCCTTGGGTCAATACACCTTAATATCCTAAGAGACAAGGAAATGGGGGGAAATAGAGATGTAAAGTGGCAAGTATGGTCAAGAACGATATGATGGCTCTTCAAGGGAGTTCCTATTAGAAAAACCATCCCCAAGGAAGACCACTTACTAGGGAACAAAGTCAACCACCAAGGTGAAGTAAGTAAAAATGCATAATGTCCAAGCATATATAATGAAATCTAAAGCAGTCTAAGATACAACATACTCAAATGCCTCAAATATTGAAATGACACTCACCATAATACCTGAATTGTACCTCATGGAGCAAGACCCATTGCCTCTCGGAAGCCAACTAGTGTGGTGGATTCCATTTGAAAGTATACGACCTATGTGGTGGTGAGAAGGGTCTCCATCTGTGCAAAATGATACTGCTAGTCATGTAGTCTCTCGACTCTCCATATCTGCAACCCAAGGGCCTCGAGACATAATATCCTTAGTTATCACACAAAATGGGGATAATAGGTTGGAGTGTTCCTAAGGTTTGGTACCTTGGCCTAGACCTTGTTGGTACTTGTTATAATTTAAGGGCAAAAACAATAGCTAGCTAGAACATAAATATTTTAATTTTAATTTCCAAAATTATCTACTGTAATTTAGGATCAACAAGACATTAAAATTTCTGATGCATAATATAATAACATAAATCAGTAAGTAGAATAACATAGACTTGAATATTACCTTGACTAAAAAAAAGAACAAAATTACTTGATATGTTGTTGTTACCTTCCTCAATGTATGCTCAGAAATGCTTAATGGATCATGGATCAAACCCTCAGGTTAGATATCATCATAATCATATGGACAACGCCAAGAAGAAATTTTAGGATACTAAACCAGAAAATAAATTAGTAGGATAAAAATCTAAGGATCATGCCAATGTCAAGTAATAGGGTTGAAAGAAAAAGAACTATGTTCAACCTAGGGCTGAAAAGAACAAAAACCCCAAAAAACCTTAACACTTTCAGCCTTGTTGACCCCAAAATCTCACCTTTGAGATTTGGATGGTTAAAGGGTCAGTCTCTCCTTTCAGGTTGGCATTCAAAGGTTCTTCTTGATAGCACAGGACCATCATTCAAAGGTCTTCTAGGTGCATTGATTCTTGTTCTGGTCAGTTGGAGGATGGTTTCTTACATGTGTTGAGTTCATAGCTTGTTTAAGTGATTTCTAAGTTATTATAGGATGAGATTTCAGTTCCAGGTTTGAGTATGAGAGACTTGCAACATTATGGGACACTTCTTTCCCATGAGGATCTTATTGACCCCTCACATAAGTTATTTCACATAATATTCTTACTCCTTGTCCAATTATGATTCCAATGAGTATAAACTTGATGGTATTTGGACAACTTGCTTTTTGGATGATGAGGTGGCATAGGTGATGACGTGGTAGGGTGAGGTGGCAACCCATGTGGGGCCCACACACCTAAATATGGGTCATTTTCCTCCTAAAACTAAGCCCACTAAGGCACCCAACACTTGCTAAATGAAAATTGGATAAAATAAAGAAGTTTCCCAAAGTCATAAAACATTCTAAAGCAAGTAAAAAATTCAAACTGGGTGAGTTGTCTCCTTTCTATTTTAGGTTTAGCTTTTAGCCTTTAACTTTTATCTTTTTCCTTTCCCAGCTTTCCACTTTTCCTGCTTTATCTTTTGCTTTAGATTTCCACTTTTTCCCTTTCACAGCTTTCCACTTTTCCTGCTTTAGCTTTCCACTTTTTCCTTTTCTCCCTTTTTCTTCCATCCTATCACTCATGCGCCTTATTTCTCTCCATGAGGTGTGCCCCTCTTACCTTTTTGGCCACAACTTCTCCATACCTAACCAGTTTTGACCCATTCGACCTCCATTCTACTCCAAATAACTCCCATATTTGGCTAGATTGCTTGGGAAAGGTGCACTCAACTAGTTTTAGTAGGTTTTCATGCAGTGACACATGGCAGATGGACAAATTGACACACAGGCATTAGATATTTGACAACTTTTGGCCCATTTTGGAAACATTAGGGCGAATTATTCATGCAGTTAACTATATATGCAACATGCTTCCACAGTTTATAGTTTGATCACTCTCATGCAGGAGCATTACTGCTCTCTCATTCTAGCTTCAGATTCTCAGATTCTTGGAGACCATTGTAAAAGTTCATGGATTTTCCCTGTGATGGATCCATTCCTCTGATTTGACATGAATAAAGAGTCTTATGTGTTGATTTTGGCCTAGATTCTTGTTGTTGCATTGGATTTCTAACAAATTGCAAGTTTCTTGAAGCTCATCCTTCACTGGGGGTCGATTTGGCACCATTGGAGTGTTATTTTCTTGCTGATTTATTTCTTTTTGCATTCTATTGGTCCACTCTTCTTAGGGTTTTCCACTAAAATTTATCTAAAATTATTTTTTTATGCAAGTTTTGGGTGAGGTTTTCTAACCCTCATTCCAAAACCATTTTGTGCTTGCTGATTTGTGTTTTTGCAGGTCAGATTTTATCCATCAAGAAACGCGCCCTAGGGTAGCCTCCCTTTTGTTGGCATGCACCAGCCCAAAATGAGAGGGTTGTTATCATTCGTGACCTTAGGATCCACCCATGAATTTGTTGATTAAGGTTGGTTGTCATTGATGTCAACCCTTGAAAAAAGCCCCGTAGCACAAAGGTTTGGGTAATGGACCCAATATTGTTTGATGTAAATATGACTCATTACTTTTTTGTCATGGTTGATAAGAAGTAAATATGGATGAACTCCAAAGTGGTCCCCTTATGGTGAAAGCCCTCACGGGAAGACGCTTTGTGGAGTAAGAGAACCCATGCTTAATTGTGGAATAATGAGATGAAGGAAAGTGAATTTGTCAAGGAAAATATCCTATATGGATAGTGCGTGTCATATCATTTCCGGTGGTATGTGGAACGCCACATAATTCCTCACGGTTAGAGAGATGGCCATGAGACATTGGAGACCCCAGGTTTGGGTAATGGACCCAAGTTTGTTTGATGGGTAACAGTATGAGTTATGATATATTTTCAGATAATACTATTATATATGGATAGTACATGTCATGCCATTTATAGTGGTATGTAGAACGTCACATAACTCCTCACGGTTTGAGAGTTATGGCCTTACGAAGTTGGAGGACCCTCATATGT
>ML797086.1:9727-31324 GCA_009831015.1 Picea engelmannii
ACCCTAGCTAGGATACTTGCTTTGGGGAATAAAAGGATTTATACCCCCAAGGAGGTAGTACCTCTAGCTCTCTATCTTGTGACCCCATTAACCCATTAATCAAAGGCACTAGTCGTTGCATTGGAGAAACAAAATATTGCATTGATAAACGTGAAAAGTCAAGGTCTTGAAGTTCTCTCATTTGGATACTATTCTTTGTGCCTTAGGCTATCTTGCATCATTGAGGCATCCCCTTTCTCTCACTGAAACTTGTTGTTGTTACAAAACTAACCTACAACCACTAGGGTTGCAGAAAAACTAACCTTCTAACCCTAGGAACCCTCTAAACTAACCCTAGGAACTAGCTATAATTTCTCTCTAATAAACTACTAACCCTAGCACACTTTTTAGGCCAATTAGGAGTAACTTTTATTCGTTAACTTTGCTGATATTTAGCTTGCTTTGCTACAACCATTAAGGTTGTTATCCTTTGCTGCATATTTGCTATTCATACTATCATGCTAAAGTCACAAGTTTTATTGTTGAAGTGGTGTTAGTTCTTTACTAGATTATTTCTCACATTTATCCTCTTGACATTTGGCACCTTATCTAACAGCCTCATTTAATAGTTTCTTCCTGATATATGTCTCTGTTTACTACTGCTATTATGGACAACAAGCCTAACTTGCTTGTCCACTTGATATATTGCATTGTATACTTGGTTTTCTTTGTGTATCGGGCATGTACTATCTCTTTCCAGGTCACTCAAGGCTTCAACAACCTCAAACAACCCTCAAGACTCTCATCAAGCTCCCTTTTCCATCTAGCAACCTGACCTATAGGGGCATTCATTTCATACATCTCACTTTCTGATGCAGACCCCCCTATTATCCCTCAGGGCTGTGCGACCTCTCGGTGAAGGATCTTCGATTCTCGGAGCCGAAGCGGCTCTCTGAAACCTTAATGGTCTCACTTGTGATTAAACACAGACCCTTTTAGTCTTTTGGTGCAGGTTTTATGATACCCACAACCTCTCCCTTCGTGCTGCTGAACTATCAAGGTTCAAGCACTAGCTCCTTCTTCCGTTAGCCCTTTTCCGTATGTGACCTCGGGCTATGTCCTCACGTAAGCACGTGATTGCGGGGCGACCTAGAGTGGTTTGAGACCACACCGCTTTTCTCCCCGCAATTTACTATCAGCTGTCACATATCCCTCTGGCAATACCGTGGTTTCGATTGCGGCCCGCTCTCATATTTTTAAAATCCGATCACTTTCTGTCCCCGCAATTAAGCACAACTGTCGATCTTGGGATCTCGGGCATTGCTTCTTGATCGACGACTAAGGTCTGTCCACTTTCTGCCTTGGTCAACTATCAATCATCGACCCTTTTCCTCCTTTCGCACTCACTCCCAGATCTCCACAATCTAGCGACGCATGCTCTCCTTCCAAACTGACAGCTACGATTGATTTTTCCTTTTAGGCTTCAGGAGTTTCAACTCTCAACTCTTGCTTCCTCCGCAATACTTCCACTCGAAGTTGACGATCTGTTGACGCGTGTTCCTCACAGATCGACGACTGTGGTTCACTTCGACTCTTCGGACTTTGGGAGTTTCAATTCTCAATCTTCGCTTTCTCCCAGAGTGCTTTCACCTGAAGACGACGATCTGTCGACATGTGTCCCTCACATATCGATGGTTGTGGTTCACTTCGACTCTTCGGGCTTCAAGAGTTTCAATTCTTAGTCTTCGCTTTCTCCCGGAGTGCTTTCATCTGAAGACGACGATTTGTTGACGTGCGTCCTTCTGAATCAGACGACTACGATTTACTTCGACTCTACGGGGTTTGGGAGTTTCAACTCCTCAACTGAAATTCTCGAAGTGACTTTTCCCCGAAGTCTCAGATCTGTTGACACGTAACCCCCTGGCGACCAATGACCAGGATCTACTTTGGCTCTTCGACGATTTCGCTCTCTCCTTGTCTACAAACTTTTGAAGTTGTAGATCTTGCGCCACCTGTCCCTCTGGATGATGGAGGATCCCTAGCCTCTTCGAGACTTTGGCGAATCCTCGCTCCTGTGTGCACACAAAGACTTAAAGCTCGAGCACTTTGCCAGATCCAACGATCCAGAATGATCCCGCTCTCTTTTGAATTGATCTTATTCGATGACTTGTGAAACCTTCAAAACTTCGTTCCCCTTGAAGGTTTCTCGCGCTATCTCTCTTGAGCTTTCTCTCTCGAACCCTTTGACTCAGAGGGTTACTTCAACACTTAGTTGAATTTCGGATCTGTGCACTCCTTACAACAGATTCTTACTCAAGATTTAGCTTTTTGCGGGCGACTGTGCATGCCTTACAACAGTCCCTTTGCACTCCTTGCAAATGGAAATTTTACGCTATCTCTTCCGAGCTTATGAGTCGAAACAAACTCTATCACTTCTTGCAGCAGATTCTCACGCAAGACTTAAGTTCTTGCGACGACTGTGCACACCTTGCAATAGTCTCTTTGCACTCCTTGCAAATGGAAGTTTCACGCTATCTCTTATGGGCTTTTGAGTCGAAACAGACTCTATCAACGAACTCCTTACGGACTGTATGCACACCTTGCATGAACTCAACGAAGAAAAAACAATTGAAACTTATCCAAACACTTCACAGTTTCATATACTCAACAACATAACTCATTCATTCATGAAAACAAAATAACAGGGAATTGTAAATAGTAGCAACACTATGCATTGGATCAATTTTCCTCTGTTATATTTATTCAAATGTAAATGGCTACAACTATGATAAAACAAGAACTGAAACTCAACAACAACTAAATCACAACAATCTCCTACTAATTTGCAGCAACCTCATTTGGGCATACAAAACCTCTATTTATCCTAGAGGGCTCCTAGGGTTCCCTTTGACTACTCATCTACTTGAGAAAAAAAACTAACTGCTACTTAATTTTCGGTACATTAAAGTCTAGGAGTGAAACTCCCAGATCACTCGTGATCATTCATCTCCCAAGCGTTTGATCTTCTTCAGTTTTTCAATCAATTCAAAAAAGATTTGCAGGAAACGCCAACGTTTAAGATTCCAAATGATTCAAAGGCGTGCCAAGGCATTGAGTTGTCTCTCCACGTGTGCTTGTTGACGATGCTCCTGCATCATACTCCCTTGGACGAAAATTCATGGACTCTTGTCCATGAGCTCCTGCACCGACTGTCCATGCTTCTGGATATCAACTTCATTTACCCAACTGACATCTTCTATCGGGTGTCCCTTCCACTTGACCAAATATTCAAAATAAGTCTTCCTCCTGGTCTTCTTGCCAATCCTCTGATCAACAATCTTCTCCATCTATGGCTTTTCTGCTACAGGCATTTTCTTTTCCCATTGAATCTTCTCTTGATCTTCTGATCTCTCTGTGTCATCTTCCCTATAAGGATACACATCTTATATGTTGAATATGGGCGATATGCCCACATCATCTGGCAACTCAATCTCATAGGCATTTGTATCAAACTTCCTTACGATATTACATGGCCCTATCTTCTTCATCTTCAACTTGTTATATGTTCCCCTTGGAAACCTTTCTTTCTTGAGATATGCCAGAACCTAATCTCCTACTTCAAATTGAAGCTCTCTGCGATGTTGATCAACTTTGCGCTTGTACTCTTGGCTAGAGTTCTGCAACTACTCTCTGATCTGGCTATGGAGCTTCTGCATTTCTGCAACAAAATCTTCTGCTCCAACGTTTTTGATCTCACTCTGTTCCAAGTCTCTCAACTTAGCTACTCCTCTTGGTTGCATTCCATACAATATTTGGAATGGGCTCTTCCCAATGCTCCTGTTTGGTGAATCATTGTATGCAAATTCTGCTTGTGGAAGAATCCGATCACACTGACTATGATGCTCAGTAACTAGACTCCTCAATAAGTTTCCCAAACTTCTGTTCACCACCTCAGTCTGTCCATCTGTTTGAGGGTGATAAGCTGAGCTGAAGGACAAATCTGTTCCCAACTTTTTCCACAATGTTCTCCAGAAATGACCAACGAATTTGGTATCTCTGTTTGAGACAATACTTTTGGGTAATCCATGAAGTCGAACAACTTCCTTGAAAAATAAATTTGTAACATGTGTTGCATCACTAGTCTTCTAGCATGGAATAAAGTGTACCATCTTTGAAAATCTATCCACCACCACAAATATGGAATCACATCCTCTTTGTGTTCTTGGTAGTCCCAACACAAAATCCATGCTTATTGCATCCCAAGGCCTCTCTGGTATTGGCAATGGTTGATACAATCCAATGTTTTGTCTTTTGCCTTTTGCATGTTGACAGATTCTACATTTGTTTACAAACTTTATCACTTATGTTCTCATACTTGGCTAGTAATATGCACTGCTCAACTATGCAAATGTTTTATCATGTCCGAAATGTCCAACCAATCCTCCACTATGTTTTTCCTTCAAACAATTATCTCTCATTGAGCATTTTGGTATCCACAACTGATTGCCCTTGAACAACAATCCCTTTTGAATCACATACTTTGTCCACTAGCTCCTGTCTCTCAGCACAAGATTTGCACATGCTTCGTATGCTTCCTTGAAATCTGGACCATCACAATACATATCCTTAAGGTGTTCAAACCCCAAGGTCTTGACCTGAAATTCCCGTAGAATCAGACATCTCCTGCTCATTGCATCAACAACTTTGTTAGCATTACCAGAAATATGTTTAATGACAAAAGTGAAATTTTGCATAAATTCTATCCACTTAGCATGTCTTTAGTTTAACTTCTCTTGTTTGGTTATGAATTGTAAAGCTTGGTTGTCACTGTACAAGACAAATTCCTTTGGAACAAGGTAGTGCCTCCATTTCTTCAAGGCTTGAATTATGGCATAAAATTCTTTATCATATGTGGAGTACTTTCTATTAGTCTCATTCAGTTTCTCACTAAAATATGCAACTGGTCTATTATCCTGGCTCAAGACTGCTCCAATTGCAACCCCACTTGCATCACATCTCACTTGAAATGTCTTCCCAAAATTTGGTAAGACCAGAATTGATCGTTTTGTTATCTTCTCCTTCAATATATTGAAGCTCCTCTCGGCCTCCTCTGTCCATTTAAAAGACTGGTGCCTCTTCTTCACTGTGTCCATCATTGGTCCACAAATCCCATTGAAATTTATGATGAATTTCCTATAGAAACTTGCTAATCCATGGAAGCTTTTCATTTCAAACATAATCCTTGGTGATGGCCATTCTTTGATTGCTTTCACCTTCTCTGGATCCATCTTCAATTCATTTGAAGAGATCACAAAACCCAAGTAAATGAGTTTTTTCTTCATAAAATAGGACTTCTTCAGATTTATCAATAACTTCTCCTGCTGCAGTCTCCTCATCACTAATGTCAGATGTCTTAGATGCTCCTCTTTAGTCTTGCTAAAGACCAATATATCATCCAGATATACAACTACAAACTTGCCAATGAAATCCTTTAGTATTTCATTCATCAACCTCATAAAAGTGCTTGGGGCATTTGTTAAACCAAATGGCATAACAAGCCACTCATACAACCCTTCATTTGTCTTGAAGACTGTTTTCCACTCATCACCTTCGCTCATTCTTATCTGGTGATATCCATTTTTCAAATCTATTTTAGAAAAGAAATTTGCTCCAATTAAACAATCCATTAAGTCATCCATTCTTGGCAAATGAAATCTATACTTGATGGTGATCTTGTTTATGGCTCTCGAGTCTGTACACATTCTCCATCCTCTATCATTCTTTGGACTCAACACAGTTGGTACTGTGCATGGACTCAAGCTTTCTCTGACCAAATCTTTGTCTAACAAATCCTAGACTTGGTTCTTTACCTCCTCATTCTCTTGAGGTTTCAATATGTATGCTTCTTTGTTTGATAGACTTTCTCCTAGTATCAAATCAACATGATGGCTGATACTTCTTATGGGTGGCAATGAGTTAGGCAACTCATCCACTACTATGTCAACAAAATTCTCCAACAGCTCTTGAACTTCTTCAGGAAAATCATCCATCGAAGTACTTGTAAGGACAACTCTGGGTTTCCTCACCACAACAAACTGCATCTCATGTTCCTTCTTGACCTCACTCAAGAGTTCCTTCCCACTCATGAGAAGTATGCTTGTGCTGACTTCTTCTTTTACTTTCTTCTCCTCAATTGGAAACAACATGTGTGTTCTACCATTCTTCTCCAAGGTGTAAGTATTTTTCCTCCCATCATGAATGACATTTCTATCAAACTGCCATGGTCTTCCCAACAAAACATGACATACATCCATGAGAATCACATCACACATAATTTCATCTCTATATCCTCCTATTTTAAATTCAACGAGGCATTGTTTAGTGACCATTACCTGGTGTCCTTTCTGCAACCATGAGACTTTATATGGCTTTGGATATGCAGTTGTCTCCAGCTCTAATTTCTCCACCATCACTGTGGATACTAAATTATCAGTGCTCCCACTATCAATTATTACCTTGCATACTCTGTCTTTAGTCTTGCAAGCTGTCCTGAATAGACTGTTCCTCTGCACTAGTTTTTCAATTTCTGGTTCTGGTTTTAAGAGAACCTTCCTCAACATCAGGGATTTTCCATCATCTTCACATTCTTCATCAACATCTATTTTCTGTGCTTCTGAAATGTGAGCCTCACCTCCTCCTTTATTTTTCTCGAGACATTCCCAAGACATGTGTCTTGTCTTTCCACATGCATAACACCTTACTTCCCCTCCTCTTCTTCTTCCTCTTCCTCTAGAAGAACTTCTTCCACCACCTTGTCTTCCTCGGGAACTTAATCCTCTTTCTGAGTGACTGTGTGGTTTCTCTGTCTCATCTTTGGTTTTCTGTGCCTTGTCATGGGCAACACCCTTGCCTTTCTTCGGGCTTCTACCTCTACCTCGCCGACTCTGTTTTCTGGCTAACTTCTTCTTTGCTTTCAGTGCAATCTGATAAGCATCTTCTACTATCCTTACTGACATAATGATGATCTCATCCTAGATTTCATATCTCAAGCCATTTATATATCTGACAACCTTTTCTTCATCTTTCTCTCTTTGTCCAACCCTGATATTCAGCTTGTAGAACTCCTCTGTGTACTCTTTCACTATCATACCCTTTTCCCTCAGGTTCTGCAACTTCCTGAACAAATTTATTTGATAATATTTGGGCATAAATTTATTCTTTAGCTTGGCTACCATTTTGTACCAATTCTTTATCTTTTGTTTTCCTTTGCTCCTCTTCTCAGCCTGCAGTTCATCCCACCAGTGCTGCATGTCCTTTCAACCTGGTGACAACATGTCTTACCTTATTCTCCTCATCGACATCTTCATAGTCGAAATATTTGTCCATGAATCTTATCTAATCCAGTAGTTCTTAAACATCCAAATTGCCTTCATACATTGGGATGTCTATTTGGCTCTAGCTCCCAATTTAACAACTGCTCTCAGCAAGCGTTCATCGACAACATTTTCCCCTGCAACTTCTTCGACTTCTATTTCTTCACTTTTTGCATCACTAATGTCCCCAACATTAGGTGCCCTCCTCTGCGCTGCCTCCATTGTCTCTAATCTTGCATGAAACTCTCTCATTTCTCTTTCTACAATGCGATTGGCTATAGGTGGCTCCACACGTCTTCTCGGTGGCATTGTGCTGACTGTTTTTCACACACAGAGTACAACTTCGAGCTCTTTTTCTCTACTTGAAAACAAATTCAGGCTCTGATACCACTTGGTGCAGATCCCCCTATTCTCCCTCAAGGTTGCGCGACCTCCCGATTAAGGATCTTCGATTCTCGGAGCCGAAGTGACTCTCTGAAACCTTAATGGTTTCACTTGTGATTAAACACATGCTCTTTCAGTCTTTTGGTGCAGGTTCTATGATACCCACAATCTCTCCTTTCGCGCTGCTGAACTATCAAGGTTCAGGCACTATCTTCTTCTTCTGTTAGCCCTTTCCCGCATGTGACCTTGGGCTATGTCCTCACATAAGCATGTGATTGCGGGGCGACCTAGAGTGGTTTGATACCACACCGCTTTTCTCCCTACAATTTATTATCAGCTGGCACGTATCCCTTTGGCAATACCATGGTTTCGATTGGGGCCCGCTCTCAGATTTTTAAAACCCGATCACTTTCTGTCCCCGCAATTAAACACGACCGTCAATCTTGGGATCTTGGGCATTGCTTCTTGATCGACAACTGAGGTCTGTCCTCTTTTTGCCTTGGTCAACTATCAGTCAATGACCATTTTCCTCCTTTTGCACGCACTCCCAGATCTCCATGATCTAACGACGCATGCCCTCCTTCTAAACTGACAGTTACGATTGATTTCACCTTTTGGGCTTCAAGAGTTTCAACTCTCAACTCTTGCTTCCTCCACAATACTTCCACCCGAAGTGGACGATCTGTCGACGTGTGTCCCTCATAGATCGACGACTGCGGTTCACTTTGACTCTTCGGACTTTAGGAGTTTCAATTCTCAATCTTCGCTTTCTCCCAGAGTGCTTTCACCCATAGATGACAATCTATCGACACGTGTCCCTCACAGATCGAGGACTGTGGTTCACTTCGACTCTTCGGGCTTCAGGAGTTTCAATTCTTAGTCTTTGTTTTCTCCCGAAGTGTTTTCACCAGAAGACGACGCTTTGTTGACGCGTGTCCTTTTGAATCAGACAACTACGATTTACTTCGGCTCTTCGGGGTTCGAGAGTTTCAACTCCTCAACTGAAATCCTCAAAGTGACTTTTCCCCGAAGTCTCAGATCTGTTGACATGTAACCCCATGGCGACCAACGACCAGGATCTACTTCGACTCTTCGACGATTTCACTCTCTCTTTGTCTACAAACTTCTAAAATTGTAGATCTTGCGCCACCTATCCCTCTGGATGATGGACGGTCCCTAGCCTCTTCGAGACTTCGGCGAATCCTCGCTCCTGTGTGCACACAGAGACTTAAAGCTCGAGCACTTTTCCAGATCCAACGATCCAGAATGATCCCGCTCCCTTTTGAATGGATCTTAGTCGATGACTCATGAAACCTTTAGAACTTCATTCCCCTTGAAGATTTCTCCCACTATCTCTCTTGAGATTTCTCTCTCGAACCCATTGACTCCTTAGAGGGTTACTTCGACACTTAGTCGAATTTCAGATCTATGCACTCCTTGCAGTAGATTCTTATGCAAGATTTAGCTTCTTGCGGGCGACTGTGCATGCCTTGCAACAGTCCCTTTTCACTCCTTGCAAATTGAAATTTTACCTTATCTCTTCTGATCTTATGAGTCGAAACAGACTCTGTCACTCCTTGCAGTAGATTCTCACGCAAGACTTAAGTTATTGTGGCGATTGTGCACACCTTGCAGCAGTCTCTTTGCACTCCTTGCAGTAGATTCTCACGCAAGACTTAAGTTATTGTGGCGATTGTGCACACCTTGCAACAGTCTCTTTGCACTCCTTGCAAATGGAATTTTCACGCTATCTCTTCTGGGCTTCTGAGTCGAAACAAATTTTGTCAACGCACTCCTTGCGGACTGTATGCACACCTTGCATGAACTCAACGAAGATAAAACAATTGAAACTTATCCAAACAATTCACAGTTTCATATACTCAACAACATAACTCATTCATTCATGAAAACAAAATAACAAGGAATTGTAAACAATAGCAACACCATGCATTAGATCAATTTTCCTCTGTTATATTCATTCAAATATAAATGGCTACAACTATGATAAAACAAGAACTAAAACTCAACAACAACTAAATCACAACAATCTCCTACTAATTTGCAGCAGCCTCATTCGGGCATATAAAACCTCTATTTATTCTAAAGGGCTCCTAGGGTTCCCTCTGACTATTCGTCTACTCGATAAAAAAAACTAACTGCTACTTAATTTCCGTTACATTAAAGTCTAGGAGTGAAACTCCCAGATCACTCGTGATCATTCAGCTCCCAAGCGTTTGATCTTCTTCAGTTTTTCAATCAATTCAAAAAATATTTGTAGGAAACACCAACGTTTAAGATTTCAAATGATTCAAAGGCGCACTAAGGTGCCGAGTTGTCTCTCCACGTGTTCTTGCTGACGATGCTCCTGCATCATACTCCCCTGGACGAAAATTCATGGATTCCTGTCCATGAGCTCCTGCACTGACTGCCCATGCTTCTGGATATCATCTTCATTTACCCAACTTACATCTTCTATCGGGTGTCCCTTCCACTTGACCAAATATTCAAAATAGGTCTTGCTCCTAGTCTTCTTGCCAATCCTCTGATCAACGATCTTCTTCATTTGTGGATTTTCTGCTACAGGCATTTGCTTTTCCCATTGAATCTTCTCTTGATCTTCTGATCTCTCTGTGTCATATTCCCTATAAGGATACACGTCTGATATGTTGAATATGAGCGATATGACCACATCATCTAACAACTCAATCTCACAGGCATTTGTATCAAACTTCCTTAAGATCTTACATGGCCCTATCTTCTTCATCTTCAACTTGTTATATGTTTCCCTTGGAAACCTTTCTTTCTTGAGATGTGCTAGAACCTGGTCTCCTACTTCAAATTGAAGTTCTCTGCGATGCTGATCAAATCTGCGCTTGTACTCTTGGCTAGAGTTTTGCAATTTCTCTCGGATCTGGCTATGGAGATTCTGCATTTCTGCAACAAAATCTTCTGCTCCAATGCTTCGAATCTCACTCTGTTCCAAGTCTCTCAACTCAACTACTCCTCTTGGCTGCATTCCATACAATGTTTGGAATGGAATCTTCCCAATGCTCCTGTTCGGTCAATCATTGTATGCAAATTCTACTTGTGGGAGAATCTGATTCCACTGACTATGATGCTCAATAACCATACTCCTCAATAAGTTTCCCAAACTTCTGTTCACCACCTCAGTCTGTCTGAGGGTGATAAGCTGAGATTAAGGACAAATATGTCCCCAAATTCTTCCACAGTGTTCTCCATAAATGACCAACAAATTTGGTATCTCTGTTTGAGACAAAACTTTTGGGTAATCCATGAAGTCGAACAACTTCCTTGAATTTTTTTTTTTCAACATGTGTTGCATCACTAGTCTTCTGGCATGGAATAAAGTGTGCCATCTTTGAAAATCTATCCACCACAACAAATATAGAATCACATCCTCTTTGTGTTCTTGGCAGTCCTAACACAACATCCATGCTTATTGCATCCCAAGGCCTCTCTGGTATTGGCAATGGTTGATACAATGAAGTGTTTTATCTTTTTCTTTTTGCATGTTGGTAGATTCTACATCTATTTAAAAACTTTATCACTTATGTTCTCATACCTGGCCAGTAATATGCACTGTTCAATTGTGCAAATGTTTTATCATGGCTGAAATGTCCAACCAATCCTCCACTATGTTTTTCCTTCAAAAGGTGACCACCTCACCTCTAAAGTGACGAGAACACTTTCATAAGGTGATAATGGGTAGGTTCTCTCTTAGTTGTCACCATTTGGTGGTTGGCTCGGGCTTTGCCCAACCCACAACTTGTGCGATAACATTTTGGCGTCACTATCGGGGAGGATTTTGAATCCTCTTTCGAACCCTAACGACACTTTGGCAAGCTTTGACCCCAAAGCCTTTACCTCTAGCTTGCCTAGCGACTCCATTGAAGAACATTTCATTTTCCACCCTTGATGAGCTCTTCTTATAGCTTATCTGGTGACTCCACCTTCCCAAGAACCCAAATTTCCTTGTCTCCCCCTTTCCATCATTTGATGAGCCTTGATCTCATCTGGTGAGTCTATTGAGGTGTCTTTTTAATCAATGAAAATATGACACCATGGGATGAACCCTCATCCAAAACTTGTTATTCCTTGAAGAGGACACTTTTATAGATGGAAAAGGAAAAAGGTTGCTAATAAATCTATTGAGGAAATGATGAATCATATAAAAGAGTTATTTCCTACCAAAGAACTAGCCCTTGAAAATGAAGAAGTGCTTGAAGGATAGATATATGAAGAAAGTTACCTAGAAGATCCCGATGAAGATCTGGACGAGACATTTGATAAAGAAGAAGTGCTCATATCCGCCCTTCCATTTGATGAAGACATCCAGGCCTTTGTTCCTCCCGCACATCAAGAAGATAACATGATGAGTTGTAATCCTTTTGAAAATCTTGATGACACTTTATTCCATGACTTTATAAGAGAAGAAGTATTAGAGGAGCCTTTGGATGCGACAGACCCTTTTGAAAAAAGACAAACAAAACACTCTGCATTAAGGATCAAATCTCGTGTGATGAAGAAGCAATGCATAAGCATTTCCATGAAGATAAAAAATAATCTCAATGAAGCGCAACATGTCGAGGCATCATTATCTTTGCTTCTGCTTGATGAAGTTGAGGTTGTCCAGCTGTGCTCTCCTTGTATTCATGAAGTTGAAGAAGTAACTAGCACCAGTGAAGAAGAATTTTAAGATCCTGTTGAAACCGCCCCAGCCTCTTCTCTTCCTGCACATGAAGATAGAGATGGTCATTTCTAGTCATGCTAATGATCTTATGAAAGAACCTTTGGATATGGTTGATGAGTATATAGACACTTTCATACAGACTGACAGATGCAGGTGGGATTTTGGTCGTCTCATTTTTTATAGAGACCCCATTTATGACATTGAGGGTAGCCCTCGAGAAGAGGGGTTGGAGTTGTTATCTTCATAGGACTATTTTTCATGCGGGTATGATTCATATGTTTGGCAACCTGATGATGACATGATTACAGATTTATTCGAGGATGACCGGTCACGACATTTTCAGGATGATTTTTAGTCATCCCTTGGGACTTGTGATCTATATCTTTTTGGGGATGCAGACTTGTTGTATAAATATTCTCAACCACCTTCATCCTCAATTTTCAAAGAATAATAGGATGTGGCCATCTCAGAGTAATCAGAGGCTCACTCTACAAAGAGGAAGTATTTTCATATTGAGGATTTCTACATGGGTTCACAGATGAAGAGGCCGCGTTTTTCTTTCTCTAGATTTGAGCCTGTCCCTTACCTCTTTCCTTCTTCTTAGGGAAATCATGAGGTATTCTTGGGATATCCCATATCTTATTGGTCTTCAAGAACCAACAATCATGTTAATGAGGATGAAGATGAGCCATCGTTTACATATAGTATCCCTCTCCAGAGATGAATTGATCAGGCTTGTGGGCACACCGTCAGGTAAGATGATTAGGCTGATGGTTTCTCTTTTGTAGTAGGGTTTCCTCCTTCCCACCCATAACCATGAGTTTCATTTTATGACTAGTTATACATCTATTTATGCTCATGATCATTATGTTCTTGACTTATCTTTGATGTTTTACATAATTAAGCACATGGGGAGATACTTTGACGAGATGATCAACTGGTTGCACTGGTTGTATGAATTCACCTGACATCACCTATCACTTGACCTTCAGGACCCCAAGGCCCTAGGTAAGTAGGTAAGTCATTTTTATTTCTTGCATTTGCATATTGATTGCCTATGTTAGTTTAGATGCATTTCATATTTCATTTTGCTCTACGTGCATATTGATTTCATGCTTAGTTTAATTTTTTTTGAAAAAAATGCTAAAATTTTGTTTTCTAGTTTAGTTTCCATTTAGATTTCGATGTATATGGACGAAGGGTTATAGAACCGCCCTAGATTTTATGGGTTTTTTTTTTGTTTCAGTGTAGGCACAGGTCTACCGAGAGATGTTGCGGTTCTCATGCACTCTATGATGAGCACATGTTCCCAAGTAGGAGCCAGATGTTATCTCCATTTTGTGGGATAACTAAGGAGATGATGTCTCGAGGCCCTCAGGTTGCAGATATGGAGTGCCAAGAGATCACATGACTAGCAGTGTCCACTTGCACATACGAAATTCCACTCTATCACCACATTTTGGATCCAGTGTCAGTGCATCCACCACACTAGCTAGCTTTTGGAAGGAAGATGGGTCTTTCTCCATGTGATACAAGTTAGGTATTGTGGTAGGTAATCAACCTAATATTCAAGGCATTTAAACATGTTGTATTTAAGCTTCTTTTGATTATAGAACACTTGCTTGGAAATTATTCTTTTCACCTTGTTTCACCTTGGTGAATGTTATAAATTTCCTAGTAAGTGGCCAACCTTTGGGGAAGGTTTGTGACTAGAAGTCCCTTAAGGGGTTATCGTACCATTCCCAACCATACTTACCACTTTCTTCTCATTACACTCCCATCATATTGTCTTCTTCCAGGCCCTTTGACTTTAGTGACCCAAGAAGGGCATGTACCTCATTTCATGGGAAGAAGGGGATGAAGGCTCAGAGGGATTGTTGTTGGCTAAAAAGATAAAAGCCTAAATATATACCTTCTATATGCCTCACCCAGGGATCCCCGAGAAAGCAATGAAACACTTCTTTGTAAGAAATGGGGTACCTACAAAAATAAATGATAGTGAATGCTTAAGGGGTTAGTTAGAAGATGGGAGGTCCCATCACGAGCTGACCTATCATGATCATGGGTATTTAGTGGTATGACATTACCATCATCTGGTCACCAAGCCAAGGTAGTGGTTCTCAGTTACACAACTGAGAGAAAGTGGGTCTCATCACGAGCCAACATTCTCATTTCTGCGAGGTATTTGTGAATGACACTGTTGTTATCTAGACACCAAGCCAGGACAACGACCTTCAACTTGTTCTTTAAAACATGAAAAAAATATAAAGAGAAAGGAAGAGCTAAGAAGAAATAACGACAAGAAGATGGACTTGGAAAAAGTGCATCCCAATCGAAGGTGCCATACAGCCTCTACAAAGGAACCCATAAATGAGATAATAAGAGCCCTTGTATGTCATCAAATTAATTAACCTATGAAGTATAAATCCATTTCCACCTCATCATCCATTACATAACTTGAAAGGCCATCCTTGGGAGCATCCCCTACTTGAGGGTTTTGGTCTATCCAATAGGACTTTTATGACACCCCTCCCATACTTAAATTTGTTCAATTGTGTAGGGTCTTTGAGCATTTGTTTAATTTGATGAGGTAGTTTTGATGCACATGCTTAGGTGCCTTGTTTATTAGATGTGGTTTACACTTGTCATGATATCTTTGACTTGGGATCTTTGGAGGGCATACCCTTTTGTTTTGCAGGACTTTGCTTGGTGTCCAATTTTGGGAGAACAAGCCTATTTGGGTTTCCATGGAGTAAAAATATCGTAGGTTGGATGTTATAGGCCCGCACACCAGATAACATAGACATGCCTTTGGAGGCTTACAAGGCATCATGGAGGATCTTACCCAACCCCTATTACCCAAACGACTTGCCTAAGAGAGACAAAACATCACTTTTTGGGGCTTGATGTCATGCTTGAGGGGGTTTGGTGGCGATGAAGTTATTGCACATTTACACTTGGCATGATTTGACCGGAGGAGACATGGATTGACTCTAACACATGAATAGGAGGCTCAAGGAGCCCCAAAAACCACTTTCTTCTTCTCCAACAACTTGGAAAAGTGTCAAAACATTCCCTAAAGGGGTGACATCATTTTAGTTTTAGGGTTTGTAATTTGTTAAAGTGAAAATTAAATATTATTATTTGTTTCAAGGGGTAAGATAAGGGTTGTAGACCCCTTATCTTATGTTTTACCCTTGCTAAGTGGATAAACTATGTTTTAAGACTTCTGTATAAATATAGATCATGTGAATCTCATTTCATAACATAACTCTCTCATTGTGAGAAGCTAAGGATTGAAATTTTCGCTACCTTCAATCTTTTTTGCTCTCTTGTGCTATGGTATGGTGTTCTCTTTGGTTATTGACTACATGATGCTGATGCGCTAGCTTATGGAGGTCATTTCTATCTCTTTAGGGTGGTTTCTCTTGGCATGTTAAGAACTTATCTTATTGTAACTTGAATTTGGTAAAGGCTACACTTGTTGTTGTTTTCTTTGTTCAAAGTTCAAGGTTATTTGATAATATAAGTAGGGAGTATAAGGACATACAACCCTACCTCGCTCCACCATAATCTATCATAGAAATATTGTTTGCAAGGGTTTGCTAAGGAAGTATAAGGGCTTACACCCCTTAGGCTAAACCCTAGCTAGGATACTTGCTTTGGGAATAAAATGATTTATACCCCCAAGGAGGTAGTACCTCTAGCTCTCTATCTTGTGACCCCATTAACCCATTAATCAAAGGCACTAGTCGTTGCATTGGAGAAACAAAATACTGCATTGATAAATGTGAAAAGTCAAGGTCTTGAAGTTTTCTCATTTGGATATTATTCTTTGTGCCTTAGGCTATCTTGCCTCATTGAGGCATCCCCTTTCTCTCACCAAAACTTGATGTTATTACAAAACTGACCTACATACACTAGGGAAACAAAAAAACTAACCTTCTAACCCTACGAACCCTCCAAACTAACCCTAGGAACTAGCTATAATTTCTACCTAATAAACTACTAACCCTAACACATGTTTTAGGCCAATTAGGAGTAACTTTTATTGGTTAATTTTGTTGATATTTAGCTTGTTTTGATACAATCATTAAGGTTGTTAGCCTTTTGTGCGATTTGCTATTTTATAGTGATACTATCATACTAAAGTCACAAGTTTTATTTTCAAAGTGGTGCTAGTTCTTTGCTAGTTTATTTCTCACATTTATCCTCTTGACATTTGGCATCTTATCTAGCAGCCTCATTTAATAACTTCTTGCTAATATATATCTATGTTTACTGCTGCTATTAGGGACAACAAGCCTAACTTGCTTGTCCACTTGATATATTGCATTGTATACTTGGTTTTCCTTGTGTATTGGGCATGTACTATCTCTTTGCAGGTCACTCAAGGCTTTGGCAACCTCAAACAACCATCAAGACTGATCACCAAGCTCCTTTTTCCATCTATCAACCTAACCTATAGGGGCATTCATTTCATACATCTCACTTTCCATCCCATTTCCCCCT
Organism: Picea engelmannii; assembly: GCA_009831015.1. Taxonomy (NCBI): domain Eukaryota; kingdom Viridiplantae; phylum Streptophyta; class Pinopsida; order Pinales; family Pinaceae; genus Picea; species Picea engelmannii. Next base: position 26,687 of record ML797086.1, read on the forward strand.
AGGGTCTCTAGGATTCCCCCCTTGAGGTGAACACCTCACCTCTAAAGTGATAGGAACACTTGCTTAAGGTGACAGTGGGTAGGTGCTCTCTTAGTTGTCGCCATTTGCTGGTTGGGTCGGGATTTTCCTAACCTACATCTTGTTGGATACCATTAACAAAAATAGTCCTCGTTCAAACTTTATTGAGTCTGCCCTCATTTTCCATTAGTGGTCTCATAACATATGAAGTAAATGGGGTTGAGAGTTGTGACTCTATGCTTTAATATTTTAATGCACTGGTAAAAAGTAAAAAACTTAAATCACACTTTTCTGTCACCTATCAACAAAGTTTCTATGAAACGATTAGTCAAGTCACATAGTTGGGTTATTTTCTTTTGGTTTTCAAAACAATTTATTGTGGTCATTCACATGACCATTGGGAATAAGAAAGGGGATTAATGTCTAAAAAATATGCTTATGATAGAAATTCCTAGAGCCCAAATTCTTTTGGGAGATATCTTGGCCATTTTGAGTATTTTGTTTTTGGAAAGGACTTACATTCTACTTTGCATTTATAATAAGGCTTTACATCTATAAGCCTATGATATATGATATCAAATTAAGAAATCCTTGAGGAGGAGAATTTTAGTCAAGGGGGAGACCATCCATCTTCTACAATGACATGTTTACATAATAATTTATTGGGAAAATCTCATAAGCTTAAGGAACTAACTAACTTTGGTGTATATAAACAAAAGATGAAGATCATTTTGACTTACAAACATAAATGGAGCATATTGAATGTTTATATTGAAGAGGAAGAGACCAAGATCCACATAACAATTGCAACATGTGGGGATTTTGCAGTCCAACATTCTGATACCTTTTATCGGGATTAAGTTATTAACTATATGGAGTATTTAATACTACAGTTACTTACGACGACCCATCTCCCATGAGTGTCATTCACTAATGACTAATTTTTCATGAGTGTCATTTTCTCTTCTCAAGTGCGCTTATACATGTTATTTTTTTCCATAGTTAAGTTTAAGTATTGTATGTTATCTACCATTCATCCAATGATTCCTTATATTGGTATGTTTTTTTGGGATTAACTAGATGGACTAGTTACTACTTAAGTCATTCATTATGACCCATTTCCCATGAGCATTACTAACTAATGACCAATTTCTCATATGCTTGAATAGTCGATTTGGCATTTATTGCATTAGGGTATGCTCACAAGGATGAAGCGGTGGGATTGAAACTAACAAAATGAATTACATGGCATCAATCATCACCTTTGGGACTTGCAAGACTTCTCGAAAAGGTTAACCATCCCAATGTTACTCAGACTCAAGCTCATTTAACCATGGATTTTTTCTCCATAATCAAGCCCGCTACCTTGTTGTCCCATTTGAAAACTTAGCAAGTATTGTACCTTATGAACCATTTATTTAAAGCTCCCTTCTCTTTTTAAACATGTGGGGGGCTTCCTCATTGCAACATTATGATATCCTTTTTCAGGATTAACTGAATGGAGTATTTAATACTCATGTCATTCACCATGTCTTGTCTCCCATGACTATCATTCACTAGTGACCCATTTCTCATGAGCTTGAAATTGAATCCACACTTCACCAATTAAAAGTGGATAAGGAATATATGAAAATAAATTTGAAACACTAATGCTATCGGTAACAACCAAACTCATGCCACGTATTCAAAATGTGAATATTGCACTTGAAGTGTGAGACACATTAAAGAGGTTGTATGATAAAATCAACAACTTACAAAGTATGCATCTTAAGAACATATTTTATTCTTTGATGACGTGGGTATGTGGTTCAATTATGAACCATGCCACAAAAATGAAGGAAATTAAAGAGTATAGGAATGCAATAGTGTTAGGATATTTAGACACTTAGGAGTTAGTTAAGATCTACTTGGTCTAATATGTCGTTAGGTAAAAGTGTGTTTCTTTAGTATGCATTAGTATGCATTTGTAGTTAGGAAATCCGACGGTCACAATATGTTCCCGACATAGAGTGATTCGACGGTTCATACTCTCCTTGATCTTAATGGCCATTGATCTGTGGCTTAACACCTGATTGGACCATGATCTCTATTTAAAGAGCATGGAGGGTCATTTGCCAACCATTGATTGTGAGAAACTCTCTTGTAAAATTTCTCTGTAATCTTTTTCTTTGCATTAATAAACTGCTCCAAGTGGCCGCGTTGGCTGGGGTTGTGGATGTTTCTCCGTAGGGGTTTTACCACGTGAAAACATCGGTGTGTTGATATTTGATCTAGTTATGTGAGTGGTTACTGAAGGTGTTCGTCCTCTGTTGGAATACCTGTGTTGTTGAACATGGTATCAGAGCCTGTTTGAAGACCCGTTCTTGTTGTAGATCGAGATCGTGAAGCCGAGTTGTCTCATCTCCATTTTCTAGCATTTTCGTACATTTTTGGGCTGATATGACTGTTCCATTGCGTCCGGAGCGCTCATTTCATTCAAGAAAACTTTTTGTTTCAGTTGAAAAGGTTTCTGTTTGCCCAAGATACGACCATTACAGTCAGATCCAGAGGTATAAAGTCTGAATACGCATTTTTTTTTTAATTTTTGCAAAGTTTTGATTTTATTTCGGTTTGTATTTTTTTATTTCTGGGTTGCTACTCTTTTAGATCTGCGTATGCTCTTTGCCCCGCACCTTGTGCGATCTCGGAAAATCAGAAACAAATAGGAAAAGGTGCATCTTCTAGGTAAGCTAACCGAGATCTAACCCTTGTTGTCATCGAGAAGCGAAATTTTTTTCTTGTGTGAAAATAGTTTTTTTGGAGCATGCTCTCCAAGGCCGTCTTCCACAACAACAACAACAACAACAACAGCAACAACCCTAATCCTCCTTTTGAACATTACAATATGTTTTGCTAGACCATTTGGTTAAAACTTGCCTTATTAAGTAAGAGGTCTTGAGTTCAAGTCTCTCTTTTGTTACTTTTTTTGAAAAAGTTCATGCTAAAAATTGTAAAGTGCATTTCACTTCAAGTATAAAAGTGAATCACTATAAGTAGCTTTATATATATTTTTTTAAGTTATTTATTTTGCATGCAACTTTTCTGTTCTAAGGTAACTTCATTGTAAAAGTGATCCTCACTTCTCTTTATAAAAGTGGGTCACTTCATAAAATAGCTTACACTATCACGTGGTTATTTGGTTACCATTTATGCCTTTTTAAAAAAATGACATAACTCTCACATCATAAGTCCGTTTTCAGTGCCGTTTTTTTTAAAACTGCATAACTTTTCGAGATATTTCCATCCAGATCATTAGTTTCAGTTTTTAAATCCGCATTATCTGCATATTTAATATGGCTTCTACAAGTACTTTCTTGCTTACCAACAACAACTACTTCCAATGGAGATCCCATATGGAAGATTTATTAAGAAGTAAAGGCCTGTACTGGATTACCTTAGGAAAGGAAACAACCCCCACTGATGATGATAAGAAATCCAAATGGGATAATTGGAATGACGAAGCACGTGGACTAATCAGAATGTCCATCTCTCCTGATTTAAGGTACCACCTTCAAGGAATTGATGACCCCGAAGAAGCTTGGAACACGATTGAATCCGTGTTTGGTAAACTCAATATTATTTGAGCACAACAGTTAGAAACCCAAATACTGACCTTGAGTCCAAGTGATTTTTCTTGCCTTGGATACTATCTATCTAAGTTTAAAACAATCATAATTTTATGTGAAGAATGTAAGATAGTAATGAAGGAAGAACATTGCATATATCTTATTCTTTCTAAGCTAGGTAGTGCATATTCTGTGTTTGTATCTACCTTTTATGCCTTGAAAGAGGCTCTAGGGAAAGCTTATGTACAACCCACTCTTGAGTCCTTTTGTACTTCTTTGATTAGAGAGGAAGATAAGCTTGTACAGCTTGGAGTGATCAACACTGCAGGTACCTCAAACAAAGCCTTAGTTGCCCAGCAGAAAGATAAACCCAAGTATCCCAAGAATCAACATCCTCGCTACAAAAACAAACAACCTAAGGGTCCCAAACCCGCTCAGATAGCTTCAACGCCTAATGGTGACAAATGATCAAAATATAAAAGTAAGAATACTAATAGACATTGCAACTTTTGTAATAAAGATGGTCATGATGAGTCCAAATGTTTCAAGAAGATGACAGCCTTAGAAGCAGCGATGAAGAAGCACAACATCGGTATTGATTCTTCTTCTTCTTCTTCTTCTCATGGACATACACTTTCTGCTTCTAGTTTTTCCTTCAATACAACTTCTACTACTACTTCTTCTTCTGATGAGTGGCTTATTGATTCAAGAGCATCTTATCATATGGCTAAGGATAAAGCCATATTTTCTGCTCTAAATGAATGTAACACCAAGGAAATATTTGTTGGTGATGGTAGATCTATTAGTGTTGTAGGATCTGGAACAATTCAGGTAGAAAATGGTCATTTCAATGATGTATTATGTATTCCAAATCTTTCTTGTAACCTTCTATCAGTATATCAAATCACTCATTCAGGTGAAGGTAAAACCGTCGAGTTTTCACCTCACCAAGTTATAATCAAGGATCTAAAAGATCCTAAGCATGTTCTTGCAACTTGAATTGCTGATGATATTA
>ML797086.1:41283-76654 GCA_009831015.1 Picea engelmannii
GGTTCATCTCCTAGGGTTAGGTTTTTGGATGTCTATGACTTTTGGCATTCTCGTCTATTGTAAAAAGGCCTCTAGAGCCTCATTGTAATCATCTTCTGATGGATGCGAGTAGCAGACACATCTCTTCTCAGAGATAAACTACCAGCGCCTTAGCTAGTTTATTTACATTCTGTCTGTAAGCATTTTTCAGTCATTAATGAAATGAAGTCTTATTTCCGCTGCATCTCTGCGTTTATGTGTATTTCTGTATTTCATTGTGTTCCTACATAAATCCGGATCACATTCACTCATCAAGTGTGAAAGTTTGGTAGTTGTAGTTGGGAGAAGAAGGAAGAGAGAGGCACATTGCTTAGTGTTGGATATTCTCTAGTGTTTTGGTTTATTGTCTTGGAATTGTATTGGCTATCTATATTAAGGAAGTTTTTGCTGGGTTTTCTCCCCCATCGGGATTTCCCAGGATAAATGTTGTGTATCTTGTGATTGTGTTTCTCTTAGTTATCCTACCTATGCTATTGTTATCTAGTAAATTGAAAAGAAACCTAAGAATATCTCAAAACTTAACATGGTATAAGAGCTAAGCTGAAGAGATCACCTTTCACTGGATAAGTAAAAACATCATTGTTGTCGTACAAGAAAATTAGGGTTTTCTATTGAAGAGGAATTTCAGCCTAAAACTCATCAAGGAAGTGCTCCCTAGCCTAGTGAACTCTTTGGCAGACTCGATGCACTTTCTAGTAGACATAACTCCTGGAAAGTGAAACCCTAGTTTTCACTGGTACCAGAAAACCAGGAAACCAGAACCAGTACCAGAAGTACCAATCCAGAATTCCACAGGCCTAGTTTGAAGGGGAAAAATTTGGATTTTATGAAATTTGACCACACCAGGCTACTCGCCTCAACCAAACACACCTCCTAGTAAGTTCATATTTAAATTATGAGCATTTTTCAATTTTTGGTCATTTTCTCAGCTCCAGGTCAAGATGTTTGCAAGCACTAAGATTGTTGACAAGATAGAAGGTGTGGATAACTTCCATGCCTAGAAGTATATGATTTCACTCATTCTTGAAGAGAATGACCTAGCAAGATTCATTAAATAAGATGTACCAGAACCTACCAATGCTGCAGCTAAAAACAAACACCAAAAGGACACTGTTAGGGCCAAAAGAATCATTGCAGACTCTATTAAACATCACTTGATTCCTCAAGTGGATTCAAAGAAAACTCCAAAATAAATGTTTTATTCCCTAACCAAAATGTATGAAGGAAAGAACATCCACCGAAATATGAATCTAAGAACTCAACTCAAAGTTACAAGGATGCAGAAAGGAGAAACAGTTCATGAATATTTCTCTAGAATATCACAATTCAAGGAACAACTAGAAGCAATTGGTGATACTCTAGATGAAGATCAACTCATAATGACAACTCTTAATGGTCTCACAAGACCTTGGGATGCATTCATCCAAACCATGTGATAGAAATGAGGAACTACATTTTGACAGTCTGTGGGAAGAATGTATTCAAGAAGAAGCAAGAGTAGCTAACTGATAAGGAGTATTATCAAGAGATGAAGATAAAGCCCTAGTTTCTCATACTAAAGGAGGAAGGAAGAGGTCTCACTTCTAGAAGGAAACTCATCAACATAAGGAGTCTCACTCCCCAAATAAATTCATCCATAAAGAATCTCACCCTCCAAGGAGATTCCAAAAGTTTCAGAAAGGTCAAAGAAGAGACAAATATTGCTCATCCTACCAATGTTACCATTGGGACAATATGGGACATATTGCTAAGAATTTTCCAGTTAGAAGAGAATAATACAATAAGAGAAACAAAAGGCACCATGCCCATACAATTGAAGATGAAGATCCAACCACAAAGATGATAAAAGAACAGATTAAAGACTATGTCTTAATCTCTGCCCTCTCAGGATCAATATCACCTGGTGAGGACACTTGGCTCATAGATAGTGGTGCTTCCAAGCACATGACAGGTCAAGTTAGAGTTGCTTTCATAGATGGAGAAGTTTTTATGTGGCCTAAAGGAAAAACCATAGAAGATGCAATTGTTATTGGAACATAAGAAGGTGGCTTGTATAAGCTAAAAGGTCACTCAGACGCAACCTTGACTCATTCCATTGAGAATCTATGTGAAATTTGGCATAGAAGACTAGCTCACATCAACTACAAGGAATTACCATATGTAATCAAGGCAGTCATAGATCTACCAAAATTCAAGGTTGACCATGAAGGTGTGTGCAATGGATGTGCACAAGAAAAGAAAATCAAGAACCCTTTCCCGAAGAGTGACAGTAAAGTAGAAGGAGTCTTAGAGCTCATCCACTCGGATGTATGTGGCCCAATGCCATCAACCTCCATTAGTGGGTATGTATACTATGTATCATTTATTGATGACTATTCTTGCAAAACCCAGGGTTACTTTTTGAAATCAAAAGATGAAGTGTTTGGTAAATTCAAGGAATTCAAAGTCATGATAGAGAATATCTCTGAAATAAATATCAATATACTCACGTCAGATAATGGAGGAGAATACACCTCAAAAGAGTTTTTAAACTTTTGTAAAGATGTTGGGATCAAGAGGGAGCTCACCACTCCCTACAATCCTCAACAAAATGGTGTAGCAGAAATAAACAACATAACTAAAATGGAAGCAGTGAAGACTATGATCCACGATCAAGATCTTCCAATGCACTTATGGGAAGAAGCAACAAGAACAATAGTGTATGTACATAAAATATTATCCCCTAGTGCACTTGGGTTCAAAACCCTCGAAGAGATGTTCTCTAGAAAGAATCCAGAAGTAAGCCATCTCAAAATATTTGATTGTCCAGTATTTGTACACATTCCGAAAGAGAAGAGAACCAATATGGACCCTTCAGGAAAGAATGGAATATTTGTTGGATACTATGAGGTCTCCAAGGCATTCAAAATTTATATACCAGGTTACCGTCATATCATATTGAGATCAACATAGATGTAACCTTTGATGAAGACACAACACTTAATAAATCAAGAAGATTCCAACTTGAAGAAGTATATGAAGAAGAACCTATAGCTCCCATAGTTGCAGAACTAGTGAGGGAAGTCATAAATTCCCCTAATGAGGATATTCCAGAAGATCATGACATAACAAAATCTAAAGAACCTTCCCAGATGATGATCTCCCACAAGAGAAAGCCATCCTGGGCAAGGGAACTTATTCAAGATGGAGAGAAGTATGTTTCCCCCAAAGGAACGATGAGACAAGTCAAGAAACCCAAGCCATTTTCCAATTATATGGATTTGATGTGTGATATCTTAGAGAAGGAGACTAATTGATTTAAAGAAGCCATTCAGAAGAAAGAATGGGAAGATTCCATGACATAAGAATACCAATCCATTATAATGAATGATGTATGGGAAATAGTTCCCAGACCGAAGAGAAATGACGTGGTATCTCTCAAATGGATATACAAGATAAAACATGTTGCAGATGGAAGTATTGAGAAATATAAAGCAATATTTGTAGCTTGTGGATTTTCTCAAAATGAAGGCATTGATTATGAAGAGACATTTTCTTTTGTAGCTAGATACACTTCAATTAGAACCATCATAGCCCTTGCAGCTAAGATGAAATGGAAGCTACACCAGATGGACATGAAAACAATTTTCTTAAATGGTGTCATTGAAGAGGAAGTGTATATAGAACAACCTCAAGGGTTTGAGGTTGAGGATATAAAAACTCATGTCTGCAGATTGAAGAAGGCTCTGTATGGATTGAAACAAGCTCCTAGAGCTTGGTATGGAAGAATTGACAGTTTGCTGATGAGATTGGGCTTTACCAAGAGTAAATATGATTATAACTTGTACTTCAAGGTTATGGATGATGAGCCTGTTATATTTTTGTTGTATGTGGATGACTTATTTCTAACTGGAAAATAAAATCTCATCATTGATTGTAAGAAGAAGCTCGTTGCATAATTTGAGATGAAATACCTAGGCCTAATGCACTATTTCTTAGGTCTTGAGGTCTGGCAGAGTCCAAAGAAGATCTTCCTTAACCAAGGGAAGTATGCAGTTGAAATACTCAAGAGGTTTGATATGTTGGAGTGTAAATCCATGAATACTCCCATGGAAACAAAGTTGAAGCTCCTGGTTGATACTTTGTTAGAATTGGTTGATGCTATGCTGTACAGACAAATCATTGGATTGTGGATGTATCTAACGAACACTAGGCTAGATATATGTTTTGCTGTGAACACCTTGAGTCAATTTCTGGTAGAACCTAGACGTGTTCACATTGTTTCTGCGAAACATGTGATGAGATACCTTAAGGGTACGTTAGATTTTTGTCTCAGTTATAATGGAGATCATGACTTCAGACTGAGTGGATATACCGATTTAGATTGGGATGGAAGTGTCTATGACAGAAAGAGAACCTCAGGATGTTGTTTTAGTTTGGGTTCATGCATGATCTCATGGAAGAGTAGGAAGCAATCAAGTATTGCTCTCAGCATGACAAAAGCTTAATACATTGTTGCATGTCCCGCCAGTTGTGAATCCATATGGATTCGGAAGTTGTTGACATGTCTATTTGATCTAGATATGGAAGAAAGCATGATTCTATGTGATAACTAGAGTGGCATAAAAATGACAGATAACCATGTGTTCCATGACAAGTCAAAACACATAGAAATCTGATATCATTACATTTGTGATATGGTGCAGAGAGGATCCATAAAGCTCCATTATGTTGGCACAAATGAACAAGTTTCATATGTGTTGACCAAGCCTTTGTCTCGTGTAAATTTTGAGCACTTTCGAGACAAGCTTGGTGTAGTCCGAAAGGACCTCCCTCTAAAGGGGGAGTAGTGTTGATGCCAGCCTTGTGCTGAACATTTCCAACTTTCTGCTGTTGTTGTTGAGATGCCAACCTCATGCTGAATATTTCCAACTTCATGCTGATATTGTTGAGATGCCAACCTCGTGCTAAATATTTCTAGATTTGTTCTGATGTTGTTGAGATGCCAACCTCATGCTGAAGATTTCCAACTTCGTGATGATGTTTTTGAGATGCTAGCTTCATGCTGAAGATTTATAGCTTCGTGCTGATGTTGATGAAAATTTAGCCTCATGTTGAAGATTTCTAGCTTAGTGCTGATGTTGATGATGCTCCAGCCTTTGTGCTATGATGTTGTATCATCCTCGTGTTGTTATTGATGATGATTATGTATTAGTGTTATACTAATCCATGCTGATGCAGATGATGATGATTCCATTCCAACTCGTTGTGGATGATGATGTTGATGATAATAAAAACTTCTGATGATTTATAGATATGCCAGTCAATGTTCTAGATGTTGTTGATGTTTCTTCCCTCTCTCTCTCCTGATGATGTTGTAGAATACCCTTCTTGTTAAGGGGGAGTGCTGAAATATTGTAACTACAAAGAGTATTCTTTTTATTATTGAGTCATTATCATCAGATCAATCCCCTTTTTTGGATTGATCATGTCGAGATTTGTGCTTGAACAAATCCCCTTTTGCAGATTGTTCAAACCCTAATGATATTTTGAAAATTAAGAAGTCGCCCCCCAGGCCTAATTAAAGTGGTTATAACCACTATGAAGAGAAGTTGGCCCTGCCCAGTGAAAAGAAACCTTTCCAGCGCCTACCAGCTAGTATAAATAAAGGAGGCTAGCACCTCATTATCTCACTCACTTACTCATTCACTCATAAAGTGAGCAAGTTTGGTAGCTGCAATTGGGAGAAGAAGGAAGAGAGAGGCACATTGCTCAATGTTGGATATTCTCTAGTGTTTTGGTTTATTGTCTTGGAATTGTATTGGATATCTATATTAAATAAGTTTTTGTTGGGTTTTCTCCCCCATGAGGGTTTCCTAGGATAAATTGTGTGTATCTTGTGATTATGTTTCTCTCAGTGATCCTACCTATGCTATTGTTATCTAGTATATTGAAAAGAAACCTAATAATAGATCAAAACTTAACAGGTCCCAACCTTTTCATCCCAACATTATTACACTTATATAACATTCACGACACTTTATGCTCACACATGAAAATCTTCCTTTGGCTCACACATTTCGCAGAAATATTTCATCCTCAGAGAACAACACGAGTTTACCCTTATTCTCCCTATGGAAACTACCGATGACGATATTGGTTGAAACAAATCGTCGACGTTATAACCTTGGAACCATTAGACATCCCAGATCAATCCAACCCCCAATGACTATATCTCAACCATTAATTTTTCCCCTTTCTCTGACCTTACACGTAAGTTTTTTATCTGATGGCAGAAAATGAAAGGGAAAGGTTTTTCATATGTGGTCCAATAGTATAGCCCGTAATTTAACCAAAATACTTCAACACGTTTTCGAGAATAATCAATAATGCAATTATGTCATCATCGGGGAATCAACTTTCCAAATAAGCTTTGTTTCACACTATGTCAACGATGATATCGATGCTCCCCTCTACTTATTAACTCCACCTCACTGACGATACAACAACGGTCATAACTACTGAGATGTATATGATAAATTTTTTATGGCTCATCATACAACTCTGACCAAGTCTGAGCTATAACACGTTTTACATTAATTACACGTGGTTTGGGTAAATTGGGGAATATTATAACCCTGTTTAGAAAAAATTGACCTTAATTTACTATGATACTGTGAGAAACACACCAATGACGTTGCTGGGTAATTTGTGCTTTGGTTATAATATTCAGAGTAACAGGTAAGTATTTTTGCATATTATTATTAGGTATCACTGCCCTCTGTAACAATTTGGTATTGAATCAATTTCATTTGAATTGAAAAGGTATACAAAATGTATCAAATGCAAACCAAGAAGGGAAAATCCCAAATAACTGTTGTTCCCGCTCTTGTTCATGGACTAGGTGCTCACAATATTTCCGACATGAATAACATTGATGGAAGAGAGTATTACCCCAACTAATATGGAATTTAAAAAATGATAAAGAATGAGGATTTTCCTTCTGATGATGAAGATATCGACGAGTATCGAAATATCTACAAAAGCGATATTCACACAGTGGCTGCTCACCCATAACTTTTCCCCTACAATGATAATGCAAAATGGTGTTTTACCCATTTTCAAAAGGACACAGGGTTGATAGTAAACGCTTCATGTGTTCCAATTGCATCTCTCAAGACAGAAGACATCAAGGTTCGGTATAAAACTCTGGAACCCACTATTGCACTGGATGAATCGTTCCTAGACAAATTTGGGGTCGATCACAATGACTTCAAAACTCTAATGGAAGACTTGTTCGTTGATGAAGAATGACCATTTAAGAAAGGAGAGGGATACGTCTCGACCCAGTATCTGAAATACCCATACATGATATTAAATGCAATGATTTGAAAACTCTATGATGAGGAGACAAACACCCACTTCAGGATGGACACAGTGGCCAAAACCGGAAAAAAAATCAATTGGGTTATATCCTATCATTCAAAATCGAAAATAGAGTTTGGGAACCTCAAGGTATGAAAAATCATGTTTTTAATATGTTGACATACCTTATAGATGCAATTTGTGTAGCCAACAGATTTTCCACATTTAATTGGGCTTGGAGCCCAAATAAAATCCAAATAGATGTTGATTGTTCTCAGTTATGGGAACTGAATTGTAAATAACATTTTTATGACCCGTGTGATTATTTCCTCTCTCCCCTGCACAATGTCATATTTGGTGTTCACCCACATAGAATATCCATAGGAGCTATCAAAGTGCTGAGAGGAATAGGGGACCGATACATGAAAACATATTATACATTCATAAGGGTATTTGGGGCCACAAGACCACCGCATTTGTTACCCAAATATGTCCCCGATAAATTGTTGGAAAGAGAGATTGTATAGAAGACAATAGAAAAAGGAGCCACTGCCTACTTATTAGAGAAGAACAAAAAATACTGGCCCATTTTCCTTCTTCACATTGGTGAAACAAGATGAAAAGGAGGCCAAAACCCTTAAGGAATTATGTCTATGTGTTACAAACCAAAAAGGGCATGACCCTCAAAATATGGTGTATGACCATATGAGGGCTGTCAAGTTAGCACCATAGGTAATGCATGAAGTCAATTTTGTAGAAGATATCTTCAGGGGAGCCTTATATTTTGAAGAGGTAATAGAGAGATTCACTACTGAAACAACTCGAGAAAAGATTCAAAAAGAGGAAGAATAAGACAAGATCTTGAGGATAGAAAAATTCAAAACCTTTCTCCATAAAGACAAATAAAGTCTAGAGGTTCAAGAACATGAAAAGAAACAAAAAGAAGAAGAAGGAGAAGGGAAAGTTGAGGAAGCCAAAAAGAGATATTAACAAATAAATAAGGTAGATCCCAAGAAAGAACAGATTCAGTTAGATAAGAGCATGTAAATTCTAACCTTGTATAAGTCTACTGTAAACAAATATTCAGAAAAGAACAGAAAAGATACAATAACAATTACAAACATTACACAGAGATTTTTCCCCTGGAAACCCAAACCAGGAAAACAAACATATATTATATTCATTCATTGTGTTACATTGTTTACAATACAATATACATATAGGAGCGAGAGGCATCCAAAACCCTAACCCAATGAACTGGATTAGTCCAAAACCCTAATTCCTTAATTGGAAATAGAAAACCATTAAAAAAAACCATATGCTGAAAAAACCACCTAAATACATGACATGTTTCCCGAGGTAGAATTTTTTTTTCTTCCGGGGGCGCTGCCCTCGGACCCCCGCTCGAGGGGCTCCTTCCCCCTGCACCCCCTGAGGGGGGGCCTAGCAGCCCCCCCTCTAACCTCCCTGCGCACCCGATGCGTGCAAAGAATATAACACATAGCCAACATTCTCCCACTTGTTGTTTTCTTTGCATACAGGGGGTTACAGGGTTACATAGTAAAAAATCCAGGGCGACAATGCCCATGGATCCTATACGCCAAGACAACTTCTCAGTGATCAAAGATTTCGTTAATGAGTCTGAAAAATTCTTCAAAGTGTCCACCTTCATCAGTGATGCTTTATTTTCTTCAATCATGTCTCTCACAAAGTGATATTGAACATCAATGTGCTTTGTCTTTGAATGATAAGCAGGGTTCTTCGCTAGAAAAATTGCACTCTGACTGTCACACTCTATCCTTATAGATTTTTGTACCAACCCAATACCTGAACACAATCTTTGTAACCATACTGCTTCCTTACTTGCATGAGTGGCTGCCATGTATTCCGATTCTGTAGTTGAAAGTGCCACTATAGCCTGTCTTTTTCTCATCCAACTTATTGTTCCTCCAAACAGGTTAAACACATACCCACTTGTAGATCTCCTACGATCCAAATCTCTAGCCCAGTCTGCATCCAAAAATCCATGTATATCGACCACTCTGTCCAATCTTGGTCTTCCTTCGTAGCATAATCCATATCTAGCAGTGCCACACAAATACCTGAAAACCCTTTTTACTATTGTCTAATGCTCCTTCCCTGGTTTTGACATATACCTGCTCAAAACTCCCACTGCATGTGCAATGTCTGGTCTAGTATAGACCATTGCATACATTGAACTACCAATTGCACTCGCATATGGAACATGATACATGTCCTCCTCTTCTTCATGTGTCTTGGGACACTGATCCACATATAACTTTACACCAACATGAATAGGAACCTTGACCGGTTTACATTCCTGCATATTAAACCTCTACAATATTGTCTCGACATATTTTCTCTGATTTAACCAGAGTTTCCTTTTTTTCCGATCTATTTTAATTTCCATGCCCAAAATGAAATTTGAAGCACCAAGATCCTTCATGTTGAATTTAGAGGACAACTGAGTTTTCACCTCCTGGATAATCTCCTTATTGTTTCCTATCAGCAGCATGTCATCCACATACAAGACAAAATAAATCAAATTATCACCAATTAATTTAGAATACACATAGTGATCCTCTTTGCTTCTTGTGAAGCCAAGTCCCAACATATAAGTATCAAATTTTTGATACCACATCCTTGGTGATTGTTTTAAACTATACAGGGACTTTTTCAGCTTGCATACCAGCTCCTTCTTTCCTTTCACAGCATAACCTTCTGGTTGCTTCATAAAGATTTCTTCTTCCAGATCCCCATGTAGGAATGTTGTCTTCACTTCCATCTGTTCTAATTCAAAATCAAATGCAGCAACAACATATAACATAAATCTTATAGAGGTTAACTTGGCAACAGGAGAAAAAATATCACCAAAATTAATTCCCTCAACCTGGGAATAACCCTTTTCTACTAACTGAGATTTGTATTTCTCCACTTTTCCTTCTGCATTCAGCTTCTTTTTAAATACCATTTTCTGCCAATGGGATTTCTTCCAGTTGGCAAATCCACTAGATCTCAAGCCTCATTCTTATCCAAAGATGTCATTTCTTCTTCCATGGCCCTTTTCTAGAGATTTCCATCCTCTGAATCCACTGCCTCCTTGACAGTTCTAGGATCATCATCAGTAATAGACAAAGAAAAATTTGAACGAAAATCAAATGGACTATACCTTTCCGGTAACCTTCTTTCTCTATCCGATCTCCTCAATACTGGAGTATGAGGATCCTTTAAATCAAATTCTATCTTCTCTGGTTCTTCCTTACTTGGTAGGACTTCTTGTTTAACAACATTCTTCATTTCTCTAAATACCACATCTCGGCTATACACTACATTCTTAGTTTCTGGGTTCCAAAGATTATAACCTTTGAGACCATCTTTATATCCAATAAAGATACATTTTTCAGCCTTCTTATCCAGCTTTCTCCTGTTTTCCTTTGGAACATGAACATATGCACCATAGCCAAATACCTTAAGATGTGTGAGAGAATGTTCCTTACCAGTCCATACCTTTTGTGGAGTCTTGTCACCCAACGCTGATGAGGGTGATTTGTTGACCAGATAACATGCAGTACCCACTGCCTCTGCCCAGAATTCTTTCCCTAACCCGACACCACTGAGCATGCACCTTGATTTTTCCATCAACGTCCTGTTCATCCTTTCTACAACTCCATTCTACTGAGGTGTATATGGAGTAATCTTCTGCCTTGCTATACTGCACTTCTTACAAAATTCTTCAAATTCATTCCCGCAAAACTCTCCGCCATTATCTGTTCTCAACACCTTAATTCTTTTCTCTGTTTGATTCTCAATAAGAGCCTTAAATTATTTAAACTTGTGAAAGACTTCAGATTTCTTCCTGAGGAAATATATCTAAGTTTTCCTCGAGAAGTCATCTATAAATGAGACATAGTACATAGATTTTCCCAATGATGGGACCGACACAGGTCCAAAAACATCACTGTGAACTAGTTGTAAAATTTCTTCTGCCCTCGTTGCACCAGAGGGGAATCTTACCCGATTCTTCTTCCCATATAGATAATGTTCACAGAAATCAAAATCTAGAGAGAAGTTAGACATACCTTCAACCATACCTTTACCGTGTAGTAGTTGAATACCCTTCTCTCCGATATGCCCCAGTCTTTGATGCCACAACACAACCTTTTCTATAGAGACTGTATGAGTTTTTTCTTCTTCAACTCCAATATCAAGAACAATGGAGCTATTACACCCATCACTAATAGTGCTTCCTAGCAGCTTATACAGAGTTCCAAACCAAACTCCCTTCATCAACACCATTGCTCCTTGAACCATCCTGCAAGTTCCCTTTTCAAAATTTTTTTTTACCCACGCATCCTCCATTTTGCTTACATAAACCAAATTTTTGTCCATACCTGGGATGTGTAGAACACCAGAAAATGTTCTAATCCTTCCATCTATGAGTCTCAACTTGACCCTTCCTCTTCCTATGATTCTGGTTGTCGAATCATTACCTAAGAAAACATTACCTCCATCATACTTTTCATATTCACAGAACCACTCCCTATGGGGAGTCATATTAAAGGATGCACAAGAGTCAATCAACCATGCCTCATGATCTGCATGTGTGCTTGAAGAGGCCAAATACACATCCCCTCTTTCTTCCTTGGAGGTCTTTCTTCTGTAGAAAAAGATTCTTTAGGTCCTTTCTTTTTCTCAACTTTGGATCTACACTGCTTCTTGTAGTGCCCTTATTTTCCACACCTCCAACATACCCTTAAAAACTTTCTAGGAGATTTAGATCTACCCTTAGACTTAGATCTCCCACTTGAGAAATTAGATCTATTTCTTTCCTGGGAATGTCCTCTTGCAAATAATGTGTCTGTGCTATGTCCTTCTATATTCTTTTGTCTCATCTCCTCCGACAACAAGGATGAGACCACTTATTCAAACATCAAAGAAGTTGTATTACTACCTATGGCCACAACCAGAATATCCCACGAGTCTAGTAAAGAACACAACAAACTGATACATTTATCTTCATCTGAAATTTTAATCTCAACAGATACTAACTGACTTACCATAGTATTGAAGGCATTCAAATTCTCTGCCACCGAGTCTCCATCTCTCATCCTCAAGTTATACAACTTCTTTCTCAGGAATAGTTTATTTACCAGGGACTTAGACTGATACAACTACCCCAACTTTTCCCATAAATCCTTGGTTGTAGCTTCCTCTGACACATTCAGTGATACTGAATTGGAGAGACACAGTTGGATTGTGCTCTTTGCCTTCTGATCCATCTTTTTCCAGTCATCTGTAGAAGTTCCTGTAGGTGCAGTACCTGGATCTACCATGATCCAATGATCTCTGTCCACCAAAAGATCTTCCATCTTGAGCTTCCACAACTCAAAGATTTTCCCATTAAAATTCTCGATCTCCATCGTTGAATTGCTTGTCATTTCTTTTCACTTGAAAAACAATACCGCAGATCTCCCACTGTAACAAGGCTTATCACAGTACCGAGCCAAATCCTTGACCACAAAGGCATCCCCCTGAAGCCAATAAAGCTCTGATACCAAATGTAAATTCTAACCTTGTACAATGTCTACTGTAAACAAATATTTAGAAAATAACAAAAAAGATACAATGGAAAATACAAACATTACACAAAGATTTTTCTCCTGGAAACCCAAACCGGGAAAACCAACATATATTATATTCATTCATTGTGTTACATTGTTTACAATACAATATACATATAGGAGCCAGTGGCATCCAAAACCCTAACCCAATGACCTAGATTAGTTCAAAACCCTAATTCCTTAACCGGAAATAGAAAACCATCGGCAAAAACCATGGGCCAAAAAAACCACCTAAATACATGACACTACTACTCGTGCAAAGAATATAACACATACCCAACAGAACAAAGGTAAATATCTATCATTTGAAGGAAATAATGGGGAAAATTCAGTGGACACAAAGCTTAAGAAGAAATAAGCGATAGAGGAAAAACGATCAAAGGAAGAAAGAAAAAAGAAAGAAGATGAAAAAAATGTTTCCAAATCCCAGGAGAATGGGCTTGATCAAGATAGTGCATTTATGACAATGGATCCTGTCACAAGTATAATCAATGTTTCACTGGAGGAATGTACTCCCATGGTATCCATCCTAGGAATTCTTTCAGTCACATTTGTAGGTCTTGGAATTGAAGGTGTAGTTGTTGCTGTAGGTGATTATTATTATAGCAACAAAAATAAGGGTATTGAAAAGAGGATGAACAAAAGGAAGGGGGAAGCAACTGATACAAGTCATGGATCACTTGAACCAGTTATTGAATGGAAAGCAAGACCAGATCCCAAAGATAATGTAATACAAACATCCTCAACACTCAATGCCTTTGCTGGTGAAAATGTTATATCGGTCTATGAAGTATCAACAACTCTGGATACAAGAAAAGAAACAATAGTGGAACTAGAAACTACCATTGATACAATCAAGGAAAATGTAGCTAGTGAATTTAGGAAGGAAGCCTCAACAACAGAACAATCGCATCGGGAAGAACTAGAAAGACAATTGAGGCTTCAATAAAGGGATTTGTGGTGGTAAAGTTCCCCCTACAGATAAGTGAAACCCCCCTTGGATAAATATCCCTTCTTTGATCCAAGATATAAGGAAACAAATGGAAAACTAATTACCCCCTAGACCTATTTCAACAATTAGGATTAGAAGAAAAATATGGATGAAATACCTTTTTACGACGGTTTTCCTCGCTGCTCCAACCTTTGATCTCAATGTCCAAGCTCCTGGGTGCAAGAAACTACCTACAAAGAACAAAGCGAAGCCTCCTTCTTCCACACTATATTTTTAAGTGAAAATAGATTTCTATATAATGAATTTAACAAAAATAGACATGCATATACTTGAATGCATAGACATGAGAGGAATAGGCCAAGTTATTTATTAATGGAAACCCAACAAAATGGAAACACTTACAATATCAATTTTGGTGTTGCAACAACTTATCCTAGCTCTCCTTTCCATCTGCTTGGATCTCACATAATCATAAGTATGATGCTCTTAATTCTCCCCCATTTCACTGAAGCATGGGATTCATTATATAGGCTTGGAAGCATCACAACCATATGATAGCTTTGAGGAGAGGATGTGGTCAAAATAGGATTTGGCTCAACCAACAAGATTGAACTTACCTTGAATAGGATATAACTTAAACTAATCACTTAACGAACTGAGAACTCTCGAAAACCACCTCACAAGTCAAGGAATGGTGGTTTCAATAACTTCATTGCCCCCCCCATAATTGTGCACAGGGTGATGAACAAGGGACTATTGCTCCCTAAGACACTCTAGGCGAGCTATGATTAGGGTTTCATTCCTCCTTGTGTATGGGAAGGGGGGTGATGAAGCTCAATTAAGGACAAAATCTCAAGGGAAAACATGGTATTTCGTCCTTCAACTGATATGTTTCTTCTTCAAGATGTATATGGAGTATGACATACTTTTTTGTCATGGTGACAAAGTTGCGACACTTAGGTGTATAACCGATGCGACACTCAAGTGCGGCATTTGGTGGTGTGACACTTGCGACACTTAGGTGTGACAGTTGATAATGTGACATTTGTGACACTTAGGTGTGATAGTTGGTAATGAGACATTTGCGACACTTACAAAACTTAAATGTGAAATTTGATAGTGTGACACTTAGGTGTGTAACAGATGCCCCCTAAAGTGTGAAGTCATAAGGAAAGTTGTTGGCTAAAACACTTTACAAAAATATGTATGTGAGGGTGTTGGAATAGGAGAGTCGAGCGGAAGCTGCAAAAAAATATCAATAAGTATATATGTATCATCCCCGAGGTAGGCATACCCATGCTCAGAATAAACTAACTCAAAACATGGCCTCTAACTGCATATCCATGAAAGAACTGACTAAGAAAATGGCCACCAAAGATACAATGTGGATCCATATCTCCATGACTCAATCAGGTCATAACCACAAAATAATACACAGTGGAGCTATGATATGAAAAAACATAGCCACAAACCAATACAAAGTGGATCTATGTGACAATATACATACTAGTAAGATCACTGTCATGATGGATATACTAGAATCTTCTAAGTACTCAAGTAGTCTTCATCGCAACCTGGGTTCTTGAGGAATTCTAGGGTCTTCGTCTCGATCCCAAAATAGTATGATTCTAGCCATGTGAATAGATGTGTTGATGTCAAACATGGTAGAAACCACTTGATTACCGATCATTGACGTATATTGTTAACAAGTGTGAGGGAAATCACCAATGATGAAAATGACTCCCAAGTTACTCTAGTACATCCGAGCGAATTTGAATAAATGGGATAAAGTCGAACATTCATGGAATCATTTGATCATAGGTCAATGATGTAAACCTAATTTTGAAAGTGAGGCAAACAGGTTCCAAGGTACCAAATGGTTTCTAAATCTAATTCCTAGATAATGTGTTGAAGTCGACAGGAATAGACTCATCGAAGGAGGGCCATGATGTTTCCCCCATAATCGACACAAAAATAACAGATCAAAGTGATGTAATATAATGGATTAAATGAGCACAGACTGACACGAGGATGAACATTGGTAATATTGTAGAATGGTTGCTTTGGGTTAAAATTTCCCTTGAACATTGTGAGGCACAACAAATGAATTGGCAGCATTGACTCGATGAGAGATAGAACAAAACATAATGTGATGATAATTTGGGCACTCTTCGGGTGAGCCAAAGGAGTATGATGACTAGTATGATTGGTATGAATCATAAACAAACAAATTACCCAATTGTAAGACAAGACACAAACAGATTCCATGTTTAATGGAGACAACAAACAACTACTATAATGCTTTCCAAAACTCAACCAATTTTTCTCAAAATTCCCCCCCACCATGAATGGTGAGTACCTCTTTTTTTTTATAACGAACTTGAGGAGGATAACAAATGCTTGGTATAACTCATGTTCGATGAGTCCCTCATCAAATGTTTAACGAACCTGAAGAAGGAGAGGTTCGGTCCCTGGGTCCTTCGATGTATAGTTTTATGAGGCCAAAGAAGGTAAACTCAACGGTATTTTCACATTTCAAGAGTCTGAAAGGATATTAAAGAAGACCCCAAGGGTGTTATTTTTCATAAATTTAGTCCCCCAAGCCCGAAAAAGTGTAAAAAAATACAAGGGACAACTCTTCTAGTCAAGATTGACTAGACTGTTACTTTTTCATAGTTAGTCTTGCAAGGATGAAAAATGGGTAAACTAACACTTGAAAGACAATGCTTCATGGTTTAATGAGATTGAAGAGCGAAAAAGTATGCTCTCATGAAAAAGGTCGAAAAAAGTGTTGTCTCTTGAAGTCCTGCACAAGTAAGAGATGACTCGATGGAATTAAGGTCAAAATTCTCCATCAAATAGTGATTACACTCTAAGAAATAACTTAAATGGAAGAAACAAGACAATGTGAACATATAAAAATAACTAGTTCAAAACGGGTTAAAGAGCAATTGGTGAAAAATACCTACTTCATTTTACCTCTTGGCTTGCCTTGTTGAAAATTTCCTTCTTTTAGGGAAGATCTTGGAGTGTCAATTGTAGGAGATCCAGGAGACCTTTTGACGAGCCGTCTGAAGTAGGTTGGTCCCCTTCTCATACTCTTTCATTTCATAGTATGTTTAAGTAATTTCATGCAATTTTTAGGGTAAATTTGAACTGTTTTAGGGCTCCCTCGGAGCCCCAAAGGATCATCGCTCCCCTAACACATATATAGGAGTGATGAAATGGGATTCATTGCCTTTTCTGTGACCAAGGGGGAGCAATAGTCATCCTGTAATCCCTTTTGAGGGGTCAATAGGCGTTATTTATAAAAATATATTGCAATTAGAAGGTCAAGAAAGCCTTGAAATGATTTCAAACTTGAACTAATGGTTCTCTTTGTCATGTGCATGAAGTCTTTGAACAAAATGATTGAGTGGAAAGAGAGAGAACATGAGGCGTGAGACATGGCTGACCTACATGACCCAAACACCATGGAAACCCTAAGAAACCACGATCTACTCAAATTATTCAAGTCTCAAAGAATGAGGAAGCAAGCGCTTCTTTTGGAGCATTTGATAAGGATGTGGGATGCCAATGACCAACCTTTCCACGTGGGTCCCCATACTCTTGACATAGAGATGGAGGATGTTTATTGTTGATTTTTCATAAGAGATGATATTGTATGTGAATATATTATTACAATGATGAATGTTCCATATAAATAGAACATATGGTGACCATCCATGAAAGGATGCATCCCATGGATAATAAATATATATATGGAACACTCATCATAAATAACTACTTATTTATGATATATATTTATACCTTATATAAATATATTATTACATTAATAATATTGTTTAATAATTAATAATCATATTCTTAATTATTAATCTAGTATAATGTCTTTCTGATGCTGCCAAAACATCAACACTCCCTCTCAGTGAGGGGGCCATTCTACATTATACCAAGATTACCTGTGGGTAGCTCTCAAATAGCTTCAACATGTCACCATGACATCCACTACCTCACAATGCATATGTACCTCATCATGTGTACCCTTGTGACTTCACAACCAATGCATCCAAAGCCTGTGGGTAGTTCCCAATTAACTACAACATGTCCCCAAGACATCCACTACACTGCAATGCATATGTACCTCATCATGTGCACCCATGGTCTCAATGCTGACCCTTTTTCATGCTGTATGAGATCCACCTGTCTTAGTGCAAACCATTTTTGATGCTGGATGAGAACACTCAGTGCCAACCCTTTTTCATGCTAGATGAGTTCCACCTGTCTCAATGCCAACCCTTTTTCATGATGGATGAGATTCACTTGTCTTATTGCCAACCCTTTTTCATGCTGGATGAGAACACTCAGTGCTGTCCCTTTTTCACGTTGGATGAGTTCCACCTGTCTCGGTGCCAACCCTTTTTCATGTTGGATGAGAACACTCAATTCCAGCCCTTTTTCATGCTGGATGAGAACACTCCCTCTGAAGAGGGACCACACTATTGAGGAAAATATATGAATTTATCTTACTCAAGCATTTTTGGATTATGATTGGCTAAGGAAATATAGTCGGGAATGTTACCCTATGTTTATAGCCTCAAAATGTATTTCCCAATCCACAAGTATTATGTTAAGAACCAAATACCTGAATACAAAATATCACAATAGATCCAAATATATCTGAATACGATCACCAAATATCATAATTCTCTTCATGTCTCATTACATTGCTTGAACCCCTTTATATAGTTCTACCATCACCTAAGAACATTCTAGAGGAGGAATCTTCTAGAAGTAGAACCTTCTAAGAAGTCCTCTTACATTTATTATATCTAACTACCATAGTCGGCCTTATTTAATAATATAGTGGACCTAGTCCACCTTACATTGAATGACCTCCACTATTATCACTATGGGCCCTCTGCACCCCCCCACTACCTCTCTATCTACCTTACATTCCATCCCTCTTATGAAAGTGTTGTCCTCAATGCTTGATGTACAACCATATATCAGGGTCCCATGGATAATTGTGGACCATAATGCTGAAGAAGACTGAAGAACCAAGGTCCCATGTAGAAAGGAAACCCACCATGCTGAAGTAGTCCAACCACCATTGTAAGCCCGGGTCCCATGTCCAAGTGCTCATGTGGACTCCCCGTGGAAGATTTTGGAACCCAATAACCAACTCAAAATGATGCTCCAAAGATTGACACCTATCATGTGGATCCAAATAAGAAGATCCATCCACATAGTGGAAAAGGGTCGTAGCAGAATCTGGAAGGAATAATACCACTGTAGAATATGCAGAATGGGAACTGGTAATAATCATTGGCTCTCGATTTGTCACATTGATGATGTCTACATAAGGTGGATTAGAGTCATCAAATAAAATATGAAAGTGGTTGTCATCCCAGAAATGACAACTATCCATATACCAATTATCACAATCGGCCTCAAAATCATACCAAGCATATATTTCTTGATTATATTCATCCCTGATGTCCGCCATAGGAAATATCTGTTGCATGTTATCCAATGAATCTCGAATACTACATAAACTATCATTGAGGCCATTTGCAAGGTCATGCACTCTAGCATCCAATGTGTCATACAATTTGGATTTGAATGCTTCAAGAATTACCTTGAGAGTTTGAGAGGAAATAACCATATGAGCACCCTATGAACTCTTCGGTCCCACATCCGTCATGAAAAAACCCAAAAAATAGAACAATAAGTTACTGCAGAAAATCGCGGTGTTTTTCGGAAAAACCCTGAAAAACTGTTGAATTTAAAATGCTCATAACTTCACTTTCCGGACTCCATTTCCGCTGATTTGTTTTTTGAAATTGGGTGAAATTTTGAGAGGAACTCAGATCTGTAATTTATTTGGGCAAATTCGACCTCCAGATGCTAAAAAATAAAAAATTGCGCCGCCGCTTGCAGAAAAAACCCTAAAAAACTGCAGATTTTAAAACTTCAATATCTTGACTTCTCAGATTCCGTTTCAGACGATTTTTTTTTCAACTTGGGTGTTTTTATGAGAGGAAATCAGATCCACAACTTGTTTCTGAAATTTTTTCACAGAAATATACTGAAAATTTCTGGAATGTCGCGGCCCTCTTTTTCTTCTCTGAAAAAAAAATCTGCAAAAATAAAAAATATTTGCCCACAATGTCTGCCAAGGAAAGTTTTCTGATACCACTTGTTAAGAACCAAATAATTTCATATAGAAATACCACAATAGTACCAAATATATTTGAATACAATCACCACACAAGATAGAAGAAATCACACTTTATTATAAGAAAACCCTTGAGGTAGGGCAACACCATACAATGGATCCTATTATGGAAGGGATCCTCTCCTGCTCACTTGCCTCTTCGAGGGGGCATCCTCCTATTGAGTTACCGCTCACAATACAATACTTCTCTTCATGTCTCATTACATTGCTTGAACCCCTTTATATAGTGCTACCATCACCTAAGAACATTTTAGAGGAGGAATCTTCTAGAAGTAGAACCTTCTAATAAGTCCTCTTACATTTATTATATCTAATTACCCATTTATTATATCTAACTACCATAGTGGGCCTTATTTAATAATATAGTAGACCCAGTCCACCTTACATTGAATGGCCTCCACTATTATCACTATGGGCCCTCTGGGCCCCCCCACTACCTCTCTAGCTACCTTACATTTCATCCCCCTTATGAAAGCGTTGTCCTCAATGCTTGATGTACAACCATATACCAGGGTCCCATGGATAATTGTGGACCATAATGCTAAAAAAGACTAGAGAACCAAGGTCCCATGTAAAAAGGAAAGCCACCATGCTGAAGTAGTCCAACCACCATTGTAAGCCCGGGTCCCATGTCCAAGTGCTCATGTAAACTCCTCGTGGAAGATTTTGGAACCCAATAACCAACAGAGCGCTTACAATTCACAAGTATTTCCCAATCCACAAGTATTAATTACAAGGGCTTAGGTTGATTTTTTAAATAAAAATATTGTTGCAAAATATAACATTTTTATATAATTTTTTGATCATATATAGATTGCATAAAGTAAATGTGGAGATCAAAAGAAAAAATAACCAAGTCACAGATTAACACAAATGAGACAGAATAGAAATAGATTTATTTCATTCCAAGAAATCAAAAGTATCATTCTCTTACAAAAATCCCTACGGGGGCATGGACCAAGGTCAAACTTAGAAATCCCCGATGAAAACCATACAAAAGGACTTCGGCAAGAAGTAAAAAATGAACTTTAAAATCTGGATCATCTTGCCACAAACTGTTGCCCACTTGACTTTTCACAATATCCTTTATCAGTCATGAAACTCAATTCATAAACATACAAGTCTACACAGACTATCAAAGATAGATCAACACCTCTAAAACAAGCATCTGAATGATATGGTTCAACTTTGAACCTTGTTGTCTACAACAGGACCTTGCTATCAAAAAGTGAATTAGGCCTTTAATGAATTGAAGAATGAATGAAAACTAAACTATCTCAATAAAAATCAAGAGAAAACCTTAGTATGCTTTCTCCTTCTATTCTCCCCTTGTTCTTCCTTCTCATTTGGCTTTGATGCATTCCAAATTAGTTGAAGTAGTTCAACTACCTCATTTAGTTAAGTTAATTTAAACATAACTAATTCTAGTTTAGGGGAAGTAATAATAATAATAATAATAATAATTAAGGGTCTTTTTATTAAATAATAACTAAGTAGGTGAGACCCCTTGTGACTCCCTTTTATTTCTTAACAAAAATAAACATAATTAGACAACCAATTAAACACATGCCTCCTTGTGGCTCTCATAATTATTTCCACAATTTGAAATTTAAATATCAGAAATATTTCAAATTATATCCAAAACATGTAAATATCCACAATATCCCAAAAATAGTTTGCTGTCCAAAACTTTCTGCAGTCCACTGTACTCAACTAATCAATTATAAACACATAATTCAAAATCCATATTTTCCACTTTGAGAGGCAATTATTCCTTTGTCACTGCTGTCCCCTTTGGACTTCCCAGAAATAGCCTTAGGTTGGGTGGAACCTTGAAGATTGATCTCACTAATGATATGGGAGCATTCGTCCCTCAAGTGCATATGGGAGGACACTGACTTGGCTGAGTCACTTGAAGTAGAGGAGGGAGAAACAACAACTTTACCTTTTTCATGCACATGGTGAGCCTCAGTTTTGAGTCGTTTTCTTGCATGGGAGGATTGTATAGGTGAGTGTGCAGGGGAAATTTAAGAATTTGGGTTTATAAGTGGTGGAGGATGAGGTAATGACAAGTTTGGCCAGCCACGATGGTGGGAGACTGCTAGGTGAACAATCTCCTGACATCCATCATTCTCGGGAACTTTAGGTTGCAAAGATACATAGGGAGGCACAAAGATACTGATGCAGGATCGTCTCTCCACCTTAGCACATGGCAGTTGATTAGCACAAGTGGTGCACATTCAAGGAAGGGAGAGGCGCCACCCTCTCATTTTTCCTTTGAAAATATAAATCGTGATTAAGGTAATTAATGCTGACAGGTTGGTAGAGCCAAGTTGTGCCTTCACAAAAGATGTAGATGAGGTCGCCATTAAGTGGTTGACGGTAGGAGGGATATGTATATGATTTGGATCAGATTTCCATCATTGTAATCTACCTCATTAGTCAGGCATTTTGAATGGTGATTAGACACCACTAGCTTAGCTTGGAGGGAATCTCGTTAAGCCCCTCTTGCATAAATCTTTGTATTGTTACCAAGTAGAAAAAAGAGAGAGTGGATAAAAACATAGAGATCTGAGACTCAGTTGCAGTTTAGACTCATGTATTATAATGGATATTCCACCATTAATAGAAAAAGGACAGATTTTCCTATTTTTTAATTTCTGTGTAATGGATGTGTTAACACTCGGTAAATTTCCAAGAGGTTGAAAAAGAAGAAATCTACAAAGGTAACTTTATCCAACCACTTTTAAAGCTGGGATCTAGCCCTTCCAGCTTCAGAGAGGGATCTCTCTATATGATTTAGCTATGTTCTTAATTCTAGATATTAGGCTAGGTAAAGAAATCTGTAGGTTTTGTTGTCAAAGTGTTTTTGAATTGGTTGAGAAAGTCTACACCTCCATTGGGCTATGGGGTCTGTGTTATAATAAACATGAGATACAAACCATAAACGTAAAGGAAAACTTCCACAGGGCGAGATAATATACTCACTGGATCTTTAATAGCTTAAATGATGGACAGAAGAAAATATGAGAAAGATAAATTCAACTAAGAAGCAGTTAAGAATTTCTTAATTGAAAACATCAGAAGATAAACATTAAAATATTTAAAGTCGGAAACAGGGTATCCAAGATAAATCCTGCAACATACGTTACTCTTAAAGATTAGTTTCAGAAAACAATATGATCACAAAGCAAGGATAACATTCAACTTAGAGAATAAACGTCACCGGTGAATACACACAAGAATCCTGTAAAAGTGCCTCCTTTTATTAATGGCAGATCTCTTCAAAAATGTTACAGTCTGATAGCGTTAGGGTGTAAAGATCAAAAACCCTCTATACTTTGAAAGGTGAAGTATTTATAATTCAAATTACAAACATTCCTGTCATAACTGATCAGGACGTGCTAATTCTATTTTAAGCCTAACTAATTTAACTAATCAAACTGATTGATGACTTGGTAGAACTGCATGCGGAGTTTTTGGGGTAGGGCATTGGCGAGGTTCTTTCACAACCTCTTCTGACTGGACAAGTGACTGGACCTGGACAACTCATATGCTAATCGAGCAAATCGCACAGTTCCTCCCATCTGATATGACTAGGCACAATTATTTTGAGCAATCTCCGATACACTTCATCCATTTCCGTATATTTGGCGAAAGTGGGCTTAGTGAGGAAAATGTATCGAATCTCATGTTGGATACTGATGTCCAACTGAAGAGCATCTAGGAATTCTTTGCCGGTGATTCTCCCTTGTATGCCAACAAAATTTGAACTATATTTAGACACTTCAGACAGTCTCTTTTTGTAATCTGGGAGTGTCATCAGTTTATCATTAATAACCTTTAGACCTGGGAGACCTTTCTTCTAGAGAGTCTCGATTTTGCTGAAGATTTTCTGTACCCCCTGGTCCATGATCCGAGCCTTTTCTTCTAATTGAAGCAATAATCCCCTCTTGGTCAAAAATCTTTTGACCTCAAGGATGGTTTCTGTTCTATCCTCGATCTTCAACTCTTCTAGCTCTACTCGGGTCTTACAATTTAGGAATTTGATGATCTCATTTTCTTGAGTTCGTCTATCTTTTAATTCTACTCTGATCTTTTCAATGGCTTGTTTTCTCCTCTGGACCAACTCGTTCTTCTCAAACATGATTTGGATCATGGGCCAGA
This sequence comes from Picea engelmannii, assembly GCA_009831015.1. Classification (NCBI taxonomy): domain Eukaryota; kingdom Viridiplantae; phylum Streptophyta; class Pinopsida; order Pinales; family Pinaceae; genus Picea; species Picea engelmannii. The sequence continues at coordinate 65,669 of ML797086.1, forward strand.
TTTCATTTATGGACTTTGTGATGTCTGTCCATACATTTTCTTTGACTTCAACCAAAGTCTTCCCTGCCACTGTTTCCTTTTGGAGCTGCTGTAGTTCCTTCCTGAGCTGCTCAGTTACCTGCTTTTCTTTGGAAAGACTGGTTTGGAAGGAAGTATTGAGTTCCTGGAGGTTCTCAACTTCCTTTTTAAGCATGCTGATCTCTATCTCTTGCAGGTTCATCTTCTCCATGGATTTGGCAAGGTCTGTTGTTCCCTCTTGTGGTGTCACTGGTGTTGCAGATGGAATTGCTATTACTGCTGCTGTGCTTGCTCCTGAAATCGGAAGGGCACTCAATGGAATGACTTCCATTGGCTTCATCTGTTCCTACTCTTTTAATAATCTCTCCATTTCTGCTTCCATTTCTCTGAGCTGTGCATTCTGCTCCATGAGCAGCTTGAGCATTTCGTCCTTCTCGCCTTCCTTCTCTGTTATCTCCTTAGCCTGTGAGTCCTCTGTGGGAAAGAGTTTCAACTGTTTCCTCAAGGAGGCGATGTCTGCATTATTTTTCTTTATCATCTCCTCTGCAGCCTTGACATTCGAAGGATCATATCCAATCTTGAGGACCATCTCCTCCAACGTTTTGATTCTGTTGTCCTTCGCGAAAGAAGATATCTTCTCCAGCTTGAGTTGCGTTTGAGCGTTATTGAGCAACACCTGAAATTTTGCTGCTGAATCTGAAGCATGTGCCAACGTATGGAATACCATCTCTCCTGTCTGTTTATGCAAATCCATCTGATCTGCTGGGTGCACGTCCTTCGTTTGGAACTCGAAGGTGGCTCTCTTGTAGTCTGTGATTACCTTGGGATCTAGTACCTGGGCCTGTAGAAAAGCCATGTGCATCCTGCCTCTTTCTGTGTTGAATGCAGATAACAGCCTATGCTGCGCGGTGGATGACTGCTTCCGAAACTAGGCGTAAGTACTGCTGGTGAGGGTTTGGTTCCTTTTCTTGATCAGCTCGTACTTCTCGAAAATGCCCAACTTGGGCCCAGTCTTGCTTGGCTGAGTGTGTAATGGAGAGTCTGTGGATTTCTTTGGCACTGCTATGGTTATTTCCTTATACAGGCTTGAACCGAAAGGTGGAATGACTAGCTTGACCCCTGTGGTAGGTGGAACCTCTTTTTCTCCAGTTGGACCAGGAACTGAGACTGTCTTGGACCTCTTTGGTGTGCAACTGGAACTCCTCGGATGATACCTCCGTGACAGGTGGAGATGAATCCTGTCAAGGCCTCTTTTGTTTAGGGACCTATGTTGTAGTAGTTGGTGGTACAGTGGCTGGGGGAACCTGCTGTTCCGCTTCAATCAATGTGTCAGGAACCCACACTGTCTGATTGGCAAATTTTTCGATCTCGGTCTTGGACTCATGAACATACGGGATGTTTTTATTTTTCACCCGCATTTCTGAAATGATCTCGCATGGATCATAGTGCCATGGGAAACTCATAAAGAATTTCATTTCTCTCAACATTTTGTCATCTTCTTCTCCGGCGCGTCGACTATTGCAGATGAAAGAGCCAATCTGCCCCTTGATTCTCAATTGTTGCTTCTTCTTCAGGGAAACAAAATGAATGTCATATGAATTCATGATCTGCCTTATATACTCTAACACAAAGATTCTTACCGGCACATATTGGGGTAGCTTGTAAGGTGCCAACTCGCACCCGAAAACTCTGATCTCAGTGTGGTTTTGATACAGGTACCAGTCCCCTGTCTTTGAATTTTCCGAGAGATGTAGAATTCTCTGGACCTCATCGTTTATTCGTGGCTCGGGCTTGCCACTCAACATGTTTACCACAGGGTGGTAGAAAAGATCAATAAATTCCTTGAAGCTATACTTTGTGGAACTGTGCTTCAACAAAGATGTCCACGCTGTGACTGGCCAAGGCCTTCCATCTGCGTCCATTTTCTGCATAGAAAAACTGAATTTATCTGCTTGATAGAAAACAAACATGTAGGCCAATATAGAAGAATATCTGAACATGCCTTCCGTGTGAAAATTCACGAACTGTTCGTGAATATTGTTGGCCAAGAAGGTACTAAAATCGAACTGTGTGGTGGGTTTTTCATCAGTGGAGAAAATGGATAGAAAAACCAGAATGGGCTCATCTACCCACTGGTCGGAATAGTATCCTAACAAAGCGCAAAGGGAGGAAATGATCTGGTTTCCCTTGGTGGAGAACATGGATGATGGGTAAGGTGGATTGGTGGAAGGGAATTGAGCGGAGGTGGGAAGGAACAACTCGAAAATTTGAGCTCTCTGGGGAAAGGTCATCTTTTGATACAACTCTGTAAGGATTTCTAGGTTGAAAGGAGAAACGGGGTCGTCACGAGGAATTTGCATCATTTGGTCAATGTCTTCGGGAGTGATGAAGAACATGACGTCTCCAGATGAGGAGACGATGGCCCTCTGGTCGGGAATATAATGAGCTTGGAATTTGAGGGTGAATTCGGGAAAGTGGTGTATCTGGGGAAGAAGGTATAGAGGCAAATTGGACTCCCAGAGTCCAATTTCATCGCTCTGGTCTAGGAACACCTCTCGGAGCCATGACTGGAGGTCTGAAAAATTGAAGTCACAAATGGTATCTGCGATCAATCTGTCTTTATCGACCAACGAGATTTTGTCCAGGTCGACAGGAGGAGGAAGAAAAGGATTCTCTTCTCCTTCCACTGGTCTTGGCTTTGGCGCCATCTCTGCAACAATACCTACAATAAACACTATGTTAGTGGGGTCGACTGACTATGGATGAAGGCGACGGGAAGGCAATGGAGGCGTAAGAGGTAAATTTTCTGGTGCGATGGACGAATAGTGAATGAAAGGGGAAAATGGTATTTTATTTAAAAATGGGGTCGGTTGGGCACAGGAGACAGGTCAGTAGGATAACGGGTATGTTATCCCATAATAAATGGACAACGGGCCACTTGGAGGTGAGATGGCAGGTGATGGTGGCCAAAACATACAGATGGGTGACGTGGAGGCTAGGGATTGGAGTTAAAAGTCGCAATAAAGTGCTAATCATGAGTGAAAAGGTGAGGGACTGATAGCAGTTAAGGGATGGGACACAACTCGGGAGCAAGTGGAACAAGTGGGAGATGACGTCCATGAGTGATGGGGGCTGTCAGATAGCAGATGGGAGATGGGACTTCGGGACCAATAGGCTAATGCCACGTATGACCAGGGGCCCGCTAGAGGAGAATAACAATTCTAGACCCCCCCCCTCACCCCTTTGGTTAAAATTAGAACATCAGGGGGGGTCCAAAAACCATCTTAAACCGTTTATCTATGCGCCTGTTTCCTGGCCGCAGATCTTAGCGCGCCTTTTATCTCTCATTTCGGACCCCCCCCCTCCATTAAAGGCAGAACAGATGGGGGGGTCCAGAATCAAATCTGGGCCTTTGATTTCAGGGCTTGTCTCTGGGCCATCCAGATGTGCGCAATTCTTATTACCGATTCCGGACCCCCCCGGTTAAAGGAAGAACGGTCGGGGGGGTTCGGAATGCTCTGTGCACCGTAGATCTGGGCGCCACAATCTGGACCGTTGAAAAGTGCATGCAGCATAAATCAGGAGCAGAGAAATATGTGCTTGGGGAAAAACTTAGGATAAAAGCATTTTATGGGTTTTTCTTCAACTTTTCAAAGATATACCACCATGGGGCTTTGACCAACTATCTTTTCAGCATTTGGAACATGGTGTAATCTTGACCTCAAGCTGGTTTTATTGGGGTGAAACAAATGAAGCAATTAACCTACATGCTAACCTATCTTCCTAGGACAATTAACCCAGATTAAACTGTTGGGTTAAGAAATTACTCTACCTAAGGGCTATCTGACCAGGATCAGACAGTCTGGTCAGATGTATTCACTAATCTAACCTAAGGGCTATTTGACCAGGATTAGACAGTCTGGTCAGATTTATTCACTAATCTAACCTAAGGGCTATCTGACCAAGATTAGATAGTCTGGTCAGATTTATTCACTAACCTATCAACATTAAATTTAAAAAGAACTTGGCCATGCTTGAAAGGTATGGCCAAGTTACTATTATTGCATGGGGCTTTCATTTCAATTCTTTTATGCCCTCTTTTTTTTTTTCTTCTTTTTCTTTTCTTTTTTCTTTTTTCTCAAATTATTTGCAGAATGAAAAATCATTTGTCAACAAAAACACTAGATACAGATAATATCCCAGTCACCAGTTGATTCCCATAATTTATGGGGTGATAACAACGACTCCACCTGGGGATGGTACTTGCCTATGAAGTGCCAAGAATCCTGGTTCTTGTAATCCTGAAAATTTCTGCTTAGTATCCTTTGTTGGTTTTATTCTGAAAATTTTGAAAAACAATGGTCAACGACTTAGGGCCTTCTCTTTGGGCTTCAACCAACTGACTAATATTCCTCACTCATAAAATGCAAGTGAAAAAATGAAACTTAAAATGGTATGTAAAATAGAGAGTGAGCACTCAAATCTTCTACTGAGGCGGGACACAATGTTTCAGCATTCTGCCATTCACAGGTGCTCCTGGCAGATCTGACCCATCGACATTGTTTAGTAAGAAAGCATTGTTTCCTCTGAAATCTTGGATCATGTATGGCCCTGTCCACAGATTGTCAAATTTCCCATGCTTTCCCTTGTCCTCATTCCTGGCATCCCATCTCAACACCAAATCTCCCAGCTCAAAATCATCCTCCTTGGTTCGTTTGTCAAAGATCTTCTTGATGTTTTCTTGGATGACCTGTGTTTTGTTGAAAACTTCTTCTCTAGTCTGCTGCAAATGGATCATCTGGTTGATCCTTCTCTGTGAGTCATTTGGCTCAGCTTGTATCTCTTGACGTAACTTCATGACAGGGACTCCCAAAGAAGTGGGGAAAACAACCTCTGTACCATAGACCAACTGGTATGGTGACATACCAATTGACCTTTTGGTGGTCAGTCTATCAGCCCATAAAGCAAAAACCAACTTATTGTGCCATGATTTCTTATTTTCCTGCAATGTTTTCGTGATGATATTTACCAAAGTTTTGTTTGAAGATTCCGCCAGCCCATTTCCCTGAGGGTAGTAGGCTGTGGAATGCCCCAAACCAATGTGATACTGGTTTCTGAAATCTATGAGTTTCTTCGACCGAAAGGCCGCTGCATTGTCAGTTATAATCTTTCTAGGACAACCAAAACGAGACAAAATATTATTTTCAAGAAATTTGATAATAACAGAGTCAATGGCTTGCCTGCTTGGTACTGCCTCGATCCATTTGGTAAAATAATCGGTGGCAGTAAGAATCCACCTGTGTTGGCCTGAAGAAGGTGGGTGTATTTCTCCAATGAAATCGAGCCGCCATTGCTGGAAAGGGGCCTCAACTGATATAGGTTTCAGAGGTAGAGGAAGGAGTTTCCTTTTTCCTTCAAACAGTTGACACTAGTGACATGCTGTTACCTTTTGATGCACATCCGCAAACAGGGTGGGCTAGTAGAATCCATCTCTGAGTATTTTGTTGGCTGTGACCTTGCAGTTCAAATGGCCACCACATTCTCCTGCATGAAACTCTTGCAACACTTTATCAGCTTCATCCTTCGGTAAACAATTTAACAGAATGCCTGCAGGGTCTTTCCAATACAAATTTCCTCTAGAATACAGAATTTCAAAGCCTTCAACTTTAAAAATCTAGCTTTAGTCTTAGTCAAACCAGGGGGAGCTTGTAAATTTTGTAAAACGAATATAAGGTCTGCATACCATGGAGAGTTGAGAAATACCTCTCTAACGTTTGGAGTCACCATCTCGCCCTGTTCATCCGCCACATCTAGAAAATTAATGTCAAGAGCCTGGAAGTTAGATTCAACCATTAATTTAGCAAGACCCTGGCCTTTGATTAGTTTTGTGGGCTTAATCTCTATATTGTATTCTAAAATGACAGCAATCCATTTCCCCCTTCTTCCATCAGGGTTGTCCTGTGTCAAGATATCTTTTACTACCACGTTCAGAACATAAGCTATGGTGTGGGAATGGAGAATGTAGACCCTGAAGTCCTTTATGGCTTTTACCAAAGCAAAAGCTTGCTTCTCCATGATATTGTAGTTCAAGGTAGCATCTCTTAATGCTTTGCTAAAGAAAGCTATGGGCTGTTCATACCCTTCGCTGTTCTTTTGCAGTAACACCACTGCTATAGTATGTTCAGATGCGAAAGAAAAGAGATAGAAATCTTTAGTAAAATCGGGACTGATAAAAAATGGGGCTTCTGTGAGTGCTCGTTTGACTTGTTTGAAGGATTGTCTGGACTCAGAGTCCCATTTTATTTTTACGTCCTTTTTAAGCATGTTTGTAATGTTTCTGAGGAGTTCGGCCAGATTGGGAATGAATCTTCGTAGAAAGTTAATTTTCCCGATAAAAGACTGTAGTTCTTTGAGGTTTCTTGGGTGTTCTAACTTTAGTATGGCCTCGATTCTACTGGGGTATATTTTGATTCCATCTTTAGAGATGATGTGTCCCAGCAGTTTTCTTTCTTCTAACCCAAAAAGACACTTCTTAGGATTTAAAGAAATCCCAAACCTTCTACATTTCTTGAAAACTCGTCTAAGGTGTCGTAGGTGTTCATCATCAGATTTGGAAAACACAGTCACATCATCTAAATAAACGACAATAAACTTACCTGATTCTTCCACAAAGGTGATATCCATTTCCCTCTGAAACGTGGCTCCTGCGTTCATCAGACCAAAAGGCATTTTCACATACATGAAAGTGCCCCATGGTGTGGTAAAAGAGGTTTTATCTTGATCATCCAGGTGAACTAGGACCTGGTTGTAGCCTGAGAAACCATCCAACAGAGATATCCAACTGGACCCGACCACCCTTTACAGGAGGTGGTCCATTTTCGGTAATGGGTAATTATCTTTCAGGGATACTTTGTTCAGATTTCAGAAATCTATGCAGAGTCTGATTTCCCTAGTTTTCTTACGTGTAGGGACTAAATTAGAGACCCACTTAGAGAAACGCAGCGGGACTATGATCTTGGCATCATATATTTTCTTGATTTCTTTTTCTATCAGGGGGAGCAACTTGGGATTTATTCTCCTGAGTTTCTGCCTAAACGGTTTTTGATCTTCTTTTATTGGAATCCTGTGTTGCATGATGCTGGTATCATAGGCTTTCAAATCTTCATAGCCCCAGGTAAAAACATCTGAATATTATTTTAACAACTCAATGTATTTGAGCTTTTGTTCTGGGGGTAAGGATTTGGACAATTTGATCATCCTAGGTTTCTCTTCGGTCCCTATATTACAGTCTTCTACTTCTTGTCCATGGGCTTCTATTTTTGGTTTTTTGGCTACGTCATTACTGTCAAATAAATCTTCTAAAGGAACAAGACCTCTAGGCAAAACATTGATTTTCAACTGTAAAACATCAGCATCCATTTCGTCGTCGCCTAATTCTCCTAAGTCTATTGTATTTACACTATCAATTTCAAAATCAGAATTATTTACATTTTGATCTTCATTCTCTAAATCTATATTTGTACATTCAAAATTGTTCTTGCATTGCAAAAAGTCTTCAATTTGGTCATCATTACCAACCACTTGCCAATACCTGATATTGTCGGGAACTGTCAGTCTGCATTTCACCTCAACAGTATATGGACGAGTCGAGCAGAAAGGAATATTACAGGTGGTTGCTGAGGTGGCTAATCCGTCTGCCAGGATATTCTGTCCCCTCGGCATTACCAGCAAGTCCACTTCAGTAAAACACCTCAAAGCATCAAGAACAACATTTCTATAAGCTCTAAGATGAGGGTGTTTTGCTGCATACTCTCCTTTAATTTGCTTGATTATTAACTCAGAATCACCTCTTACCATAATCTGTTTGGCACCAACCTTTTTCAACAGCTTCAGACCGAGCATCAAAGCTTCGTACTCGGCAACATTGTCAGTGCATTGGAAATTTAATTTGTAGGAATGATTTTCTGAGTACCTGTTTCTGTGATTATGCAGCCAGACTCCAGCTCCTGCTCCTTCTTTACTCACAGCTCCATCAAAATCCATACTCCAGAAATCAGCAGGTAACTCTTCAATTATCACGTTCTTCATCTTTGCTACCTCCACACTTTCTGGGCCGTCATCTTGAACAGATAGGTCTTCCATCAGCTGAGTATCTTTCTCTTCCGTATCACCATCATTGTACAAGATGAATGAATCTAAATCAGAATGTACAGAGTAAAGGGGGTAATTGTGTGGTTTTTCTTGGCTACTGACCATGTACTTCATCAGTGTTTCTCTGTATAGCCTCCTCTATTGCCCAAACACTGGGATAGTGGTGTAAGACATATCCAGCTACAGGGTTCCTTTCAACTTAGCCCCCCAAGACCGGGACAACAACATTCCATACTTTGGTGGGATGTCTGCAACCACCACATCCATAACCATGCTCTTTGCAGGAATCTGAACCAAGGTGATGCACAAGTCCTTAATCAAACCAATACATTTAACTTTGCTGGAGTCGAATGAGTGTAAATCCTTGTATGGGCTGGTGACCTCCAGTCCCAATTTTTCCATTACTTCTTTAGGCATCAGATTATGGGAGGCACCTGAATCCAACACAATGTTATGCAAGATCAAGTCATGTATGTTTAGACTGATGTAAAAAGGAGCGACCTCGCCAATATCATCTCTACCATCTACTTCAGGTCCGAAAAGAAGTTTGGGATGATCATCAGTAAGGTTCACAGTGTCTGAATGATTCACTGATCCAATGGTTAAGGCCTTCATGCCTATGTCAGGTTCAATGGATAGTGCTTTAATCACCTGTGAATGATAACCGTTTCTGTTCATCAACTCTGTAAGTGGGATGGGAATTTTTATTTTGGCCAATTCCCCCTCCAGGCTAAAAGGTGTGGGAGTTTTACCTTGGCTCTTCATTTCTGGTTTGTCCAACAAATTCTTATGTTCAGATGTACTCGGTGGATTAATAGGTGAAACCTCGGGCTGTGATGGCCTTTTCAGAATGGTGATGTTTTTCTTCAAGGGAGTGTCAGCTTTACTCTTCTCAGGAATCTTCTCAGCAGTAGTCTTCTCAGGAGTCTTCTCAGTAGAAGGTTTAGGGTCTTTCTTGGGCTCGACTATCTTCTGTGTTTCGGTCGTCTTCTTGGAAGAAGTCCCTTCTGTCTTCAAACTCCCTTCTGTCTTCTTGCTACGCAGATTGTACTATTGGTGTACCTCCAGAATAACATTCTCAAAGGCCTGTTGTTCTGCATCTTCGAATTCTTCACTTACCTTTGTTTGATTTAGCAGAAAGAGTTCCTGCTCTTCTTGAGTAAGGAAAATAGCCTCGTTGTCATGAATGGCCATGAGGTTGATATGAGTGTCCTCCAATTCCTCAATCAATTTCCTCCCTTCATCAACATAGTTTTCTTATAGGGGAGGTCTAATCTGATGATCTGGGCCCCTCTGCTCTCTTTGATCCCTAAGATCTCTCTGTCTGATCTGAGGAGGATTTCTCCTAAAGTTAGGGTTCCAAACCTGGGGAGAAGGTGGGTTGTCTCTTGGAGGATTTCTATCTGACACAATGAATCTTTCGAACATCCTTTCCATTGCTTGGGTAAATGAATCTAATGTGGAGTCTGAGGATGATGTGGAAGGTTCTTCTTTAAAAGTGACCCTCCTCTCTGACCTCTGTTGTGCCCTTTTTGCCAACAAATTGGCCTCCACACTAATAACACTTTTCTGCATGTCTTCCAGGGTGGCAGAATTTCTTTCTCTTAGTTGATAAGACATGTCAGCGTCAAATCCATCAGGGAATTTAATCAATGATAAACCCTGTGGAGGTTTGATTTCAGTTGGGATTGCATTGTACAGGTTGTTGAAACGGGTGCAGTAATCTTGTACCGTCTCACCTTGATTTCTTTTTATATTCTCATATTCTGACAATATTTGGAGAGGGTTTTTCTTTACCTCCCATCTATCAAGAAAACTTATTTGGAATGCAACAAGGTCAGGGACTGAGGCAGCAGGTAAAGCTTTGAACCATTTCTTGATGTCGCCTGTCAGACTTTGGGCAAACAATCGCATTTGCACGTCAGCCTCATCAACTTCTTGCAAGTCAAAATAATCATTCATTTTGTCCACATGTTGTTGGGCATTTAAAGGTTCGGTTGCATCGAACTGTGGAAGTCTTGTTTGGTAGTCTTGGGGCATGGCATGTAGCGGCGCAACCAACACCAAAGGAGCATATTGAGCTGCCATGATGGGTGGAAGAGGTTGAAGGGAAACCTGGATGGTCGACGATGTAGCGACTGAAGACGAGGATGAGGAGGGAATGGACATTACTGAGGTGGTGATTTGTAGTTTGGTCATGGGAGACAAAACTTCATGGGTTCGGGGTTGCAACACAGTTGGGTCAAAAACGATTCCGGTCACAAAACTGTCGGACCGTGTTCTAACTAGGCTTCGCTGTGGAACAGTATCGAGGTCAGGGTTTTGAGAGGTAACAAGCTTCTCTGAAAGGGAAGGAGACTTATGAAGGGGAATATGACTCACTGAATCGACAACTAAGGTCTTTCGCCTGAGCCACTGTTCGGGGTTATCTATCACTACCACGGGATCTGGGTTTGGGTGAGATCGAGTATGAGCTTTCTTGGAAGCCAGAACTCCTTTTGGTTTATATATATATATATATTTTTAATTTTGTGAGTCTGAAAATAATATGTACAAAGTTTGATCAACCTCTAAACATTACTTTCTTCTCAAAATCAAACGTTCTTTTTAGGGGAAAGAAAACGTGAAATTATAAGTTTTTAGTTCGTCCCCAATGGAGTTGCCATTATGTTATCACTCGGTAAATTTCCAAGAGGTTGAAAAAGAAGAAATCTACAAAGGTAACTTTATCCAACCACTTTTAAAGCTGGGATCTAGCCCTTCCAGCTTCAGAGAGGGATCTCTCTATATGATTTAGCTATGTTCTTAATTCTAGAT